>CM047516.1:29082981-29090481 GCA_026122265.1 Ammodytes dubius
GTGTGTGTGTGTGTGTGTGTGTGTGAGAGTGTGTGTGTTTTGAGAGAGAGAGAGAGAGAGAGTGTGTGTGTGTGTGTGTATGTCCTTCTGTGTGTGTGTGTGTGTGTGTGTGTGTGAGTGTGTGTGTGTGTGTGGTTGTCTGTGTGTGAGTGTGTGTGTGAGAGACTGTGGGTTTTGAGAGAGTGTGTGTATGAGAGACTGTGTGTGGGTGTTTTGAGAGAGAGAGAGAGAAAGAGTGTGTGTGTGTGAGAGTGAGAGTGTGCGGGTGTTTTGAGAGAGAGAGTGTGTGTGTGTGTGTTTGTGAGTGTGTATGTCTCTCTGCGTGTGTTGCATGTGTGTGTGCGTGTGAATGAGAGTGTGAGTAAGAGAGTGTGTGTGTGTGTGTGTGTGTGTATGTCCCTCTGTGTGTGTGTGTGTGTATGTGTGTGTGTATGTGTGTGTGTGTGTGTGTCACAGGGGAGCCCGTAACCGTGGGTGCACTCAGGTTCAGAGATGGCCTTTAAACACACTGGAACTTATTGTGAGAAGAGGCTTCGCTCAATGCTTTATGCTGGGGATTGAATTCCTCTCCTACACACACACATGCACACATGCACACACACAAGAAACACACGCACGCAAGAAACACACACACACTCTCTCTCCTTACTCACACTCTCATTCACACACACAGACACACAACATGCGCAGAGACACGCACACACACACACACACTGTCTCTTTCTCTTTCTCTCTCTCTCTCTCTCTCTCTCTCTCTCTCTTACTCACTTCCACTCTCATTTCCACTCTCATTCACGCACACACACACAACGCACGCACACACACACACACACACACACACACACACACACACACACACACACACACACACACACACTCTTACTCACACTCATTCACACACACAGACACACAACATGCGCAGAGTGACACACACACATGCAACACGTGCAGAGACACACACACAAACACACATGCAACACGTGCAGAGACCACACACACACACACACACACTCTCTCTCTTACTCACACTCATTCACACACACTCTTACTCACACTCTCATTCACACACACAGACACACAACATGCGCAGAGACACACACACACACACACACACACACACACACACACACATAACACAAACAACTCTCTCTCTCTTACTCACTTCCACTCTCATTCACACAAACACACACACACACACACCACACACACACACACACACACACACACACACACACACACACACACACACACACACACACACACACACACACACTGCTCCCAGACCATTGACTGTAGTTGATAGATTTAGTGTTTTGTGTGTAGAGTACCGGAAGGGTCTGTTCTCCCCAGAGAATCATCGGGGGCTTGTAGATCGATGCAGGCTAGCAGCAGAAATCAGATACACACACACACGCACGTTCACACACACGTTCACACACACACACACACACACACACACACACACACACACACACACACACACACACACACACACACACACACTTACACACACACACACGCTACACTCGCAGAGAGACACACACACATGCACTCATTCACACACACGCACACACACACACTCATTCATACACACACAGTCTCATATACACACACACTCACACACACAGTCTCATATACACACACAGACACACTCTCTTACTCACTCACACTCTCATTCACACACACACAACACACACACACACACACACACAAGAAACACACACACACTCTCTCTTACACACACGCACACGCTCACACTCTCTCTCTCTCTGCTGTCCGGCTTTGCCATTGACTGTTGGAGTTGTATTGGGCTGTGCATTGTGTGAAATGTATTTATTTATTGGAGACCTTGGTTGTTTGCAGCTTTTTCTTTTGCATTTTTATCATACAGAACCATGACTCTTGTGTACCTTGTAGCAGATCATGAGGAGATATTCACTTATTTGAGAAAGTGATTTTGACAAACAAGCGTTCTCCAGAATCACTGACTACACCTTTAAGTTTTTAGGAAGAAGTATAAATGAATGAAAGTCTGAAGTCTTGTCCACTGCACTTATCTTCTTGTATATAAAGTGAACAGGAAAGCAGCTAAGTAAGTCTGTCAGTGGGTCTTGGCACATAATGGCAGTGTTGGCTTTATTTCACTGTTTGGCAGAGCCGCTGTAGTGTGTGTGTGTGTTTGTCTGTCTGTCTGTCTGTCTGTCTGTCTGTCTGTCTGTCTGTCTGTCTGTCTGTCTGTCTGTCTGTCTGTCTGTAGAAGTTGTAGAATCGGCAGAAATCTGTTGAGGGAAAGAAAAGGCTGATTGATTCCGCTCCAGTCTCATGATAACAGGGATGACTCACTCTGATGATGAAAACGTCGCCAAAGTTTTCAAATCATCAATCAATCAATCAAACTTTATTTATAGAGCGCTTTTCATACAATTAAATGTAACACAAAGAGCTTAAAACAACCCTCCCCCCCTCCTCCCCTCCCACGACACACCCCGATATATTCATACACGCAAAAACAATCATTAGAAATAATACATAGAAGAGAAAAAATTAAAATATATAGAAAATAAAAGCAGACTATATATAAATAAAATCATGATCATAAATATAAATCTATATCTATTTATCGAAGCTATTACTTTTAGCCTAACGTAGTGTTAAGACTATCAGACTGGTAATTGTCACTGCTTTTACTGTTAAACGGACCTGTTTCCATTCACACAATTTTTTTATTTTTTTATTTATTATTATTATTATTACACTATTATTCAAAGGTGTAGTCAGTGATTCTGGAGAACGCTTGTTGTCCAAATAATTTTTTATTTTTTTTTATAGATTGTTTTTTGGCATTTTCAAGCTTTATTAGACAGTACAGAGTTGAAATGTGGAGACAGAGACAGAGATAGAGGGGGGATGACCTGCAGTAAAGGTTCCACGGTTCGGATTTGAACCTGCGACCACTGCAACGAAGGCCGGAGCCAATATGGTACACGCTCTATCCACTACACCACCAGAGCGCTCGTCCAAATCACTTTTTGTCAAAATCAGTGAATATCTCCTCATGATCCGCTACCTGTCAGTACTGTGTGTGAGCTGAAAAAGCAATCTGGTTTTATTACACAGCCTAGACTCTGTAAACTGGTAGCTAAACAAAGGTTATGTAAATGAAGGGGCCTATGTAGCTAGCAACATGCCTGTTTACAGAGCCTACAGTGGCACACACACAGTACGGACACACACACTTAAACTGTTTACACACGTCACGTTTAAGAGCAATGAATTGAAATGAACTCATTATAGTTATCTAATCAGCTGCACTTATGCTACGTAGGATTTTTTCTCATTAATAAAATGCTGTGTGAAATTATAAACAGACGTGTGTGTGTGTGTGTGTGTGTGTGTCTGTGTCTGTCTCTCTGTGTGTGTGTGTCTGTGTGTCTCTGTGTGTGTGTGTGTGTGTGTCTGTGTGTGTGATTCGCATTTGCTCCAAATTTGAAGCTGAAAACAGACCTGGTTGGTTTTGCATGAAAAGCGAAAGTGTAGGAGGGAGAATAAGTTATGCCAATAATATACAGTACAGCTTGAGGGGGCGGGGAGGCTGTCAGCATTGTTCATATCACAATGATTGTGTGTGTGTGTGTGTGTGTGTGTGTGTGTGTGTGTGTGTGTGTGTGTGTGTGTGTGTCTCTCCCCCTGTGTGTGTGTGTGTGTGTCTCTCCCCCTGTGTGTGTGTGTGTGTGTGTGTGTGTGTGTGTGTGTGGTCTAGGTTCAAATTAAGGACAATGCGTAAGACTGTTTGCTGTGTTAGATAAACAGCAACCGAATATTATGTTGGCATTATGGCTTACAAAAAAAGAGAAAAAAAATGTGTGTATGTGTTTTATCATTATGCAACATTTTGAAAATAGTGCAGTGTAATTACAACAACACTGTCAGTGCATCGCCATCTACATGAGGTAAAGCCTTCAGTGATGGCACATGGATTTTATACCTTCTGCTGTACGTCCAGGTTTTTTTTTCTTAGCAGTAGAATCAACAACTGAAACATTTCTTGGGCTCTTCTTGGGGATTTTTCTGAGCTCCTGCACCAGTGTCAGGGGAAGGGGGGGGATACCAGTTTGTAAACGCTGCCATACTGAGAAATACAGAGAGAGTTTTGTGGAGCTGATAATAGGCTTAATCAACCTAGTGTCGACTCGTTTGGCGATGGCTTGAAATCTTGAATGTAACTTGACATTCCTCCATATGAAAAAAGTTACGCACTATAGCTTTATTCTTTCCAGTGCTAAAAACCACCAGAATCAAAGCACACACTGCATTGCAAAGTAAAAAATCAATGAAAGTCAATTGAACTTTTTTTATTATTATTATTATTTTTTTTAAGATATTTTTTTTGCATTTTTATGCTTTATTGATAGTGTAGAGACAGAGTTGAAATGGAGCAGAGAGGGGAGTGACATGCAGAGAACGACCGCAGGCTGGAATCGAACCCGGGTCCGCTGCTGGCCGAGGCCCATCGGGGGGGGAGGGACGCCCTACCAACTGAGCTAAGGGCGACCCCCCCCACATCAATTGAACTTTTGAATGAACACTGCAGTGCATTTACATAATGAAGGGACGAGGTAAGAGCTGCTGGATGCTAACCAAGAAAACAACCGCTAATTTGATCTTTCCACGAAGAGTGCAGTCTAGTTTATCAGAGCAATTAATCAGCATCATGAAGGGGTGTGTGTGTGTGTGTGTGTGTGTGTGTCTCTCTCTCTCCGTGTGTGTGTGTCTCTCTCTCTCCGTGTGTGTGTCTCTCTGCGTGTGTGTGTGTTTGTGTGAGACTGTGTTTGTGTGTGTCTCTCTCTCTCTGCGTGTGTGTGTGGGTGTCTCTCTGTGTGCGTGTGTGTGTCTCTCTCTCTCTGCGCGTGTGTGTGTGTGTCTCTCTCTGTGTGTGTGTGTGTGTGTGTGTGTGCCTCTCCATCTGTGTGTGTGTGTGTTTGTGTGAGACTGTGTTTGTGTGTGTCTCTCTCTCTCTGCGTGTGTGTGTCTCTCTGTGTGCGTGTGTCTCCCTGTGTGTGTGTGTGTCTCTGTGTGTGTGTCTCTCTCTCTCTCCCTCTGTGTGTGTGTGTGTCTCCCTGTGTGTGTGTGTGTGTGTGTGTGTGTGTGGTGGTCAGCATATTGGTTCGGGGGCTATTTTCCTCCCAGCTCTCGGGCTGCAGTCTATAAAAGTTAATGAGCCCACTGAGCTGAGATCTAGCACGCAACCATGCACACACACACACACACACACACACACACACACACACACACACACACACACACACACACACACACACACACACACACGTTTGTACAGCTATACTTGTGAGGACATTCATTGACATCATACATTCCCTAGCCCCTTACCCTAAAGGCCTTTGCACACCGGGCGCGACGCGAATAAACGCAACGTAAAAGCGAATGTTTTGAAATGTGAATTTTGTCGCGTCTCACTTTAAGAAGCGACGTCCCAGAAAAATCGAACTCAGTTCGAAAAAATTTAAAACGCAAATTTGCGATGCAAAATGACGGCGCTGGTGTGGAAGCTTGTATTGACTCTGTATACGTTCGTTAATTAACGGATTAATCGCACGAATAAAACGCGCCCGGTGTGCAAAGGCCTTAACCCTAACCATCAAAACTAAATGCCTAACCCCAACCCTTACACTAACCCTAACATAAACCTAATTCATACCTGAACCTTAAAACCTAGTGTTAACCCTCAAACAGCCCTTTAAAGGCCTGTCCTTAAAACCTAGTGTTAACCCTCAAACAGCCCTTTAAAGGCCTGTCCTTAAAACCTAGTGTTAACCCTCAAACAGCCCTTTAAAGGCCTGTCCTTAAAACCTAGTGTTAACCCTCAAACAGCCCTTTAAAGGCCTGTCCCCAAAGTGAGAACAGGCCAAAATGTCCTCACCCTTAAGATACAAAATTCAAATTGGTTCTCACAAAAACAGTAGCTCACACACACACACACACACACACACACACACACACACACACACACACACACACACACACACACACACACACACACACACACACACACGCACACGCACACGCACACGCACACACACACACACACACACACACACACACACACACACACACAGTTAATCTTCAGTGCCTTGCAGTCTTGTCTTTTTATGGCTCAGTAGAAAAAGGTTTCCTCTCTGTCTCCTCACATTTCACACACAGTTGTAAAACCTCTTTACGTAACTCTGCTCCTGAACTTCCGCTGCACTGCCTGTGTGTGTGTGTGTGTGTGTGTGTGTGTGCGCGTGTGTGTGTCTCTCTCTCTGTGTGTGTGTGTGTGTGTGTGTGTCTCTCTCTCTCTCTCTCTCTCTCTCTCTCTCTCTCTCTCTCTCTCTCTCTGTGTGTGTGGGGAGATGTGAATGCGAATGTGAGTGTGAATGCAACTGTGTGTGTGTGAGAGAGTGAGTCTTAATGTCACTCTGTGTGTGTGTGTTAGCATGAGTGTGTGTGTATGAGAGAGAGAATGTGTGTGTGTATGGCTATGTGTCTCTTTGTGTGAGACACTGCCTGTGTTTGTGTGTGTTTGCCAGAGTGTGTGTCTCTCCCTCTCTGTGTGTGTGTCTCTCCCTCTGTGTGTGTGTGTGTGTGTGTGTGTGTCTCTCTCTCTCCCTGTGTGTGTGTGTGTTTGTCTCTCTCTGCCTGTGTGTGTGTTTGCCAGTGTGTCTCTCTCTCTCTCTCTCTCTCTCTCTGTGATTCATAGGGCCATGAGGGTTCTTTCTGGTCAGTTATCACCGCTCCAAGTCATTTCCGCCCGAACTGAAAACAAGGGAAAAAATGAAAAGAAGAAGAGAGCAGTATCACACTCTCACACACTTTGTTATAACTAGGGATGGGTATTAAACCTGCAGTGTGTAGAATTTTGTGTTTTATTTACTAGCAGATTTTGTAGAAAGTAATTATAATATCCACAAGTACGTTTAATTTAGTGCATAATAGCTGATTTTTTTTTTTTAGAATTATTATTTTTTCCCTTAGAAAGGGTCTCATATATGTCCATATTTCTGCAAATCTTGGACCAAGGCCTAGTGCCGCCATCTTGAAAGTGTCATAGTTGGATTGTCATCAGGTGCATTGTTTAACATTTAGAATTGTTCTTGTCCTTGAAGGCCACTGTAGCTTCTGTTATTATTCTAAAGGGTTGGGGTTACCCAGGGAGCGCTGCATTCTAGAACTTTGTAGAACTTACTTGATGATGTCATATTACACACTGCACCTTTAAGCCTTATAATACCACAAGCTAATATTGTAGAAGATGGATCTCATTCTTATAATATAGATGAGGAGTTTTCCTAGTTAAGTATAGGCCTTTACGGGGTACACACATTTCGGCCCAAATTTGGTCTTATGGGTGATATGACCACTATTAGCAACAGCAAAGGCAAGACTCTTTCCTTTTTATTTCTTACAATTTTATTGAAATATAATAATGTCCATTATGATTGA
>CM047516.1:29105481-29107981 GCA_026122265.1 Ammodytes dubius
TGTTGTGTGTGTGTGTGTGTGTGTGTGTGTGTGTGTGTGTGTGGTGTGAATGCCACTGGGTCATCGGTTCACTGAGCACAAAACATTCCTTCGTTTCTCCCGGATCACTGTCACATGAGAGCAATTAACAAAGACACACACACACACACACACACACACACACACACACGCATGCACACACACACACACCACACACACACACACACACACACACACACACACACACACACACACACACACACACACACACACACACACACACACACACACACACACAATAGAAATGTTGCACAATCCCCTCTTGGTCAAAATGACGGTCTCAGCAACTCTTCCTGTGGTGTTTAATGCTGCCTACTGCAGTGATCCGTGTGTGTGTGTGTCTGTTTGTGTGTGTGCATGTGTCTGTTTGCGTGTGTGTGTGCGTGGTATGTTTGCGTGTGTCTGTTGTGTGTGTGCGTGTGTGTATGTGCCTCTCCTCTGTGTGTGTCTCTCTCTCTCTCTCTCTCTCCTGTGTGTGTTTGTCTCTCTGTGTGTGTGTGTGTGTCTCTCTCTCTGCGTGAGTGTCTCTTTCTTGTGTGTGTGTGTCTCTGTGTGTGTGTGTGTGTGTGTGTGTCTCTCTCTCTGCGTGAGTGTCTCTTTCTGTATGTGTGTCTCTGTGTGTGTGTGTGTGTGTGTTTGTATGAGACTGTATATGTGTGTGTGTGTGTGTATGTGTGTGTGTGTCTCTCTGCGTGTGTGTGTGTGTGTGTGTGTCTCTCTCTCTCTGTGTGTGTGTGTTTGTATGAGACTGTATGTGTGTGTGTGTGTGTGTGTGTGTGTTTTGGGCACAGTGCCTTCTTACCTCACCCTCACGACGCTAAGCAGCTTTAGCTTGATCTCCATCTGCTCAACCAGTCTGTGTTTGTGCATTTCACACACACACACACACACCACACACCACACACACACACACACACACACACACACACACACACACACACACACAACACACACACACACACAACACACACACACACTAGAAAAGGTTTATTTCAAATGCACCAGACTGATAATTCACGAAGCTGCTAGAGAGGTTGTGTTTGTGTGTGTTAGTGTGAAATAGTGTGTGTTGTGTGTTTGTTGCGGTGTGTAGTGTGTGAGTGTGTGTGGTTTTCTGAGTTGAGTGTAGTGTTGTGTGTGTGTGTGTGTTTGTGTAGTGTGTGTGTGTTGTGTGTGTTGATGTGTGTGTGTGTGTGTGTGTTGTTTGACTGTAGTGTGTGTGTGTGTGTTAGTGTGTGTGTTTGTGGTGTGTGTGTTGTGTGTGTGTGTGTGTGTGTGTGTGTGTGTGTGTTGGTGTGTTGTGTGTGTGTGTGTTTGATGTGTGTGTGTGTGTGTGTGTGATGTTGTGAGCTGTGTGTGTGTGTGTGTGTGTGTTTGACTGTGTTTTGTGTGTGTGTTTTGTGTTTGTGTGTGTGTGTGTGTGTGTTTGTGTTGTGTGTGTTAGTTAACATCTGTTCGCTAAGTGTTGTGTTTGAAAGGTCACCCATAGGAGAGGATGTTTAAATAACAGTAACCGCTTTCTGTTTAATTCACTCCATTTCACAGTCCAGTGAGACTGTGTGTTGTGTGTGTGTGTTGTGTGTGTTCTGTGTGTTGTGTTTTGTGCTGTGTTTGTGTGTGTGTTATTCTTCCGTGTAGTGTGTGTATGCAATACGTTTGTGTTGTGGTTAAGTCCGTTTTGTATTATCGATTGTTGTGTGTGTGTGTGTGTGTGTGTGTGTGTCGTTTGTTTGTGTGTGTTTGTGTGGTGTTGTATGCAATCGTTTGTGTGTGTGTGTGTGTGTGTGTGTGTGTTGTGTGTGCGTTTGTGTATGCATCGTTTGTGTGTGTTTGTGAATGTGTTGTTTTATTGTGTGTGTGTGTGAGTGTGTGTGTGTGCGAGTGAGTGTGTGTGTGTGTGTGTGTGTGTGTGCGTGCGACCGTTTGTGTGTGTGTGTGTGTGTGTGTGCGATTGTGTGTGTGTGTGTGTTAGTAATCTGGGTCAGTCATTTCGACAATTGCAATCATCACAAATAGACTTGATAGCATTGTAACCAAGGTAACAGACAGGAGATCTCTCCCTCTCTGTCTCTCCCTCTCTGTCCCTCCCTCTGTCTCTCTCTCTCTCTCCCTCTGTCTCTCTCTCCCTCTTTCTGTCTGTCTCTCTCTCTCCCTCTCTCTCTCGCCCTCTCTGTCCTTCCCTCTGTCTCTCTCTCTCTACCTCTCCCTCTCTCTCCCTCTTTCTGTCTGTCTCTCTCTCTCCCTCAGTCTCTACCTCTCCCTCTCCCTCCCTCTCTCTCTCTCTCTCTCTCTACCTCTCCCTCTATCTCCCTCTTTCTGTCTGTCTGTCTCTCTCTCTCTCTCTTTCTCTCCCCTCTCTCTCTCCCTCCTCTCTAAAGGGTCTAAGGGTCAAAATAATGTTTGCAACTGATGGAAAATAATAATGGCAACGAGTGAAATTGTGTATTTAACTGAAGCACCA
>CM047516.1:29110481-29115481 GCA_026122265.1 Ammodytes dubius
GTGTGTGTGTGTGTGTGTGTGTGTCTGTCCTCTGAGGAATATATCTTAATGTTAGCGCTCGTGGTTTTCAACTCGGGGCTTAAGTAAATGTCACTGCATACACGGAACAACAATACAGTAACTTTCTCATTATAGCTTATACACGTGTTTGTGTGTGTGAGAATGTATGTGTATGGGACAGGCCTTTAAAGGGCTGTTTGAGGGTTAACACTAGGTTTTAAGGACAGGCCTTTAAAGGACTGTTTGAGGGTTAACACTAGGTTTTAAGGACAGGCCTTTAAAGGACTGTTTGAGGGTTAACACTAGGTTTTAAGGACAGACCTTTAAAGGACTGTTTGAGGGTTAACACTAGGTTTTAAGGACAGGCCTTTAAAGGGCTGTTTGAGGGTTAACACTAGGTTTTAAGGACAGGCCTTTAAAGGGCTGTTTGAGGGTTAACACTAGGTTTTAAGGACAGGCCTTTAAAGGGCTGTTTGAGGGTTAACACTAGGTTTTAAGGTCCAGGTATGAATTAGGTTTATGTTAGGGTTAGTGTAAGGGTTGGGTTTAGGCATTTAGTTTTGATGGTGTAATGGGAAAATTAAGCAACAGTGATACGTTAATAGTAGCAATAGGTTTTATTCAATCATAAAGCAAGGATCTCCGCGGAGAGGTCACAAATACAGACACAGGTTAGTATGTTTGCAAGAGTGACGAATTCTTCCTTAAAACGTCATGTATTTAAGGAAAACTCTGCCCCCCAGGGGGGAGGCGTCCAACAATGGTTCGAAGGGGAGACAGGTAGAGAGGCAGACAGTTCTAATGTACCTACTTAACCATGGGAGGAGTTTGAACATAGGACAATAGGAGTAATTGTGAATAAGTTAAACATAGGCGTGGCTGTCCGAGTGGTCTTTGGGCAATCTACATCTCAGTTTCAGTCACAAACAAACATGCAGTATATCCAATTACACTTATAAGTCTATATAAAACAATGGTTAAGTAAGCATTTCAATATATGAGTTCAGAGATATGTCATATGCAATATTTCCCACAACACTTCACTCTTTTTATCATATTATGATAACATAAAAGAAAGCAAACCACAGTAAGGCAAAATATACACTAGGGGAGAAAAAAATTTAAACCCCAAAACAGTCAAAAGGTAAGGCAAAAGGAATAACAGGGAATAATAAAAACCTCGTAAGGAAAAAATATAAACCCAGGACACACAAAATGAGAAATTTGATCAATGGGAAAAAACCTCGATAGGCGTTGTTTGAGGAAAACATTAAACCAAATTTCTGTGTAAAAGAAACAAAACAAAAGTTTAAGGCCAAAGATACAAAGAAAGCAGAAACCAAAAGACGATAAGGCAAAATAGTCCTAGAATGCCTGTAAAGTTCAAAAAGCCCCAAGGGTAGCAGAAAGGCACGGACAAGCAGCAAAAGCCACCACTGGAGGCAAAAATCAAGTTCATCGCCATCCAAATAAGGACAAACCTTCGCTTAAGGTCATCTGCCAGGGTGTAGGGAATAGGGGAGCTGTGGAGGATGTGGGGAGCTGATGGCAAATCCAGTCATCAGGGTGGTGGCTGCGTAGTCGGAGGAGTGGGAGGGGTTGGGGTTGTTGGTAGGGAGGGGGGGGGGGGGGGTTTGTGGAGCGGGGAGGGGGGGGGCAGACATTTCCAACAGGTCTGAAAGCATGGAGGCGCACACTGTGCCCAAAGCACAAATGTAAGGCCAGGGGAGGAAGGGTGTCGACAGGCTCTCACTGGAGCGAGGTGGTGGTCCGTCTTCTGGTCGTCGCTGGTTCCGCTGATGTCGTCTGGTCCATGCTGGTGGGCTGTAGTCCTGTAGGTGCCTCTCGTTCCGTTCGCTGTGACTGGCATGGATCCAGGTGGTCCGGTTCTGCAACCTTCACGGCCGTCATGGAGGAGAGGAGGAGTTGAAAGGGTCCCGTCCATCGCTTGCTTAGTCAGAACCTTCGCCTGGGAGCCTTGATCACAAAACCGATCCTCGGGTGGTGGCTGGTCGTGGTAGTGCATCTTTCACCAGTCGTGAAGCCAACTTGGCCTTGCTCTGAGGCCGGATGCCGTGAAGCAGAGTCAACCCCTAAAGCTCCAGGTTTGGATGGGACAGTGTAGGCTTTTCCAGAACAGGACAGGACAGGGGGAAACACTGCTACATACACTGTGACGCATAGAGGAGAGAAGGATATTGTTCAAATATAATCAAAGAGACAGCGACATGAGGTATCAACATGGCAAATTGAGAAAAGGCCCACTAAATTAGTTTAAAAAGGAAAGAAGATAACACTTATAGCAGAAAGTCAAAACCATAAAGAACAACAATGTTGACTTGTCAAATAAACAAAGTGATCTTACCTTTTGGATGCAGTCATCAAGCAAAACGTAACCATACTAAAACTTACCGATTGGACCTGCAAGGCCAACAATGTAAACTGTGGTGAAACATCAACAAGTTTGCAGCAAAATGTTGATAATGTGCAGCAAATAAAACAAAACAAATTGCAAAGTTAGTTGTGTTAAAATGAGTTGTGTTAGGATTTAGGAAAACCACAGAACGTGAGAAACAGTAAAAAGAAACATAAAAGATACCAGGTATGGGAAAAGAATGAGATAAGCATATTTCCAGGGAAATATACAGCACCTAAGAGTCTGGAAGCAAAAATGAAGTTAGTAGCAAAACAAGAAACAAGTTTAAGTAAAACTTAAACGATCGCTGCGCGCAATAAATCAACTGAAATGCACACCCAAGTGCACAGAGTTAATTCAAACAAAATCAAAAGTCAAGCATTCAAAGATGCTGGCAACAACAGAGAGAGAACAGGAGAGAAAAACAAGCCAACTGACTGATTTTGGCGAAATCAGAGATCAGAACTCTGCAAATCAGACACATAAAAGAAAAACACCTCAGCTCGATAACAACAAACAACAAGAACCATAACAACAAAACAACTAACGCACCAACAACCTCTCTCACTCTAGCTTGCTCTAGGACAGAACACCAAACAAGATTTCTCCTACACTGTGTAGCAAACATAAAACAGCCCACTGGCAACAGGCTAAACCAACCTAAATGTAGAGCCTAACAAATGACCAAGTTGCATGAACACGAGTGTTCATAGGAGAAAGAATTGAATAGCATACCTGCAGGAGGAAAAGTTAGTGCAAGCAGCCAAAAATAGTTCAATTATAGCAGAAAATAAGTAACTGCCTAGCATTGCATGTTTTAAAGGCACTGATGGCCGATCAAAACGGTGAGTGGGCTATCAGCAAATGTGATTGTCACAGCGACAGTGGTGCAAGGCTATAGTGAAACAAGGGGAGATACTGACATAAATGTAAAAACATGGGTGTCTGTGCTATTGAGAAGGAAAATGGGCATGTTGGCTGGGCCTACAAAAGGTGGATCTAAAAGAAATGAGCAATCAAGAAAACAATACAGCTTCTTTAAGAGTGGCTGTGCATGTTTATCTGTGGTTTAAAGAGAAGTAAATGAGGGAGTTTGGCTTGAACCAGGACAAGTATTTTCTAAAAACAGAATGCTAGAAACAAGGCAAAAGTGACAAGTGCATGGAGCCAGGCAAGTCCAGCCATGACTGCAAAAATGAGAGTAGCCCTTTTTGCTACAGAGGGTACATGTAAACACAGGAGGTGTAGACAAAAGCAATTGTTAACAGAGTCAACTTAGGTGGCAGTGTCCCTGTCGTGCTGAAGGGAGACTGAAAAACAGACAGAACAAATTATTTTAGACATGGGAAGAAAACAGCATTAAATCAGACAAGTTTTTTTGCAAAAAGTTCCCATAAAACATTGGGGGAAAACAGGCAGAGGGAAAACACAGTCAATCCCAGCAATTTACACATGGTGAACACAAGACAAAAGGCCATGGCCAGGACGGAGGATTAGACAAAAGGAAGATGCAAATGATGAGATGGTTGAACTAAGCAAAACACAGGGAGGATACTCACACCTTGGAAGTGGGCCACAGCAGACAAATGATAACAATAACAAAAGAAATACTCTAAGCAGAAGGTAAGTTAGCCTACATTCGCAAATGTGTAAACCAAAACAATACTGACATGGGCAGCTGAAATTGAAGGCAAAAAGTGACTAAGGCATATCCATAAGCTAGGCTAGATAGAAGAGCAGACATTCACAACAGTGACCTAGAGAAACAAATGAATCGTTTGACGCTGCTCCTCTGCTGGAGAGAGCAGCGGAAATGAACATGGCGCCAAATGAGCCCACAGTAAAATCCTCTGAAAGTAATCAAAAACTAGCAAAATCAAGTGAAAACACGTCAACCAGCCACGAAGGCCGGCTCCTGTTTTTGCGTGTGGCTAGTCTAGCCACAGAAAAAGACTTTGCACAATGTTCCCTTAAACAGGACAACTCCAAACTCAAAAGGAATTAAGGCAGATAGGCTGCTAGCTTTAGACAAAGAAATGGCAAGGCCATCTGAACTGGGAATCAAATGGTAGCTAAAAGACCTATGATGCCTTAAGGTTACAGGCCTGAATGCTAAAAGCAAATGGGTCTATATGTATTGTGTAGAGTGAACGGGATACTAACAGTAAAAAACTGAAATGGGAGTTTGCAGTTGCCTGAGACCATGCTTTAGTGGTGTTGAGCTTAGCCATGGTGGATTTAGGAGGAAGAAGGAAAACGCGGTGAAAACGCAATGCGTCCAGAAATAAAACACAACGCAAGTTAACACTTACCTTTTTCCTTGTGTGGCACCGTGTCTAGTTAACTCAAAGCAAAACAGAATGAAAGAACAACAAGACAATACAAAAACAACAAGACAAAACAATAAAACACTTATGAGATCTCAAAGTCGTTGCTATATGATTAAAATGAAAAACCCCGCTAAAACAACAGTATCTTGGTCTGTAAAAGTGATAGTCTTCTAACTACCTCCACTGGCAAATTTAAACTGGGCTACAAAAACCCTGGCCGAAATAACTTGTTTTTCAATCCGTCGATTTAACCA
>CM047516.1:29122981-29125481 GCA_026122265.1 Ammodytes dubius
TCTCCTCTCTCTCTCCTCTCTCTCTCTCTCTCTCTCTCTCTCTCCCTCCCTCCCTCCCTCCCTCCTCCTCCCTCTCTCTCTCCTCTCTCTCTCTCTCCCTCCCTCTCTCTCTCTCTCTCTCTCTCCCTCCCTCCCTCCCTCCCTCCCTCCCTCCCTCTCTCTCTCTCTCTCTCTCTCTCAGTATGGATGGAGCAGACCTTTGCTTTGAGATTGTGAAGAGAGCAGACGCGGGATTCGTCTACAGTGAAGCCGTCGCCAGGTGAGAATTTTATACAATTAGATTTTCTTCAATTTAACCCTTTTTTTCATGGCATTAAAGGCATTTTTACAACAAATTAGTGTCAGAAAAAAGTGGAAAAATCTATATATATGGATACATTATTGTGATCAAAACATTTCCATAAAAGCCTGATGTATCAAATAAGATTAAAAAAAAAGTGAAATATAATTTTTATTTTTTTAGTTTGGAATTGTGTTAAAAGGTCCAAAGAACACTTCCCTTTTAAACTATTTGAATTTTCATCCTTAGAGACCTATAAAGTAGAGTACGCCATGTTAGTTGTTTATTTTATTTTGTCTTTTGTTTGTGTGTTTCACTTTTTCAGTTGTGTGTTTGTGTTCCTTAAAAAAGAAAAATCCCAAACAAGTAGGCTATATAAATTTTTTTTTTTTTTTTTTTTAGAATTTTCTGCCTATTATTAATTATTAATTATTAATTATTATTATTATTATTAATAATGTATCAGTCTTCATAAGGGTTATTCAAATATTTATTTCTCATACTTCTAGGCCTATGTAAGATCAAACCATTGATAAACTTAATCAAACTGTACACTAACTGTTATAACTGTCATACATCTTTCCCTCAGTCACTACATGAGACAGATTCTGGAAGCGTTAAGATATTGCCACGACAACAACGTCATCCACCGAGACGTCAAGGTATTTATTATTCTTTTTTTTTTTTTTTTTTTTTTTTTAACCTTTATTTCTACAGGTAAATCCCATCGAGACCGAAGACTCTTTTGCAAGGGAGACCTGTTTTCCTTTCCCACGTTACCATTCACACACACATTCATACACCGATAGCAGCAGGCTAACTATCGACATTCACACGAGGCAAGGTGGGTGAAGTGTCTTGCCCAAGGACACAACAACCATGACACAGGTGGCAGGGCGGGGATCGAACCTCCAACCCTTTGATCATAGGCCGACCCGCTCTACCACCTGAGCCACAGTCGCCCCACCCCAATTCAAAGTTCTATTTCTGCTTTTACTTCAATGTTACTTTTCTGCTTTGGGGTCGCTCCGTGGTGTAGTGGTTAGACCCCCCCCCCCCACCCCACCCCATAGACTCTCAGTCCACTTCACAGCAGACCCGGGTTAGAATCCAGCCCGACCCATTTCAACTCTGTCTCTACAAAACTGTCTATTTAAGCATTAAAAAAATAAATAAAAAATGCCCCAAAATAAAAAATAAAAAATAAAAAATAAAAAATAAAAATCTGCTTTATTTTATTAACTGCAAAGAGATTGTGGTAGCCAGAAAGTGCAGGCTGTTAATATAAGATAATATAATATAAGATAATATAATATAAGATAATATAGGCCATTGTTGACTCCTTTTATAGGGCATAACGTTGCTTTGCAGAGGCGTTATTATCATTAAAGACACAGTGTTGAATCCTCCTTACATTGTGAAGCTGCTGTCTCACCATCAGAGCTGCAGAGGTCTGCCATCTACAGGAAAGTAATGGAATAACATTTATTTATTGTCATAGTACATCAAGGAGCGGTATAAATTAGACTGGTAGGACATGTGTTTTCAAATTCAGAATTTTTCTCTGTACAAACCCCAGAAGATCCCCCCCCCCCCCCCCCCCCCCCCCCACTCACTCACACTCACTCACACTGCTTCAGAAAATATATAATCAAAGTTTCGTTCAAATACATGACAGACAGACAGACAGACAGACAGACAGACAGACAGACAGACAGACAGACAGACAGACAGACAGACAGACAGACAGACAGACAGACAGACAGACAGACAGACAGACAGACAGACAGACAGACAGGGGAATGACATGCAGAGAACGACCCGGGCTGGATTCTAACCCGGGTCTGCTGTGAAGAGGACTGAGACTCTATGGAGGTCATTTCATCTCTGTCTCTCCAAACTGTCTAATAAAGAAAAAATCCCCCAAAACATCTTTAAAAAAAATATATATAGGGGAGAACGGGGTAATATGTCACACGGGTTGGTTGAAAAATGTTTAGGTGAAGTGTGCCTACTTACCCCGTTCTCCCCTACATAATAACACATACTGAAACATTTATAGTAGTACTATCATAAAGGCAAGGACATGGAAGACATTTGGGTTTTTATTTTGATGTTGTTCTCGGGTTTTCTGAGTTTGATAGTATATACGACTCTGGTGGAGGGAATTTGTTCATTTCAATATCAAAACCTAAATATCTATATATAGATACAGGATGG
>CM047516.1:29130481-29135481 GCA_026122265.1 Ammodytes dubius
TTAAAAAGTCCAAAAAAGTCTTAAGTCTCCTGCCTTCAAAGCCATAGTGCGTAGCTTTTTCATACATATGTGGACAGAAGTTACACACTAGAGCTTTAAGCTGTAGGGGAACCCTTAGAGAATGCCTTTTACGAACCCGCAGTATCAGAATCAGTTGCAAAATTCTCTTTCTTTAAATTGCCGATCAAGCCAACTTTCGCCTGCGTTCTGTCCATCCGTCCATTCTTACCGTCCAACTCATTTGTTGAGCTGCTCCCACTCACGGCAACCGCAACACCTCGCACACAACACACAGTGCTCGCCAAACGCAAAACCTCCTTCCTCACCGACGAAGACAGCAAGAAATACAACACAGGATCGAGGCAACTATTCAGGGCCGACAGCAGCAACGCAACTTCATTGGCAACGTCGGCAATACGTCGCAAAACACACGAGGTATCCGTAATCTGGGTCTTTATGTAGAAAATCCGTACGGTGTGGTAAGGCACGAAGCAAATGGTGAATAGCACAAGGATGAAGAATGATTTGCGGGCGGTTCTGGCGTAGCGCTGTGCGTTGGGTAAGTCCGGCTTTTCCTGAGATGTTCTGAGGAGCTTGAGGGCGATTTTTCCGTATGAAACGACCAGCGAAGTGAAGACAAGCCAGAAGAGCGCCAGCATGAAGATGTTGATGTAGGCCTTCCATTTTGCCTGGTGCAGCAACTTGTAGTGGAAACACCTGAGAGAGAGAAAGAGAGAAAGAAAGAAAGAAAGAAAGAAAGAAAGAAAGAAAGAAAGAAAGAAAGAAAGAAAAAAGAAAGAAAGAAAGAAAGAAAAGAAAGAAAAAACGTGTTAGCTCAAATACTACTGCAATTTCTGATTAAAAAAAGTCATACTTAAAGCTATATTGCGTAACTTTTTTCATATAAATGAATGTCGGTTACATTTAAGCCATCGGCAAAATAAGTTGATTAAGCCTATCAGCTCCACAAAACTCTCTCTGTATTTCTCAGTATGGCAGTGTTTACAAACTGGTGTCCCCCCCACCTCCCCCTGACACTGGTGCAGGAGCTCAGAAAAATCCCCAAGAAGAGCCCAAGAAATGTTTCAGTTGTTGATTCTACTGCTAGAAAAAACAGGTTCAAATCCGACCCGTGGACCTTTACTGCAGGTCATCCCCCCTCTCTCTCTCTCTCTCACTCTCTCTGTCTCTCTCTCTCTCTCTCTCTCCTCTCTCTCTCTCTCTCTCTCTCTCTCTCTCTCTCTCTCTCTCTCTCTCTCTCTCTCTCTCTCTCTCTGTCTCTGTCTCCCCATTTCAACTCTGTACTATCTAATAAAGCTTGAAAATGCCAAAAAATAATCTTTAAAAAACACATATAGACACCACCAACCTGTCTGCTTCTGCGTGGTTGTTTGACATCAACAGTGCGAAGGTAAATCCAAGAGCCACGATCCAAACCACAGCACACAGGCCAGAGCTCCATCTGGTGGTTAGGAGTGGGTACTGCACGCCCGCACCACGATTAATCTTCATGTATCTATCCACACTTATCAACCCAAGCAGCGTCACACTTATATACATGTTCATATAGAAAATAGTGCCCACTGCTTTACACAAAGTCGGCCCCAGGTTCCACACATTCCCCTGGCTGTGGTAGAGAATCCTAAACGGTAAGCACACTATGAGAAGTAAGTCGGCGAAGGCTACGTTTATGAGAAAAACTCGCACGGAATTTTTTTTGGAGTGGACACAGAAGAACACCCATAGTGCTATGAGGTTTCCAGATAGGCCAAAAATGAAGATTAAAGAGTATAGTACGGCCAGGGGGCTTTGCAATGCGTCGTGGTCCACGCAATTTAGTGAGTCAGGGGTTGGGGTTGAAGTTGAGTTCATTTCGATGGTTGTGGCGTTGAGGAGAAAGGTGGAAGCAGTGTGGGAGGAGCTGGAGATGTTTTGAGATGTCATGGTGGATTTATGTTTGTTGGTTGACTTTTAGACCTGAAAATGGAGAAAGAAAAAAACACAAATTAAACATGATCTCACACGCACACGCAGGCAGGCAGGCACTCACTCACTCACTCACTCACTCACTCACTCACTCACTCACTCACTCACTCACTCACTCACTCACTCACTCACTCACTCACTCACGCACTCACTCACTCACTCACTCACTCACTCACTCACTCACGCACTCACTCACTGGTGGTGTAGTAGATAGAGTGCGTACCATATTGGCTCAGGCCTCGTTGCAGTGGTCGCGGGTTCAAATCCGACCCGTGGACCTTTACTGCAGGTCATCCCCCCCCCTCTCTCTCTCTCTCTGTCTCCCCATTTCAACTCTGTACTGTCTAATAAAGCTTGAAAATGCCAAAAAATAATCTTAAAAAAAAAAAAAAAAGTTCCTCGTAGCACCTTTAATCGCTGGTCATACATATTCAATGAGAGGCAAGTTTTTACCACTTGGGGTTACTTTTTTTTGTGCACATTTTTTCAGGTGTGTGTGTGTATGTCACACATAATTTTAAACTAATGATGAATGCAAAAAATATATAAACATTTTATATCATTAACCACCAAATCTACCAGGAACTGCCTCCTGCCTTTTAAAAATGACATATAACAACAGCCAATGGCCATAACAGCATTAGTTAGAAATGCTGAAAGAGCGACAATTCTAACTAATGCAAGATAACAGATCTTAAGGCGAGTTACAGCAGGCAAAAAACTTTTTTCAATTTTCAGATTTTTGTCTGTTTATCTTCCATAACATGTCTTCTTTCATACTAGTATAAATCAAAGGTCCAACATGTACATTCAGGTGTTTATTTGACTAAACCTTGTCTGTCTGCATCTGTATATTTCTCCTATACAACCATCTTTAACGGACATTATCTCAACATTAGTTTTTTTTCTCCAATACTCTGAACCAAAAATCTCAACTTCTAAAGCACTTACATCAACTAAACTTTCCATAATCATTCTCAGCACTATTCTGAAGGTTATTACAGAAGGATTTGTTCACATTACATTAATTGTCTGATTTATGAGATATTTTAAACATAATAAATGACTTTGAGTCCATATCAAAAGATCCATATCTGAAACAGTAGTAAATGTATAACAGCTGTCTTTGCTCAGACTACACTACACAGCCCTTTTCATACACCCTGCGTTCCAATCCCCAAACTTTTAGTATGCCAGAATGAGATTTAGTATGTCCCAATACATGCACGTCAATCGTAGTATGCTGAAAATACATAAATTCCCCAATAAAACTCCAATCGCATTTTGGAGTATTCGTCTTTATTCTTGACACTTCTGGACATAATGAAAAAAAAAATCTTCCTTATCTGAATTTTTCTCTCTCCTGTCTGTGGCCCTAAAACTCTTCTGTACTTTAGTATGTAGTGTAGGAAAAAGACTAAAACTCCTCTGTGCTTTAGTATGTAGTGTAGGAAAAAGACTAAAACTCCTCTGTACTTTAGTATGTAGTGTAGTAAAAAGACTAAAACTCTTCTGTACTTTAGTATGTAGTGTAGTAAAAAGAAAAAGGTATGTGATTTGGATTGCAGGGTTTTATATTTGACTTACCTCGTCACTGAAGCCCATTAAAAAAAAATCTTCTGTGTTCTCGCAAAATCAAAATTATAATCTCAGTTGTGTAGTTTTAGTCCTCCGAGTAACTCCAGTAAATTTCCTCAAAGTTTTAGTCCGTTGCAAAAAACCATCCAGAACTTGCTGCTGAGAAGAAATTGAACACCCCTTCCTTGAGACATTGTTTATACAAGTGTGTGTAACTCTCTCTGCGTGTGTGTGTGTGCCTGTCTGTCTGTGAGTGTGTGTGTGTGTGTGTAACTCTCTCTGCGTGTGTGTGTGTGTGCCGTGTAGAAAGTCTTCTGCTTTCTTTAGTTTCCTGTCCAGCTGCGGCAGTGAAAAGCTAAAGCTGCGATTGTGGTGATAGATAGATAGAGCAAGGGAGAGAGAGAGAGAGAGAGAGAGAGAGAGAGAGACAGAGAGATGGATAGATACTGAGAGAGAGAGAGAGAGAGAGAGAGAGAGAGAGAGAGAGAGAGAGACACAGAGAGAGAGAGGGAGAGAGAGAGAGAGAGAGAGAGAGAGAGAGAGAGAGAGAGCAATAGAGAGAGAGAGAGAGATACTGGGCAGGGGAGAGAGAGAGAACTTAAAACTTGTGTTCACCCCCTCCCCCCCACCCCCACCGCTTCCTCTTTCCTTTTTAACTAGAAAGACTGGGCAGGGCTTAGTGTGTACAGACTCCAAAAAAATTATAATTTTAGCGTGTTGCCTCACTGTCAAGTTCTATAGAAGGTGTCAGAAATCGTTCCTCTTACTGTGTGTGCATTTTTGAAGAGGAAATGGTGAAATTGTCATCGCTAGTTAGCTTAGCTCAAACACTGGCAGTCAATGAGATATGTTAGCCATGAAGATACACTTTATAACATCACTAAACACTCCTGTGTGCTTGTTGGGACTTGGTTTTAAATTTTTATTTTAGACCCAAAACAAATGCATACGTATGTACTTGACAAAAGCGGTAGTGTTTATAGGTGTATGAATGTGTGTGTGTGTGAATGGGTGAATGTGTACAAAACAATGTAAAGCGCTTTGGGTCTGTGAAAAAACCAGGGAAAAGAGCTTTATAAGTGGAGTCCCATTTACCATTTACAATTTGCCTTGAACCCAATGGTAAGGCCACAAGCAAAAAAAAAAAAAAAAGAATTTCAACCATTCCTTTTAGTATGCACTAGGTCTTACATAAACACAGTGTACTTTCCACTCTTGTCTGTGGTTATAGAGTAGAGGTATTTTCTGCTGAGTGTAGCCAACTGAGAAAGACAAGGCTCCCAAAATACACAACCGTATGGCGTATGTCTCCACAATACTAAAAGCAAATGCCAGGATTCAGAGTACTCCAAGGCCAAGGGTATTTAAATTACCACCCAGGAGATCTTAGCTGTTGTCAAACCCTCAATTTTTTTTGTATTCACTTTCCTAATGGC
>CM047516.1:29145481-29155481 GCA_026122265.1 Ammodytes dubius
TGTGTGTGTGTGTGTGTGTTTATGTCGTTGTTTACACACTTTTTACTGTCTTTAAAGGTGCTACGAGGAACTTTTGAATATTTCTGAAACAGTCTAATTTTTCCTCTGATGATCATAAATTACATGTAGCAGCAAACGAGACCATCAGTGCAAAGAATGCTATTTTTATATAGTTTTTCTTAATGCCTTTGTCATGGGTACACGCTCACCCAAGAACAACAGCTGGTGTAGTAAAAACACTACCGCTTTTGTCCAAAGGGGGCGCTAGAATCAACACAAAATTAAAGTTCCTCTTAGCACCTTTAACTGTTAATGCGAGACACAGCAGGCAATTCTTTATTTTATTTTCAAGCACTGGTCAATTTTGAGATTGTTGTCTATGTATCTTCCATAACATGTCTTCTTTCATACTAGTATAAATCAAAGGTCCAACATGTACATTCAGGTGTTTATTTGACTAAACCTTGTCTGTTTGCGTCTGTATATTTCTCCTATACAACCATCTTTAACGGACATTATCTCAACATTAGTTTTTTTTTCAATACTCTGAACCAGAAATGTCACAACATGCAGAAAATGCATTTTTCAAGACCTGAACATAGTATTTTTTGTGCTGTTGTTTTAAAAAATTAAACAAAGAATTTAACTCTGGTTTTATCCAACAGCTAAATGTTTGGTTTTTACAGAGATGCAAATATACATATAGTAATCTAGATATTGGCAAATATCTGTCTGTGTGTGTGTGTGTGTATGTGTGTGTCTGCCTGCCTCTCTGTCTGCCTACCTCTCTGTCTCTCTCTCTCTGTCTGCCTTACCTCTCTCTCTCTCTCTCTCTCTCTCTCTCTCTGTCTCTCTGTCTCTCTCTCTCTTCTCTCTCTCTCTCTCTCTGCCTACCTCTCTGTCTCTCTCTCTCTCTCTGCAAATGTTTATATGTATTCAAATATTTCATGATAAATGACCCCATAACCCTGCTGTGTCTCACCTTAATGTTCTCATCTGTCAATGTGTTGTGATGCAGAGGGTAAATGATGCAGAAAATGTTTCAGTTTTGAGTGAATTGCATGACCGCGAAATGAAATTCAAAGAGCCTTGAAGCCTTGACTGACGTGTGTGTGTGTGTGTGTGTGTGTGTGTGTGTGTGTGTGTGTGTGTCTCTCTCTGTGTGTCTGTGTGACTGATTGTGTGTGTGTGTGTGTGTGTGTGTGTGTGTGTGTGTGTGTGTGTGTGTGTGTGTCTCTGTGTGACTGTCTGTGGGACTGATTGTGTGTGTGCGTTTTTGTGTCTCTGTCTCTATTTCTGTTTGTGTGTGTGTGTGTGTGTGTGTCTGTCTGTCTCTGTGTGTGTGTGTGTGTGTGTGTGTGTGTGTGTGTGTGTGTGTCTGTGTGTCTGTGTGTCTGTCTCTCTGTCTGTCTCTCCCTGTGTGTTCCCCTGTCTCTGTGTGTGTGTGTGTGTGTGTGTGTGTGTGTGTGTGTATCTGTCTGTCTGTATGTCTGTCTGTCTGTCTGTCTGTCTGTGTGTGTGTCTGTCTCTCTCAGGTGCTGTGTCTCAGGTGTTGGACAGCTTAGAGGAGATCCATGCTCTGACTGACTGCAGTGAGAAGGATCTGGATTTCCTTCACAGCGTTTTCCAGGATCAACATCTACACACACTGCTAGATGTAAGTCACACACACACACACACACACACACACACACACACACACACACACACACACACACACACACACACACACACTCACTCACTCACTCACTCACACACACACACACACACACACACACACACACACACACACACACACACACACACACACACACACACACACACACACACACACACACACACACACACACTGCAGCTCAACAATAGCTTCACCTCATATACTCCTTTATCATATTGGGTCATAAACATCCCCAGCAATTAGATGTCTTTTTATCTAGTCACACGCGTCTCCCTTTCATGTCAGTGTGTGTGTTTATTCTGCTATGTCTGGGCTTTGTTTGTGTCTGATGTCAAAAACTAAAGCCCCTATCTCACTGGGCTGCGACTGTTTGCGACAAGTTGGAGACTGCATTCGCGAGGGAGTCTCTAAACTGTCTCCAAACGTTCGCGGGGGTTTTCTCAATTTCCTCGCATGAGTCGCAGAGCCGCGCAGTCCTGTCGCATGAATTTTGAACATGTTCAAAAAAAGTGTGCGACAAATCTAGTCTCAAAATAGTCTCAGAGTGGTCGCATGTGTCTCAAACGCGTTGCAAACCCTTCTCAATTTAGTCTCCGCGAGTCAGAAAGTGCGAGCAATGTGAGACAACTTTGCGAGTGGTTTGGCGACATATGAAACTAAATTGTGACTGATTTGAGACAAAAATGAGACTGACATTCCGTTCGTGCGACGCTCGCCAGACACACAGTAGACGTAGGATGTGTGTCCCCGGCCTAAGTGGGTGTGTGTAATATTGTCGTGTGTGTGTGTATATCAGTGTGTGTATCAGTGTGTGTGTGTGTGTGTGTGTATCAGTGTCTGTGTGTGTGTGTGTGTGTGTGTGTGTGTGTGTGTGTGTGTGTGATTGTGTGTGTGTGTGTGCAGCAGTGTCAGTGGGAGCTTGGAGCTGCAGATGTCTATGAACTAACAATGACGTCTATTCTCCGGCCTCAGAGCCTCCGTGTGTGTGTGTGTCTGTTCGTGTGTGTGTGTGTGTGTGTGTGTCTGAGACTGTGTGTGTGTGTGTCTGTTCGTCTGTGTGTGTGTGTGTGTGTGTCTTGTGTGTGTGTGTGTGTGTGTGTGTGTGTTCGTCTGTGTGTGTGTGTGTGGCTGAGACTGTGTGTGTGTGTGTGTGTGTGTGTGTGTGTGTGTGTGTGTGTGTGAGAGCAGCCATCCCCACCTGCTAACACTCACACTCATGGGAAGTCAGAAATCCTGTCGCGTCTGAACGGATGGATGTAGAATAGCTTGTGTCTGCTGCCATTTTCTGACAGAATACTTTCCGTCTCCTGGGTGAGTCTGTGTGTTTGTGTGTCTGTCTATCTCTGTGTCTGTCTGTCTGTCTGTCTGTCTGTCTGTCTGTCTGTCTGTCTGTCTGTCTGTCTGTCTGTCTGTCTGTCTGTCTGTCTGTCTGTCTGTGTGTGTGTGTTTATATCTATCTGTGTGTGTGTATATTTCTATCTATCTGTGTGTGTGTCTGTCTATCTGTGTGTGTATATTTCTATCTATCTGTGTGTGTGTCTGTCTATCTGTGTGTGTGTATTTCTATCTGTCTATCTGTGTGTGTGTCTGTCTATCTGTGTGTGTGTGTGTATTTCTGTCTATCTGTGTGTGTGTGTGTTTATATCTATCTGTGTGTGTGTGTGTCTGTCTATCTGTCTGTGTGTGTGTGTTTATTCTTTTTCAAGCCTTTTGTTGAAAGATGCCCCGAGCTTATTTAGTATTCAGCCTGGCTTCTTTCTCCCCGCGGTTGTTTCTAGCGTTTGAAATGTAAAACAAGACGTTTTGTACAGATGCATTTCTTTGTGTTTGTTCCTTCGTGTTCTAGTTTCCGCAGCTCGTTGGGATTTGTAGATAAGAGACAAAAACTATCTCAGGAAATGTTGTTGGAATTTAGTTGTCGATGGCAGTTTTACTTCTTTTCATTCTCTTTTAAATGTCTTCTAATGTGTTTTATGTATTTTAATCTTGCCCCTGTAAAGCACTTTGAATGGCCTTGTGTTTGAATTGTGCTATATAAATAAACTTGCCTTGCAGTAAAATGAATATATCATAGTACTTCTCTATTTACTCTTACAGAGTGAGAAGTATGCAGAGGCTTAGAGTGGCATATAATGATGCCATGAGGTTGTTGCTCCGTGTTCCTAGGTGGCACAGTGCTAGCCAGTTATCTGTGTCCTCTAATGTACCTACATGTCAGGCACTGTTACGAAAGTTAATGTTCAATTTCATGTGTCGATTGGATTTATCAGAAAATAGCATCATCATAGCCTTAACCAACCCTATGACGGGCTATAGGTTCACATCCAGGCTTCCAAAGCATTGGCATGATAGCTTGCACCTATTTTAGTACAGTGTTTTATTGAGTAATGTATTTTAATGTGTTCTATGTGTGTGTGTATGTTGGATGTGAGTGGACCATCTGAGTCCTTAATAAAGATGATTATTTAGAAATGGAGGGGGGGGGATGCAAACATTACTTTTGCCTTGAAAGGTGGAGTCAGGGATGCAGGAGAATGATCATACACAGCCTAGGCTCTGTAAACAGGTTAACATGTTGCTAGCTACAATGAGCCACTTTGTTTACATAGCAGTTTACAGAGCCTAGGCTGTGTATTTATGCTGGAGTTTTCTTCAGCGCACACACAGCACAGACAGGTAACGGATAATGAGGAGATATTCACTGATGTTTTATTTTTTTATGCTTTATTGATAGTGTAGAGACAGAGTTGAAATGGGGCAGAGAGGGGAGTGACATGCAGAGAACGACCGCGGGCTGGAATCAAACCCGGGTCCGCTGCTGGCCGAGGCCCATGGGGGGGACGCCCTACCAACTGAGCTAAGGGTGACCCCTCATATTCACTGATTTTGACAAAGTGATTTTGTTATCAGGCGTTCTCCAGAATCACTGACTACAACTTTAAAATGAAGCAGTCACACAGGCGCGATGCTAACTGTCACGTTTTAAACATTTAATCTGCATAACTGAGTTATCCCAGTTTCTGCAAATGAGGTTACAGAGAAAAATGTCTACACTTTTTCTTGACGTGTCTTACTAAATTCCAAACTGAGTGTGAAGCTGAGAGCGTACATTCAGCTTGGTAAATGGTTAAATGGTAAATGGTTTGAGAAAATGTGTTTAAAATTCAAAATAAGACCCCTCACAAGTCACCTCAACTTTGTCTAACTCTCCCCTTGAAATCGCCAGTGCAGTAAATATGTATGAATCAAATCAAATCAGTTTTATTTGTATAGCCCAATATCACAAATAGACATTTGCCTCAGTGGGCTTTACATTCCATACAGTATGATACAATATGATACAATATGACACCCTGCCCTTACACCCTTAGCTCGGCTGAGAAAAAACTCCCAGTAAAAAAAAACCTTTACCGGGATTAAAAAATGTTTGAAGAAATCTCAGGTAGAGTCGACAAAGTAAGGGATCCCTCTCCCAGGATGGACATGCTGCAATAGATGTCATAAGTAGAGAAAAATCACGAAGGATTTTGATCATTGACCAGGTGATTACATAATATTAAAGTAGAGCGCGAATAGTGTGGATGCAGGAGGACTTGCATGTTGCAGAAAGCATGTGGGAAGTCACGTACTGTGTCGCAGTATGATTCAGCCCTCAGGATTAAGGAGCCTATTTCGATTTCTATCTCTGTCTCTGTCTCTGTCTCTGTCTCTGTCTCTGTCTCTGTCTCTGTCTCTGTCTCTGTCTCTGTCTCTCCTAAGGATTTACTCAGGAGTGTGTTGTGTTTTGTTCATGAAAACGTACCTGAGACGACTTCAGTTTGTCATGATTCCCACAACGATTGTTTTGTTGTTCAGTTTTTATCAGATTTTTTAGATTTTTACAGGAAGAGTTTAGGGGCGACTGTGGCTCAGGTGGTAGAGCGGGTTGGCTCATGATCAAAGGGTTGGAGGTTCGATCCCCGCCCTGCCACCTGTGTCATTGTTGTTGTGTCCTTGGGCAAGACACTTCACCCACCTTGCCTCGTGTGAATGTCGATAGTTAGCCTGCTATCGGTGTATGAATGTGTGTGTGAATGGTAACGTGGGAAAGGAAAACAGGTCTCCCTTGTAAAAGAGTCTTCGGACTCAATGGGATTTACCTGTAGAAATAAAGGTTAAAAACAAAGAAAAAAAAAGAAAAAGAAGGGCAACTGGTGATTATTGAGGAGGATTAAAAAAAAATATATTATGCACTTCAAGAAAAAAGTGAACATGTCATGAATTTTGAAAGCTAAATATTCTACATGTCTCCTGAGGTTCATGTTGTTGTTGTTTATCCATCATCTTTCTACTAACACAGAACACAGTCTCAGAGGCGCATTGAAATGTGTCGGTACAAAAGCACTGTTTGTCTGTGCCTCTCTGTGTCTGCCTCTGACTGCTTCACTGTGTGTGTGTGTGTGTGTGTGTGTGTGTGTGTGTGTGTGTGTGTGTGTGTTTATGTTTGTGTACACAACTGTTTGTGTGACATACCAATTTGAGTTTTAGACCTTAGCAGTGAGGACATTTTGTCCGGTTCTCCCTTTGGGACAGGCCTTTAAAGGGCTGTTTGAGGGTTAATACTAGGTTTTAAGGACAGGCCTTTAAAGGGCTGTTTGAGGGTTAACGGCCCCCACACACATCCTGCGTCTACCTCTGGAGCGCGTCGCGTTACCTTACTGCTGCCTCTCTCGGACTTTTCTCGGCCACACATGCAACGTCTCAGCAGCTGCTGCTGCTGCAGCGCTGCTTCTAAAAGCCCTATCTTTCTACATAGAGTTTTCATAGATAATTCCCATTAAAAATGAAGTTCTTTCATGTCATCTATGATGCATATGATTTATATTGAGTCTGGACAGTAATCCGTGCGCCCCATTGCCATTTTTTTTCTTTTCTTTTGCCATATTTTCGCTTGTTGGAAGTTTTATTTTGAAGGGGACACACCAGGAAATGGTGAAACTACAGCGAAAGCTTCCAGTATGAAGTCAATATGACTCTCAGCAGAGTATTTCAAAAATCACTTTACTGATTTATACGGGATAGAGAGAGGGGGGGGTGTGGTCGGGGAAGAAGAAGGCCGTAGACACAGATAGAGCAACGGAAAACTGTTGCGCTCATCATGATCTTTTTTATTTCTTCACTATATTGGATCTCTATATGTGTCATTTATCCAAAAATGAAATGCCAGAACTAATTGAAAATTAGGTTTTAAATCCCTCGGATTTTGATTGCACAATTAAATCGTGAAATAAAGGGATTATTCGCGTATACGACTGAGGGATGTTTTATTTTGAAATAAACACACCGGGTAAACGTGTAACTAGACTGAATGCTGCTGGTATGACTGTCAGCAGAGTATTTCTCTATCAGTTAAAGCACAGAGACGCGAGAGAGACGCGCTGCTCTCAGAAAAAAAATAGGCGAGCCTCCTGAGGTGAAGGGGAGCGGCGCTGCAGACGTGCCTCCGACGTGCCTCAGCAGTGCGTCTGAGGTTGGATGTGTGCTCGCTCTACGTTGATTTCACAGTCTGTGACAAAAAGTCAGACGCAGACGCGAGGTAGACGCGCAGTAGAGGTAGGATGTGTGTGGGGGCCGTAACACTAGGTTTTAAGGACAGGCCTTTAACCCATTGATGACTATGGCAATCTAGGATGCATGTCCTTAATGCCTGAGGGTTTTCTGAAAAAATAGTACGAATTGTCAAGTCTACCAAAACCTTAATATCTAAGCCTGTGTAGCACATAGAAACATGAAATAAAATACATTTAAAAGTTAAGGTTCACAGGTTTTATTTAAACATGCTCCCTTAGCGCTTACAAACCAACAAATATTTCTAAAAATCGTCAAAATTAGATGAATTAGAAAATGATTAAATATTGTTAATAAATAGATGCAATGTGTTGTGTGATTTTCGTCAGTAGTCTATAGTAGACCTTGATTCTGCGCACCAAACGCCACTAACTGTTCCGTCGCCGACATAGCCGGCGTATTTTTTTTATTATTTTGTTTTATTTTTTTATTTTTTATTTTTTTGATTGAAGTGATTTTCGGCAAACCACACAACTTTTGGGTGGTCACGTGGTCTTAAAAAAATCAACAAAACCCACCTCATGTGTATTTGGACCAATGACAGTGCATTCTATGCTGGGAATGCCATGAAAATTAGATAAAGTAATAATGCTGCGCGATGCAGCATCAGGCAGGAGAGCCAATGTGGCATCGCGCAGCAGCCGTCATCAATGGGTTAAAGGGCTGTTTGAGGGTTAACACTAGGTTTTAAGGTTCAGGTATGAATTAGGTTTATGTTAGAGTTAGTGTAAGGGTTGGGGTTAGGCATTTAGTTTGGATGGTTAGGGTTAGGGTAAGGGGCTAGGGAATGCATTATGTCAATGAATGTCCTCACACGTATAGCGGTACAAACGTGTCTGTCTTTATGTGTGTGTGTGTCTGTGTGTGTGCGTGTATTAGACAAGAGACTCCCTGCTTATTCACTATTCAGCAATATACTCCAGACAAGTTGCTCATCAAACTTCCCATAACACTTGTTTTATCTGACCTCAGAGGCCTTTGTTTCCACTGCTATTGGATTATTTACTTTACAAAGTCTATTAAATTCACCCACACACTCTCTCTCTCTCTCTCACACACACACACACACTCTCTCTCTCTCTCTCTCTCTCTCTCTCTCTCTCTCACACACACACACACACACACACTCTCTCTCTCTCTCTCTCTCTCTCTCTCTCTCTCTCTCTCTCTCTCTCTCTCTCTCTCTCTCTCGGTCCAGTTCTAGTCAGCACAATTTTTATGAGTCAGATGGGGTTCATATAAACAAGGCTCTGGTGTCTCTGTGTGTCTCTGTGTGTGTGTGTGTGTGTGTGTGTGTGTGTGTGTGTGTGTGTGTGTGTGTGTGTGTGTGTGTGTGTGTGTGTGTGTGTGTGTGTGTGTGTGTGTGTGTGTGTGTGTGTGTGTGTGTGTGTGTGTGTGTGTGTGTGTGTGTGTGTGTGTGTTGCTTTTTGTTAACACTCAGATGTCAAGATAATAAAACGGTTTTGATGCTCTGACGATAAAACTTAACCACAATATAGAGAGAGTGGGATGACGTCTTTCTAACCAATGTTATGTAACCAATAACCTATTTTAATTAGAAAAAATATATATTGGATGCCCATAGAGTCTCAGTCCTCTTCAGAGCAGACCCGGGTTAGAATCCAGCCCGGTCGTTCTCTGCATGTCATTCCCCTCTCTGACACATTTCATCTCCGTCTCTACACACTGTCAATAAAAGCATAAAAAAATATATATCTTTAAAAAAAAAAAAAAAAGTGATGATTTTTTTTATTTTCGATACATTTTAATTCAAATGTTTTTATTTTATACACGCTGTGTGTGTGTGTGTGTGTGTGTGTGTGTGTGTGTGTGTGTTTACAGCTGTTTAAAATATGACTTTGTTTTGCTTCTGATTACATTTTCACCGTTGCATTTCTCTCTTTGTGTTTCAGCTGTATGATAAGATCAACACCAAGTCATCACCGCAGCTGAGGAACACTTCCAGTGATGCTGTGCAGAGAGCCAAAGAGGTGAGTGTGTGTGTGTGTGTGTGTGTGTGTGTGTGTGTGTGTGAGTGTGTGTGTGTGTGTGTGTGTGTGTGTGTGTGTGTGTGTGTGCGTGTGCGTGCGTGTGTGTGTGTGTGTGTGTGTGTGTGTGTGTGTGTGTGTGTGTGTGTGTGTGTGTGTGTGTGTGTGTGTGTGTGTGTGTGCAAGAGAGAAAGAAAGAAAGAAAGAAAGAAAGAAGAAAGAAAGAAAGAAAGAAAGAAAGAAAGAAAGAAAGAGTGAGTGAGTGAGTGAGTGAGTGAGTGAGTGAGTGAGTGAGTGAGTGAGTGAGTGAGTGAGTGAGTGAGTGAGTGAGTGAGTGAGTGAGTGAGTGAGTGAGTGAGTGAGTGAGTGAGTGAGTGAGTGAGTGAGTGAGTGAGTGAGTGAGTGAGTGAGTGAGTGAGTGAGTGTGTGTGTGTGTGGTGTGTGTGCGGTTGCATGTGTGACATATTCTGCAGAAACAACTCTCTCAACTCTTTGCCTTCTCCACTTGATCACTTTGATCTGACAATGTTTCATCATTAATCCTCTAACCCTTCCAAAAGCTCTTACCCTCTGCTCGCCTGCTCTGTTCCTTTGCACTCCTCTCATAAAAAATATCATATCTCAAAAACTAAAACATGTACATTGTTCAAATCACAAATGAAGTCTTCAGAAATATTTTGTTCATGTTTCTACATTCAGAAATCTTTTGTATCACTATATATTTTTT
>CM047516.1:29160481-29162981 GCA_026122265.1 Ammodytes dubius
TAATAATTTAATGTTGTTTTTGATGGTGTGTTTTTCTGGAACGAATATTCGAATATTCGCTCGGAAAAACCAACGAATATTTGAAGCCTGAAAAATGGCATTTGGGCCTACTAATAAACCGTTTACAGAGCCTAGGCAGAGCTGGGGAGGGTCATACCAATGTTAACAAGACTTAAAGGCCCAGTTAAAGATCCTCTGGGGAACTTTAAGTTTGTGTTCATTCTAGCGCCCCCCCCTTTGGACAAAAGCGGTAGTGTTTTTACTACGCCAGCTGTTGTTCCTGGGTGAGCGTATACCCACGACAAAGGCATTAAGAAAAACTATATGAAAACAGCATTCTTTGCACTGATGGTCTCGTTTGCTGTTACATGTTATTTATGATCATCAGAGGAAAAATGAGACTGTTTCAGAAATATTTCAAAGTTCCTCGTAGCGACTTAAACAGTGTTAATATGCAGAGGGTAATGCAGAGCTGGACAGGGTTGGACAAAAATAAATTGGAAGCTTGTCTATGGTCCCTTAGAATAATAATAAAATAATAAAATAAAATTATTTTTTTGAATGCATTTTCTCAGATGAAATAAAAAGTGGTTAAGAAAAATAATAATATATAATAATAATAATAAATAAAAAACTATTTTTTTTTCTACAGATGGACAAACTATAAGAAAATAAGATTTTTTTTTTTTAAGAATCCATTTTGAATTGTTATTTTCTGAGTTAGCTGCTTCTCTCTCACACACACACACACACACACACACACACACAACACACACACACACACACACACACACACACACACACACACACACACACACACACACACACACACACACACACACACACACACGTGTACATTCCTAAGGTATTTATAATGTTGGACACTGTGGATGTTATGAATGGCAGGGGGATGTAAAAAGTGAATGACGTGTCCGTGTGAATAAAAAAGCATTTTATCATGTCAGCATTTAGCTTCAGATTGTGACATGTGCTTTTGATTTGAAGCATAACGAGTGGATGTGATTATGACAGGTTACAGTAACACACACACACACACACACACACACACACACACACACACACACACACACACACACACACACACACACACACACACACAGGTTTGTACAGCTATACTTGTGAGGACATTCATTGACATAATGCATTCCCTAGCCCCTTACCCTAACCCAACCATCAAAACTAAATGCCTAACCCCAACCCTTACACTAACCCTAACATAAACCTAATTCATACCTGAACCTTAAAACCTAGTGTTAACCCTCAAACAGCCCTTTAAAGGCCTGTCCTTAAAACCTAGTGTTAACCCTCAAACAGCCCTTTAAAGGCCTGTCCTTAAAACCTAGTGTTAACCCTCAAACAGCCCTTTAAAGACCTGTCCCAAAGTGAGAACCGGACAAAATGTCCTCACTCCTAAGGATCTAACACTAAAATTGGTTCTCACAAAAATAGTAGTACAAGTACACACACATACACAATCTCTCTCTCACACACACACACACACACACACACACACACACACACACACACACACACACACACACACACACACACACACACACACACACACACACACACACACACAACCCTTTGCCACATTCACCAGTCAGGCGCAACATAACTGAATCTGACATCAAACTAAGTCACGTCCAAAGGGCAAGAGTGAGGAGGTGTGTGTGTGTGTGTGTGTGTGTGTGTGTGTGTGTGTGTGTGTGTGTGTGTGTCTCGGTCTTTGTGTGTGTGTGTGTGTGTGTGTCTCGGTCTTTGTGTGTGTGTGTGTGTGAGAGAGAGAGGGGGGCCATAGCAGAGCCTTGACCGTGTGTGAGTGTGTCCCACTTTGGTTCTAGAGGTCTAGGAGGTGTGTTTAGAGGTAACATTTTGTAACTTTCGTTTCACTTTCCAAGTGGCACTGAGAATCGCACAGGTACGACTGTGTTAGGACCAATAAATGCTACGTTGATCCTGATACATTTTTGGTATTTTTTGCATTTTTTAGGTGCTGGAAGAAATCTCGTGTTACCCTGAAAACCACGAAGTTAAGGAGCTTAGAAGGATACTCACACAACCGCATTTCATGGTAAGTCTCAAAAACACACAAAGATGTATCTACCAAAAAACAAAAAAACAATTGCAAATCTTACCCTTTAAGTTTTAAGTGTTTTCTAAAACTTAAAGGAGAGGGAGAGCGAGAGAGAGAGATAGAGATTACCTATGTGCCTTTTAAACATCATAACATGATAGAGAGAGAGGGAGGGAGAGAGAGAGAGAGAGAGAGAGATAGAGTATGTCAGATTTAAATCTTTCTTTTTCAAATCAAATCAGTTTTATTTGTATAGCCCAAAATCACAAATAGACATTTGTCTCAGTGGGCTTTACATTCCATACAATATGATACAATATGATACAATATGACACCCTACCAAAAATCAATGGGCATTTTGGACGTGAGAGGTTTGCCCCATAGCTTATTTTCTTAATCATT
>CM047516.1:29165481-29175481 GCA_026122265.1 Ammodytes dubius
TATAATAATAATGGTTATATGCAGGTTGCAGGGTGTGATTTCATATCCCGCCTCTGCTTAAAAATATGCTTAATAATCTATATACGGGGTCGGGACGAATTAAATTAAGGCTTTTTTTTTTTTTTTTAAACACACATTTCACACAACACACATGTGATTTTACAACTTTGATCTCAAAAGAAAGAGGGTTTTTTTCAGATTATTATTATTAATCTGTTGACTAATTGTATGTTGCAAGATTTTCTGAAAAAAGTTTGCTACCTCTGAAATTGTATGACATTTGGAACAATGTGTGTGTGTGTGTGTGTGTGTGTGTGTGTGTGTGTGTGTGTGTGTGTGTGTGTGTGTGTGTGTGTGTGTGTGTGTGTGTTTACCTTCTTCAGGGCATCACGCTAAAGATGAATGAATCCAGTCACTGCATCGTAGCGCGGATAATGCACGGAGGAATGATCCACAGACAAGGTAGCCTACACTTTAAATCTAATATCTATGTCATATCTATGCATTTTTTTTTCATTTTATTAATCAAAAAATACTATGTACAGGTCTTTTAAAATGCATTTTCAGCATGTTTTCAAAAACAAAATGTCTCATAAATCCGACAACTAACAACTTATGAACAAATCCTTCTGTAACAACCTTCAGAATAGTTCTGAACAAGGCGATAAGTGTATTCATTTTACCAGATGTTGAACAGCTGTTGTTATGATCCAACACTGTTTTATTGTGACAGTAACATTACGTTAATGAATTATAAATAAATCCCCTGTTGATTTATCTTGTATTATTATAACAACATGTAGGGAGCGCCTTTAGCTCAGTTGGTAGGGCGCCCCCCCCCCATGGGCCTCGGCCAGCAGCGGACCCGGGTTCGATTCCAGCCCGCGGCCGTTCTCTGCATGTCACTCCCCTCTCTGCCCCATTTCAACTCTGTCTCTACACTATCAATAAAGCATAAAAATGCCAAAAAAAAATCTTTATTATAACAAAATTAGTTTTTCAGATATCAGACTTATTCATGTTAAATTGGAACAGTGCATATCAATGAAAACTCGAGTAAACTTTGAGGTGATAGTCTTTATTCTGCTGTAGTGGTGGTGGGGAGCAGATTAAAGGAATACTTTACCCATACGTAACCGGCGTTCTATCATTATAAAATCACTATTATAATATAATGAATGAGGTTTTTCTTCCCTCAGTCTTCCCTCAGTCTTCCCTTGGCCCAGCTGTCCTGTTAATCCTAACCCTTACTGTGATGTCACAAGATGGAAACTGTAGGGTTAGACAGTGAGACCATAAAACACTCTTTCTGCCTTTTCTCAGGCTAGGATGATCCGATTTTTTTTTTTTTTTTTGCACATTTATACTACATAAGATCTCCAGAGTTCAATACACCTTCATATTCCCACCGGTGAAGTAGGTCTTTAAATAAACAGAAGGGTTTATTTATTTATTTATTTATTTAAACGTTCTGATTCTTTCCCTCGTAGGAACGTTGCATGTTGGAGACGAGATCCGGGAGATAAACGGCATCAGCGTGGCCAACCAGACAGTGGAGCAACTGCAGAGGATGCTGGTGAGGGGGGGGGGTGTGTGTGTGTGTGTGTGTGTGTGTGTGTGTGTGTGTGTGTGTGTGTGTGTGTGTGTGTGTGTGTGTGTGTGTGTGTGTGTGTGTTTTGTCTTAATATACTTTTGTGGACAAACCCTTGATCCAATGATAATTAAAAACAGTTGCAAAAAATGTTTATGTTGAACAATTGACATTGCTGGAGCTATCTAAACATATTTAGTAGTGAAGATATCTTTTTTTTTAACTATTTATATGGTATTTTTGGTAGATTTGTGTGTCGCCAAATCTGCCTAGCAACTATAGCAGTAAAATCAAACAACTTTGACTTTCCTGAAATTTGAAGTGCGTGGGTGTGACAAAAAAGCTGACTTTATATATTGTTTCTGTATGTGTGTGTATATGTGTGTGTGTGTGTGTGTGTGTGTGTGTGTGTGTGTGTGTGTGTGTGTGTGTGTGTGTGTGTGTGTGTGTGTGTGTCCACAGAGAGAGATGCGCGGCAGCATCACCTTCAAAATAGTGCCAAGTTATCGGAACCAGGGATCGTCATGTGAGGTAAAGTCTCCTCCTTTCTTTACTGCTGCACTTCTGAACTAAGTACTAACAGCTCGCAAGGTGTGTGTGTGTGTGTGTGTGTGTGTGTGTGTGTGTGAGAGAGTGTGTGTGTGTGTGTGTGTCTGTGAGGGTGTGTGTGTGTGTGTGTCTGTGTGTGTGTGAGAGAGTGTGTGTGTGTGGGAGAGTGTGTGTGTGTATTTCGCTGTGTTTTTGCTGGGGCTGGGTGAGATATTCAGCACACCAATTTTAACAACCAAGATACCGGAACTTTTCCCCTACCCCCCTCTCTCTATAACGACAGGTCCACCTACACACACACACACACATTTATACACACACACACACACACACACACACACACACACATTTATACTCACACACACACACACAGGGATAGATGAAATAACAATCTATACAGCTGAGAAAATGCGTAAAAAATTACATAAGAAAATGAGACCGAAAATAAAACATATATAATTGTAGCTAAATAGGATCAGATGAAGTCAACCATAGTAGAGAATGTGCCACAGTGTACTGTAAAATCATTACAAACCAACATTTTAAGCCGAAAAAAACAATGCCAGGATCCCAGAACTACAAGGAAGAAGCAATACATCAGAAGCTGTATTTCCTCTTGTCGTGGGAGCAGAGAAGAGAATTTACTAAAATAAATCTTGTAGCCGACAAAAGCTGAAAAAAAACCATGTATGTAATTAGTTAGTTTGATTGTTTTAAAATATACTTAAAAAAGGACTTTGTAAAGCCATGCATCAAGGATATGGACCACACACACACACACACACACACACACACACACACACACACACACACACACACACACACACACACACACACACACACACACACACACACACACACACACACACACACACACACACACACACACACACACACACACACACACACACACACACACACACACACACACACACACACACACACACACACACACACACACACACACACACATAGCAGTGTGACTGGGTGGAAATTATGGTTATTGTGGTTTTTCTTTATATTTAGGCTTAAACTCAGTGACTCTCAACACACAAAAGAGTAACCACAGCCCTGGCTTTGTTATATTGTTATTTTTAGCAGAAGGCAGGAAAAGGACGGGAAAATAAAATAAAATCATCATATAAAGTAATCTGCCAACCGGCCTACAATGGGAAAAAAATGCATACAATAATTTTATATGATTATACTGTATGAGATTTTTTTCAATAGAAAAGCTAGAATTGCATTATAAACTGGCTCAGTTGCATTCCCACTAAGACAACCAATGTTTATTTAATTTTAATTTCAGTTATTTTGAGAGATATTTATCGTGTTCAATTCAATTCAAATCACATTATTCGTCTCCGCACATGACAGTAGCTTAAAAAACTCAATACACAGTGGCGCTCCGGTGGCGTAGTGGATAGGGCGTGTACCATATTGGCTCTGGCCTTCGTTGCAGTGGTCGCGGGTTCGAATCTGACCCGTGGACCTTTACTGCAGGTCATCCCCTCTCTGTCTCTCTCTCTCTCTGTCTGTCTCTCTCTCTCTCTCTCTCTGTCTCCCCATTTCAACTCTGTACTGTCAAATAAAGCTTGAAAATGCCCCAAAAATTATCTTAAAAAAAAAAAAAAAAACTCAAGAAACAGCCAACAAACATAAGCAACACACACACTGTATAATGTGTATTAGTTATTGTGACCTCATGGTAGGATGCCCAGTCCAGTGTATAATCAGTGAGTGTAGTGCCTTCGTGTGGTTGTGTACGGAAGTGCATGCTGATCCCATTTTACACTGACGCAATACATTACGTCAGTGCTGTGAAAGGGTCTCTATTGTGTTGTAATCGCCTGGACTCGCCTTCAAGAGTGTGTGTGTGTTCAAGTGTGTGTGTGGGTTCAACTGGTGTGTGTGTGAGTGTATGTGTCCTAGCATGTGTGTGTGTGTGACCTTAGTGTGTGTGTGTGTGCCTGAAGTGAGTGAGTGTGTGTGTGACCATAGTGTGTGTGTCCTTTGCGCGAGTGTGTGTGTATGTGGGTGTGTTCCTGTGTGTGTCCTTAGTTTGTGTGTGTGTGTGTGTGTGTGTGTGTGTGTGTGTGTGTGTGTGTGTCCTTAGCGTGTGTGTGTGTGACCATAGCGTGTGCGTGTGTGTGTGTGTGTGTGTGTGTGTCCTTAGCGTGCGCGCGTGTGTGTGTGTGTGTGTGTGTGTGTTGCTGACCTGTGTGTCTTATTTCAGAAAGAGTCCCCACACACACCGACAGACAGTCTCCTGCCAATGGCAACTCCAGCATTAACAGTTCCATCTTGGTAAGGACCCAAAACCAAAACAAACTTTACCCAAAAACAGACACCTATACTCCCCATAAAATGTATAGTACATAGTATACCAATCCCCATACTATCTACTATTTAGTATGGTAGAAAAAAAGATGTAGGATGTCCCGATTCATGTGGCCTGATTTAGTATGGTTAGAATTACCTGTCCGATCCCTATTTTATTAAAGCTGGGGTGGAGGATTTGGGGAGAAAATGGCAGTTGGGATAGAGATTCGAATCCAAATACCTCAACCGCTCCACTTGTTCTCTTTGGTCCCTCCCCCTATGGTCCCTCCCTGACACGCTCTACACACCAACAAAGTCGGTGCCAAAGTGAATGGACAGTCCCAACAGCCAATAAGAACAGAGAATCGGAGCCTCTCGCTCTGATTGGTCAAAGTGTACAGCTCATGTTAACTTTGACCAATCAGAAATCATATACCCCAGCTTTAACAGTTGTGAATGTTGTTGTAGAGTTAGCATTAGCCTAGCTCTTAGCATAGATCCCCTGTGTCAATCCCTTGGCATTTTCCTTTTCCCCTTGCTGCGTTTCAAATCGCATACTTTCTACTATTTAGTTTGGTAGAAAAAAGATTTAGGATGTCACGATTCTTGTGGCCAGATTTAGGATGGTTAGAAGTACCCGGATGTCCTACTACATCCGGCCAAGATTTTTAGTGTTGAAAACAGCATCCTATTTGGGCGATTCTGACCCACAATCCAGTGCGCACATGAAGTGACGTCACATCGACGAAGCCTCCATATGAAAACAACCAGGGATGAGACGGATATAAAAGCAAGAGGCAAGATCAAGGCGCCATGTTATGATGAAATAAATAAGTAAAAGTAGGCTATGTCCCAAGTGCAGCCTACTGCATCCTAACTAGATTATTTTATCATCAGATGTAGTATTAGAATAGAGAAAAGAAAGAGTATGCGATTCGGAACGCAGGGAGTGTTTCATTTGTTTTAAAGCCAAAACGTGTCCGATATCTCAGTTTACAAATTGGTGTGCCTCAGAGCGCCTGCTGCGTTGCTATGTTACGCTACATAGCTGGGAGAACACACACTGACTGACTAGGCCTTCTGATGGTCACAATGGTGCTATGCTATGCTAAAGCTAACTAGCCTCTGCAGCTACATTTGTTTATATAGACTTACAGTGCGCTGGTGCAAATGCTATGGTCGTGCTATGCTAAAGCTGCTTTGCTTATTACGCTGTGCTCGCTTGGTATTTCCACAGCCCAATAATGCTTTTTTTAAGAGATGAGATAATGCTGTTCTATGTGCACTGCATGCATAGATTAAATTGTAAGATTATTTAAATAGTTTAGTTTTGTATTTGTATCTTGATTAACCGTTTCTCTCTGTCATAAATGATTTTACCTTTTACAGGATCTGCCATCAACTATACAGCCCAAGGGTCGACAGGTGAATAACACACACACACACACACACACACACACACACACACACACACAACACACACACACACACACACACACACACACACACACACACACACACACACACATGCCGAAACAGACACACACACACACAAGCCGAAACAGACACACACACACACACAACACACACATATACGTACAAGGACACACACACACACACATCACACTAAGTCACCCTCACACAGACACTCATTCACTTGTATCGAGGCAGACACACACACACTCACACACGCATGCACAACATCACACACACTCACTCACTCACACACTCACTCACACACACACACACACACACACACACACACACCACACACACACACACACACACACACACACACACACACACACACACACACACACACACACACACACACACACACACACACACACCTTTTCCCACTAAAAGTTTCTCCCTAACCCTTTCTCCTTTTAACAAAATCCTCAGTATAGTTTGAATAAAATTACCACACTTTTTTTGTTGCCCCTTAATTTAATAGACAGTGTATTACGGTAATAATGGCACAGGCATTGTTGAACCCTTACCCACTGACCCAATACCCACCTCCCACCCTGCCAAGATAGATAGATACCCTAACCCTAACCAGTTAACATTTGGAGGGACAGGATACACATAAACCAACTCAAATGTGTTGTCTACATACATACAGCTCTGGAAAAAATGAAGAGACCAGTCTGGATTTTTCTTCAATCTTCATCTCTACATTACTTATTGAAAATGCTCTTAATGACAAAAAAAATGTATTGGAATTTGGTAGAAATGTTGTCAGTAGTTTATATTATATCATAAAACCAAAATGTTCATTCTACTCAAACATATGTCTATAAATAGTAAAACGAGAGACACTGAACATTTGGAGTGGTCTCTTCATTTTTTCCAGAGCTGTGTCTTAATGTCCATACACATTCCAGAAGTATAAAATACACATAAATCATTCATTCTCTTTGCCATAATCCAACATTTCTCTCCCCAATTAATCATACCATCTCACCCTTAAAATGTGTGAGATCAAACACAAGCAAAGTTTGATTATATATATATTTAACATTTTCATTTTCATATACAGCTGTTGCAATAGCAGCTGTAACAATATAATATAGTAATAAAATAAATGCAGCTCTAAGTGCTTTACAAAATAGAAGATAAAACAGTTTTATCCAACTTTTTAAAGGCTGAAAAAGAATGTCCAATTCATTCTTAAAAGACACAACATTTGGAGTAACTTTAAAATAAAGATAAATCTACACTGAATATAGAATCAAAAAAATAAAATAAACAGTTTTTACATGTTTTATAACCACCAGCAGAGGGCAGTAGAGTCCACAACATACACACGGCACTGCAGAGCTTTGTATCACATCCATCCACTTGTCTCATAAGAATTTAATATTTAAATGTGTTACTAGTGTAAGCATGTGTTCCTCCTTGTACCGTCTCACCACCACCAAATCCTTTTTTTTTTTTTTTTTTTAACAAAAATGAAAAAAATTAACAGTTCTGTGTTACAATTTTCCATATAAAAACTTTAAAAAAAAAATGGAAAATTGATTATTATTTTATTTTTTATTTTTTTTAACTAATAAGAGTTACACGGACCCTCCCAGTCCCCCCTCCCATCCACCAACCCCTCAGTCCCATAACGTTGTGTGTGTATAAGACATTTCACAGCCGGTTTTCTGCATGATGTCTGTGATGCTTCAAATCCTAGATTGTGTCCAGACTTCCTCCAATCAAGGACAAAATGTCTGTCAAGGTAAGACACAGCCCCTCCATCCCATCCCCCAAAAATAACGAAAAAAATAACCCCAAAAAGTACCTGCATATAGGCCTAAAGTTATGTCTCAAGTACTTCTACCAGCTCCCACTTACACACAGAATTTACAGCTATGGAAAATTATAGGGGCCAGGGCTGAGAGAATTTTTTTTTTTTTTTTAAGTGAGAGATTTTTTATTTTTATTTTTTTTAAGTGAGAATTTTTTTTTTTTCATTATGCATTTCAAGAAAAAAGTCAGTCAAGAAAAATGTGAAATACAGCTTTGTGAATAACATCTCGGTAGCCTTCATTAAAAGAATACTTCACCCATACGGAACCAGCGTTCTATCATTATAAAATCACTATTATAATATAATGAATGAGGTTTTTCTTCCCTCAGTCTTCCCTCAGTCTTCCCTTGGCCCAGCTGTCCTGTTAATCCTAACCTTTACTGTGATGTCACAATAAGGAAAATGTAGGGTTAGACAGTGAGACCATAAAACACTCTTTCTGCCTTTTCTCAGGCTAGGATGATCCGATTAAATTTTTTTTGCACATTTATACTACATAGGATCTCAGAATTCAATACACCTTCATATTCCCACCGGTGAAGTAGGTCTTTAAATTACAAGACTTACCATTTATCGTGGCATAACATGGAACTATGGGATCCATACCCAAAACTATTTTATTTATTTATTTAGGGCATAACTTATCTCTTATTTTCACGTTAGGGCTCCCCCGATGTAAGAGTAAAAAAAACATTTTGTCTCTCTCCTCCTGGCCCCAACACTGCAACTCTGTAGTGAGTAACAGCTTTAAGAATAATAAAAAGCTGTTATGAGATGATGTAAACATAAACAATGCCTGTGCCGTGATTACCATTGTACACACACACACTCTCACACACACACACACACACAACACACACACACACACACACACACACACACACACACACACACACACACACACACACACACACACACACACACACACACACACACACACACACACACACACACACACACACACACACACACACTATTTCACTGGAGAAATGCTCTGCTTGAAAACTACTTCAAACCTGGCAACAAAAACATCCCCATGCCACACACACACACACACACACCACTCTCACTCTCTCTCTCTCTAACACACATGCACATACGCCTGGCATACACACACACACACACACACACACACACACACACACACACACACACACACACACACACACACACAAAACACACACACGAGAATCCACTGCTCATTACCTCAGTCCTTAAACCAAACCATCCAGCTGAGTTCTGATTTCTTATTTCCTTTTTCCAACACTCACACTTGCAATATTTCACTTCATGTTTAATCAAATCTAGAATATGAAAAATTCACTATTCTAATTATAGAAATACTATAGAATACTAGCAGTGTATTAAAAACATAAACATAGGTTGCGTTCCGAATCGCATACTTTCTACTATATAGTATGGTAGAAAAAAGATTTAGGATGTCCCGATTCTTGTGGCCAGATTTAGGATGGTTAGAAGTACCCGGATGTCCTACTTCATACGGCCAAGATTGTTAGTGTTGAAAACTGAATCCTATTTGGGGCGATTCTGACCCACAATCCAGTGCGCACGTGAAGTGACGTCACATCGACGAAGCCTCCATATGAAAACATACGGGATGCGACGGATATAAAAGCAAGAGGCAAGATCAAGGCGCAATGTTATGATGAAATAAGAGAGAAAAGTATGTCCCAATAGTATGCCTACTGCATCCTAACTAGATTCTTGTTATCGTCGGATGTAGTATGTAGAATAGAAAAAAGAAAGAGTATGCGATTCGGAACGCAACCATAGACTATATACACTCTATCTATCCTCTCCAGATCTACGTGCGGGCTCAGTTTGAGTACGACCCTTCTAAAGATGACCTCATCCCCTGTAAGGAGGCCGGCGTTCACTTCCTGGTTGGTGACATCATACAGATCATCTCCAAGGACGACCACAACTGGTGGCAAGGCAAACTGGAGAACACCAAGAACGCCACGGCAGGGCTCATACCTTCACCTGAGCTGCAGGAGTGGTGAGAGAAAGGGTTTTCAATAAAGTTAAATTCAAAAAGTGGGATCATCGTGGTGTAGTGGTTAGATCCCCCCCCGCCCCCCCTCACAATAGAGTCTCAGTCCTCTTCACAGCAGACCCGGGTTAGAATCCAGCCCGGGTCGTTCTCTGCATGTCATTCCTCCTCTCTGACACATTTCATCTCTGTCTCTACAAATAATAATTAAAAAATTAAT
>CM047516.1:29185481-29187981 GCA_026122265.1 Ammodytes dubius
AAACACTCTGATCTCCCGTCAAACCATCAGTCTGACACCTAGTCCCTCCCCCCATCTCCAATTCACAAACATGTTGGGCCTTGTAGGTGTGTGTGTGTGTGTGTGTGTGTGGTGTGTGTGTGTGTGTGTGTGTGTGTGTGTGTGTGTGTGTGTGTGTGTGTGTGTGTGTGTGTGTGTGTGTGTGTGTGTGTGTGTGTGTGTGTGTGGCTAGGCTAGGCTGAGTAATTGTATGAATCAATTTCATTCACACTTACAGCTTGTGTTTAAAAGGGAATTCCAACTTGACACCACACTAATAAATAAAGAGACACCATTTGAGAGAGAGAGAGAAGAGAGAGAGAGAGAGAGAGAGAGAGAGAGGAGAGAGAGAGAGAGAGAGAGAGAGAGAGAGAGAGAGAGAGAGAGAGAGAGAGGAGAGAGAGCAAAGACCAAAATATTTGAGAGACTGAGGTCAAATCTGGGAAATCCGTGTATATTGCAAATCAACTCAAACACAATATGAAACAATAGCTTACGGTGTGTGTGTGTGTGTGTGTGTGTGTGTGGGTGTGTGTGGTGTGTGTGTGTGTGGTGTGTGTGTGTGTGTGGTGTGTGTGTGTGTGTGTGTGTGTGATGTGTGTGTGTGTGTGTGTGTGTGTGTGTGTGAGTGTGTTGGGGTGTGTTTGTGTGTTGTGTGTGTGTGTGTGTCCTTCATGACACCTTTTTGACTTTTTATTTTCTGCTTAACATTTGCCTTTAGTTTAAACAATGTCCTTAGAAACCTGTAAAGTAGAGTATACGCCATGTTAGTTGTTTGATTTATTTTGTCTTTTGTTTGTGCGTTCACTTTTACAGTGTGTTTGTGTTCTTTGAAAGAAAAAATCCAAAAAGAAAGTAAAAAATTGAGAGAATTCCCCTTACAAGTCAAGAGATAGACAGACAGACACGTAGATAGAAAGATAGACAGACAGACAGACAGACAGACAGACAGACAGACAGACAGACAGATAGATTAGACGAGGATGGATGGACACAGACAGACTGTCTGTTTTCTCTTTTTAAATCATCTTTGTGTGTAATCTAAATGTCCCTCTTGTTCGTTGAACAGATTTCAGTCTTTGAAGTTTGAAAGTAGCTTGAACGTGTGTGTGTGTGTGTGTGTGTGTGTGTGTGTGTGTGTGTGTGTGTGTGTGTGTGTGTGTGTGTGTGTGTGTGTGTGTGTGTGTGTGTGTGTGTGTGTTGTATGTGTGTGTGTGTGTGTTTGTATGTGCTTATGTGTGTGTGTGTGAACATTAAAAACCAGCAGGACATTCCAATTATGAAGTTACCTGCTGAGTTACAGGAACTTAAAGGTTTTTTTTCTCCCTGAATGAGCTCTGGTCAGACAGACAGACGCCTCGTTCATATTAAAGGTGCTCCGAGGAACTTTCACTTTGTGTTCATTCTAGCGCCCCCTTTGGACAAAAGCAGTAGTGTTTTTATCACGCCAGCTTGTTGTTACCCATGACAAAGGCATTAAGAAAAACTATATAAAATAGCATTCTTTTCTTTGCACTGATGGTCTCGTTTGCTGTTACATGTTATGTATGATCATCAGAGGAAAAATGAGACTGTTTCAGAAATATTTAAAAGTTCCTCATAGCATCTTTAAACCTGCTAGTGTGTGTGTGTGTGTGTGTGTGTTGTGTGAGAGAGAGTGTGTGCTTGTCTGTCTTTCTGTCTGTCTTGGTGTGTGTGTGTGTGTGTGTGTGTGTGTGTGTGTGTGTGTGTGTGTGTGTGTGTGTGTGTGTGTGTGTGTGTGTGTGTGTGTGTGTGTGTGTGTGTGTGCGTGTTTAAAAAAATATTTCAAAGTTCCTCATTGCATCTTTAGACCTTGTATTACTTGTTTTTTTTTACTTCATTTTGGAGACTGAGGTTGCGTTCCAAATCTCATACTCTTTCTTTTTTCTATTCTACATACTACATCCGACGATAAAAATAATCTAGTTAGGATGCATTAGGCATACTATTGGGACATACTTTTACTCTCTTATTTCATCATAACATTGCGCCTTGATCTTGCCTCTTGCTTTTATATCCGTCGCATCCCCGTTTGTTTTCATATGGAGGCTTCGTCGATGTGACGTCACTTCACGTGCGCACTGGATTGTGGGTCAGAATCGCCCAAATAGGATGCAGTTTTCAACACTAACAATCTTGGCCGCATGAAGTAGAACATCCGGGTACTTCTAACCATCCTAAATCTGGCCACAAAAATCGGGACATCCTAAATCTTTTTTCTACATACTATATAGTAGAAAGTATGCGATTCGGAACGCAACCTTATATTTTCCATAGATCAGGAGGTGAGTAGTTCAGATGTGAGTTAATGGGTTTAAGTTGAGATCAAAGAGCGACTTCAACCCACTTACAACGTTAATACGATGACACAGACCGCCCGCTGTGACAATCCTAGCTGCATGGCAATACACCCATACCCGTGTGTGTGTGTGTGTGTGTGTGTGTGTGTGTGTGTGTGTGT
>CM047516.1:29195481-29197981 GCA_026122265.1 Ammodytes dubius
AAGGCCACCGTAGCTTCTGTAAATTCTCCTCTAAAAGGAAGGGGTTAGCAAGGGAGCGTTGACATCTACAATCTCACCACTAGATGATGCTAACATACACACTGCAGATTTAAAAACATCCGCTCCACAAAACACTCTCTGTATTTCTCAGTATGGCAGCGTTTACAAACTGGTGTCCCCCCCCCCCGCCCCCCTGACACTGGTGCAGGAGCTCAGAAAAATCCCCTAGAAGAGCCCAAGAAATGTTTCAGTTGTTGATTCTACTGCTAAGAAAAAAAAACCTGGACGTACAGCAGAAGGTATAAAATCCATGCAGCCATCACTGAAGGCTTAACCTCATGTAGAATTCCTCATGGGGAGGAGGGGGGGGGACAGAATTTACGCACTATGGCTTTAAGATACTCCCATGTCAGTCTTTATTGGCTCCAAATTCCCTGTTAATGAAATGAAAACAAAGAGAGTTAATGGACGGATGGAGAACAACGGGCGGTTTTGTTGTGCTAATCTGAATCAACCCCCGAAGCTAACAGCAGTGAGAAGAGAGAGGAGCTCCTACTGTGCCCTATACACACACACACACACACACACACACACACACAGAGCCAGGCACGCACACACACACACACACACACAACACACAGCTATGCACGCACACACACACACAGAGCCAGGCACGCACACAGGCACGCACACACACACACACAACACACACACACACACACACACACACACACACACACACACACACACACACACACACACACACAGCCAGGCACGCAGACACACACACACAGAGCCAGGCACACACACACACACACACACAGAGCCAGGCACGCACACACACACACAAACATACAGCCAGGAACACAGGCACACAGATACACACACACACACACACAGACTCACACACACCACCACCTCTCAGCAATGAAGCATGGAAACGGCGTGTGTGTATGTGTGTGTGTGTGTGTGTGTGTGTGTGTGTGTGTGTGTGTGTGTGTGTGTGTGTGTGTGTGTGTGTGTGTGTGTGTGTGTGTGTGTGTGTGAAACCCGAGACACCACCCACTGTATCTACAAACAATAAGTCGAAGGATTCAGCAAAAAGGAAATGCAGTAATCGGGGCCTAAAGCATGAAAAGTTTTCACATTCAAATTACACTTTTTCACTGAATTCCTTTAATTATTTATATTCACGTGAAAAAAAGTAAAGAAAGACACATGGATAATAGAACGAATGGAACTGTAGAATGATTTTTAAACTGTACTTATGTAAAGGTGCTATGAGGAACTTTTAAATACTTCTGAAACACTAATTTTCCCTATCAAATCAAATCAAATCAAATCAAATCAAATCAAATCAAATCAAATCAAATCAAATCAAATCATTTTTATTTGTATAGCCCAAAATCACAAATACATTTGTCTCAGTGGGCTTTACATTTCATACAATATGATACAATATGACACCCTGCCCTTACACCCTTAGCTCGGCTGAGAAACAAACAAAAGTTGATTCTACTGCTAAGAAAAAAAACCTGGACGTACAGCAGTATTTGAAAACAGTTCTTGAGTAAATGTAAGTCTGACCCTGCGTTCCAAATCACATACTTTTCTTTTTACTACACTACATACTAAAGTACAGAAGAGTTTTAGTCTTTTTACTACACTACATACTAAAGTACAGAAGAGTTTTAGTCTTTTTACTACACTACATACTAAAGTACAGAAGAGTTTTAGGGCCACAGACAGGAGAGAAAAAAAATCAGATAAGAAAGATTTTTTTTTTCATCATGTCAAGAATAAAGACGAATACTCAAATGCTACTGGAGTTAGTGTTTTTTGCATTTATGTATTTTCAGCATACTACAATTGACGTGCATGTATTGGGACATCCTAAATCTTTTCCTGGCATACTAAATAGTAGGGAAGTATGGGGATTGGAAGGCAGTGTTGGTAACATTCCCCTACTGTCAAAAACACGTGATTAGTAATAATAACAGAGGTTTAGCTGGCGGTTTTCACACGTCACTACAGGTCTGTGAAAGAGTTCAGTCAGGGTACAAACACACACGGAGGCAAGTTAACACACGTTTAGCTGTGAGCCAACAGGGCCATCCAGGTGTGCAAATACACACACACACACACACACACACATACACACACCCACACACACACACACACACACACACACACACACACACACACACACAACACACACACACACACACACACACACACACACACAACCACACAACACACACACACACACACACACACACACCACACACACACACACACACAGGCACACACACACACACACACACGCACAACACACACACACACACACACACACACACACCACCTCACACACCCTCACACATACACACACACACACACACACACACACACTGTCCCGGCCTAAGGCAACCAGCTGTTTTTATCTTTGCCTGTAAGGTATGAGGCGTCAGTGTGTTGACTTTGCTTTGCTGTGAGAAACAGC
>CM047516.1:29205481-29210481 GCA_026122265.1 Ammodytes dubius
CACACACACACACACACACACACACACACACACACACACACACACACACACACACGGAAAAACTAAAAGAAACCACTCTGAAGTCTAGTCTTTGATACTAATATCCGATTCTGAACTTGTGACTGTAGAAGTATAAAGTGTAAGAAATTTAACACCGTCTATAAAATAAACAAACTTTCCTCACAGGAAAATGTAGATCCCTGGAACACTGTTTGAAGTTAGAAAGCTTCCTGAAAAGTTACTGTTTCACTGTTGTTGTTGTTTACAGCAGCAGGGCCCACAGTTTGGTTTACAAACATATTCTAGTCTCACGTTTGGTTCCAGGTTCCACAAGATAATTGAGTTTTGATTCATGATGATAGAATTATTCAATACTTAGAATTACATGTAGAGAAAATATGTTTTACAAACTAACTGCAGGCTCTGTGAATGTAAACAAACCCCCTCCTCTGAAACTACACAGTGACCCTTTAATGAGACTACAAGGAACTTTTAGATTTTTCTGAAACGGCGTCTTATTTTTCCTCTGATGATCATAAATTACATGTAACAGCAAACGAGACCATCAGTGCAAAGAATGCTATTTTTTTTTTCTTAATGCCTTTGTCATGGGTATACGCTCACCCAGGAACAACAGCTGGCGTGGTAAAAACACTACCGCTCTAGTCCAAAGGGGGGCGCTAGAATTAACACAAAATGAAAGTTTAAAATCCGATTCTGAACATTATGTCATCAACTAGAAATATATGGTAGGAAATGTATAGAATCCTTAGGGAGGTAGAGCAGTATGATCTCACTCTCTCTCTCTCTCTCTCTCTCTCTCTCTCTCTCTCTCTCTCTCTCTCTCTCTCTCACACACACACACACACACACACACACACACACACACACACACACACACACACACACACACACACACACACACACACACACACACACACACACTCACACTCACACACACACACACCATCACACATCACACACACACACACCCATATCACAGACACACACACACATACAGACACACACACGATCACACACTCACACACACACTAACACCCAGACCACACACACACACACACACACACACAACACACAACACACACACCACACACACCCACACCCATGATCTCACTCACACACACACTGCATTATTGATGATGACTAAATGCATTTTGAGCATTTCGGAAACCGGATGCAATTTAAACTGGCGCCATTATATCCTGTGAAAGACATTATGACACTATGGCTGCGTTCCGAATCGCATACTCTTTCTTTTTTCTATTCTACATACTACATCCGACGATAAAAATAATCTAGTTAGGATGCAGTAGGTATACTATTGGGACATACGTTACTCTCTTATTTCATCATAACATTGCGACTTGATCTTGCCTCTTGCTTTTATATCCGTCGCATCCCCGTTTGTTTTCATATGGAGGCTTCGTCGATGTGACGTCACTTCACGTGTGCACTGGATTTTGCTACGGTGGAGATCACAGAACATAGAACATTTTCCTTTTTTTTTTAATTTTTTTTTTAGATATTTTTTTGGCCTTTTTATGCTTTTATTGATAGTGTAGAGACAGAGTTGAAATGGGGCAGAGAGGGGAGTGACATGCAGAGAACGACCGCGGGCTGGAATCGAACCCGGGTCCGCTGCTGGCCGAGGCCCATGGGGGGGACGCCCTACCAACTGAGCTAAGGGTTATGTGTGTGTCTTTAAATGTTATGTGGTATATGTTATTGTGAGTGTGTGTGTGTGTGTGTGTGTGTGTGTGTGTGTGTGTGAGAACATGTGATCAATTACTGATTCTTCTCTGCTGACATATACTGTTGTTATTTGTTTGTTTGCTTTAATCCAAAATAAAAATAATTATACAAAAAAAATCAATATATAAATTGCCCATTTGACTTGCAGTGTCTCACATATAGTGTTTGTGGTATACTTAAAAGGGCATTAAAATATACCACACACACACACACACACACACACACACACACACACAACACACACACACACACACACACACACACACACACACACACACACACACACACACACACACACACAGTAAAAGACATATAGTGTTTGTGGTATACTTAAAAGGGCGTTAAAATATACATACGTTGTGTTGGAAATGGAGGTTGGTTTAAAGGTCAGAAAGGGTTGAGAGATAAGTCTCTTTCCATGTCACATCCCCAAACACTCTAAAGTATTTAACGAACCACTCACCATGAATCATCCATACCAGGTCACTATCTGCCCCAGAGCTCAGAATGGACTCTCTGGAAAAGCCCCATGGTCTGATGTTAAAGCTGCAGTGCGTAACTTTTTCATACAAAGTGGTCATGGTCTGATGTTAAAGGAATACTTCACCCATACGGAACCAGCGTTCTATCATTATAAAATAACTATTATAATATAATGAATGAGGTTTTTCTTCCCTCAGTCTTCCCTCAGTCTTCCCTTGGCCCAGCTGTCCTGATAATCCTAACCCTTACTGTGATGTCACAAGAAGGAAACTGTAGGGTTAGACAGTGAGACCATAAAACACTCTTTCTGCCTTTTCTCAGGCTAGGATGATCCGATTAAATATTTTTTTGCACATTTATACTAAATAGGATCTCCGAGTTCAAACACACCTTCATATTCCAACCGGTGAAGTAGGACTTTAAAGGTGCAGTGCGTAACTTTTTCATAACTTTGTCACATTCAAGCCATCGCCAAACCAGTTGACACAAAGTTGATTAAGCCGATTATCAGCTCCACAAAACTCTCTCTGTGTTCCTCAGTATGGCAGCATTTACAGACTTTAATTCTCCTTCCCAATGTCTGTTTTGATGGTTTTTATCATATTTTATCACACTTATGGATCTGAGATGATGCTAGATAACTCGCTGCTTGAAGACCGGGTATTGGATATGGGTTACTTTTAAAAGTAAATGTAAGTAGGCACTAGGCAGTCAAAATAGGATTAGGATATAATAGGTGAACATTTGGAATTGGGCATCTATAGGGCAGGGTAAATATGGTCTTAAACTAAATCTAAAAGTGCTGCTAAATTGAACAAATATACAAATGCATCAGTGCAAGTTTAACAAAGATGTTTTAACATTAGTAACATATAGACACAGAGCATTTCAGTGGCATTGACTCCAAACATTTCACTCTGGCCGTGTGTCTTTGTGTGGTGTGTGAAAGGAGAGTGGGGGGTTCTGTCCCCTATGGATTGGTTAGAGTGTGTGTGTGTGTTGTGTGTGTGTGTGTGTGTGTGTGTGTGTGTGTGTGTGTGTGTGTGTGTGTGTGTGGGATTGTGTGGGAGTGTGAGTAGTCATGACATTCCTATATCCCACAGACAGCTGGACGGGAACAAACCAGCTGACACACACACACACACACACACACACACACACACACACACACACACACACACACACACACACACACACACACACACACACACACACACACACACACACACACACACACACACACACAGCTGACCAGTTGCTATGGGAAAGCCTTTTCTTTGCTTTCATCCCAAACACAATTGATGGTGAGGGGCTGGTTGGCCCTTTAATCTGACCCCAGTTCTGTGTGTGTGTGTGTGTGTGTGTGTTGTGTGTTTTGTTGGTGCGGGTTGAGCTTAGTTTTCATTTACAGGGCTGTTAGCCGATCGTTACTGACACAACACATAGTATTTCAATCTAAATAGGAACAGACTTTCATAGTGAACCATCTATTATACACCATCATGTTTGAGCTACAGTTTAGGCCCCTTTTGTTGACCTACTAGTTTACAGAGCCTAGGCTTTAGTATTAACACTGGGCTCTTTTTTCTCGTACAAATGTCCTAACTCCGAAGGTATAAAACTCAAATTGTTTCCTGAAAAATAGCTTAACAGACAAGAATCAAACACACACACACACAATTGCACGCCCTGACACAACACACAAAACACACACACACACACCACACACACACACACAGAGGAGGAGAGGTGATAATGATTCTTGATATCATCTGCCACGTGTGAACCTCACAGTCTCACAGTTTGAACCGTTAAAATGTGATATATGATTTTTTTTTCTTCTTTTCTATTTTCACTTGCCAGTTTTTCATGCAGAACGTTGCCATGGAAACGGCCTAAACACACACCACACACACACACACACACACCACAACACACACACACACACACACACACACACACACACACACACACACACACACACACACACACACACAACACACACACCGACAAAGACTTGAATGAGATTATGTAGGAAGAAGAAGAAAAAATGCAGATGGAGGAAAAACAAGCGAATGTCAGACAGTGAAGATTATAACATAGAAATGGATCTTTAGATACTGCACAAGGAAAAACGTCATGAATGTCACATCTAACCAAACTAGCGCTCAGTGAAACAAGGATTCAAACGGTAAACGGTAAATGGACTTGAAAACGCTTTAGAAAAGCGCTTTACATTTCTTACCACATTCACCACACACACAAACACAATACACACACTCACTCATCACACTTCTACACACACACACACACACACACACACACACACACACACACACACACACACACACACACACACACACACACACACACACACACACACTTCATACACCGATAGCAGCAGCAGCTACCACGCAGGGTGCAAGCTAACTATCGGAGACATTTAGGGTTCAGTGTCTCTTTGCCCAGGGACACTTGGACATGTGGCGGGGAGACGGGGGATCGAACCACCGACCCTGTAACCCAGTGGACGACCGAACCGCCCTACACACTTCACCACAGACCGCCCTGTTTAGCAGAACAAACTCCCATGTTGATAATTAAAAGAACGGGTTATTTGTCTTGTTCAACTCCTTGTAACCTATTTGCAATTGAATTGGCATTTGGTTTGTTTCATTCTGTGTGTGTGTGTGTGTGTGTGTGTGTGTTGTGTGTGTGTGTGTGTGTGTGTGTGTGTGTGTGTG
>CM047516.1:29222981-29340481 GCA_026122265.1 Ammodytes dubius
TGAGGAGATATTCACTGATTTTGATAAAAAAAGTGATTTTGACAACAAGCGTTCTCCAGAATCACTGACTCCACCTTTAAGTTTAACTAATATTCAAACTGAAGATAAACTCAACACTCAACAGCCAACCCAAATGTGTAGATAATCATATCATGTACACACACACGCAAACGCTCACGCTCACGCTCACGCTCACACTCACCACACACACACACACACACACACACACACACACACACACACACACACACACACACACACACACACACAACACAGACACACACACACACACACACACACACACACACACACCTCATCAAAGTGTCAGACTACAGAGACATCAGCCCGCAAACCTGTCCGACTCTTCACATGTTTTTCATTTAACGTAAAGCGTGAAATTAAATCCAGACACACAAACTGCCATCTGTCTTTTCTTCTGAAGTCTGACCACTTCACCTTCAAGTCTAAGATTAATGGTCGTGGGGCGCCCTTAGCTCAGTTGATAGGGCGTTCCCTCCCCCTCCCCCCCATGGGCCTCGGCCAGCAGCGGACCCGGGTTCGATTCCAGCCCGCGGTCGTTCTCTGCATGTCACTCCCCTCTCTGCCCCATTTCAACTCTGTCTCTACACTATCAATAAAGCATAAAAATGCCAAAAAAAAAAATCTTAAAAAAAAAGAAAAAGATTAATGGTCGAGGGAGTAAGGGATTCTGCAGAATGTTTAAGTCAAAATCAGTGAATATCTCCTCTCCATCCGCTACCTGTACGTTTACAGAGCCTAGGCTGTGTATCAACACTGGATGTATTTCAGTGCACACACACACACACACATTACAGACAGGTAGCGGATCGTGAGGAGCAATTTAAAGGTGCTATGAGGAACTTTCAGCTTTTATTAATTCTAGCGCCCCCTTTGGACAAAAGCGGTAGTGTTTTTACTACGCCAGCTGTTGTTCCTGGGTGAGCGTATACCCATGACAAAGGCATTAAAAAATATATATAAAAAAATCCCATTCTTTACACTGATGGTCTCGTTTGCTGTTACTTGTCATTTTTGATCATCAGAGGAAAAAATTGACAGTTTCAGAAATATTTAAAAGTTCATCGCAGCACCTTTAAACAAGGACACTTTCCTGTGTGTGTGTGTGTGTTGTGTGTGTGTGTGTGTGTGTGTGTGTGTGTGTTGTGTGTGTGTGTGTGTGTGTGTGTGTGTGTTTTTAAGGAAGGTTTTTATGGGCCAGTGCTGCAGAGAAATGTGCCGAACACATGTGGGGCCTGAAGACTGACAAATGGGTCAAACCAACAGAGACTCTACAGCTACTATCCTGGTCCTCAAATGGTATTTTAAGTAAAACCAGGTTGTTCCCTTTTACAGAGAAGAAATGAAACAGTATAATATGGAAGTCTAAAGGGCCTTTGCACACCAGACATGTTTAGTTGGGAGATTAATTTGTGCAATAATAATAACCTAACTAAGCTAAAGTTTATTTTTAGATTTTTAGATATTTATGTCAATATCTATTCAAAGTTGGGTGTTTACACAGAGCCGCGGCTCCGCTTAGGGACATTTAAAAAGCAGAAGAAAAGCAGAAATGTTCAAAATGTTTCAGATTGAGCACAGCGGAGTGTAACTGTTTCAAACATAATCCATCCTATAAACCCTTTGTGTGCCAAATGGTGACAAGATTGGGTTTTGATATTAAACAGTTTTGGCTGGATTATATTTCCTGAGTTGTTCCTGCTCATGGAAAACATATGTACCTGCTACTTGTGTCTGGGTGTGGCTGTGAAAAGTATTTAGACCCATGAAAAAACAGGTTGGGTACCTTTTGTAGTTCTTCTACGGTCTTATAAAGAGGACAGGCTAGTTACTCTGTCATTGTCCTGAGTCTACAAACCGGTTTACATTATCTCTCCCTCATACATTTTGTGAAAAAAATTTCCCTTTGGGGACAATAACTTCTAAAGGCTTTGACATAAGTCTTCAAGTTGACACGGCCAGCCAGGTCTGACCAGTTTTTCAGAAACCTGGCCAATCGACCAACCAGCCGGGTCCTACCACAATGAATCATTTTTGCCTTAAGCACCAAGGTCCTGCTTTCTGTATTGTTTCTAAAAATAAAAATAGACCTAAAAAAGTTCTTTATGCAAAGAAAGACACAAGACACAAAGAAGTTGGAAATAATTGAAGGAACATATTTGAGTTCAAAGATTAAAAACTGTTTTTGTAATGATTTCAGTGCTTTTGCAGTGATGAGAGCAGAATGAACTAAGCCTAAATGTTGCAACCAAACATAGGCCAACTTTATAGTTTTGAGGGTAGGTTGGTTTGGTTATTCATGTGGAGAACCGCCTTTTTTAATTTGTGTGTGAAGAATTTGTTGTTGATGTTGTTTTTTAAGTGTTATTTATTTCAACAATACCACCAAAAGATTTCAAATGACTTAATGTCATGTGCAGAAATACAAAAAAGTGCAATATTTGGTGCAGTCAATTAGTGTAAATGTATCTTACCAGAAACTAGTAGCATAGAAAACATGCAAATTGTGAAAAAACTGTTTGCTTTAGTGAATACTAAAGAAGAACAATGTCTCTGTGTGAACTGATTATTTTCTAGAGATCTGCCGATCTGTTAAACAATGTGTGAGTGTAAGGGAATCAAAATAAATTGGTAGGTATGCTGGGCTAAGTCAGAAATGTGCTACTATTTTAAAATAATAATGAGCCCTTGATCCCCCAACTGTCCCTGCAAGTCCCTGGTTGATAAGATAGTCAGTCTCTCTACAAATACATGTGTGTGTTTATTGAGGGATGAGCGCACTAACACTCATTGTTGATAGGAGTAATGGGTAAGGGGGGCCCATTGACTGGAGGTTTTCAGGGGCCCAGCCATTTGTGTGGGCAGGCCTGCTTGTGACATCACAGTAAGGGTTAGGATTAACAGGACAGCTGGGCCAAGGGAAGACTGAGGGAAGACTGAGGGAAGAAAAACCTCATTCATTATATTATAATAGTTATTTTATAATGATAGAACGCTGGTTCCGTAGGGGAGTATTCCTTTAAGTGTCTGGGACATAGGCTATTGGAAACACTCGCTAAAGAGCCTCTTACTGTAAGGCTGCAGATATATCGCTAGAAGACATGTGGAGCTGAAGAGTTTTAATATTTTACTTTGTGTAAACATCATGTAGCTTCAAAGAAAAGCTGCTAGAGATGATAGAGAATATTTAAGATGCTGCAAAACTGTTGGAAAGTGTGTGTGTGTGTGTCTGTGTCTTTTTGTGTGTGTGTGTGTGTGTGTGTGTGTGTGTGTGTGTGTGTGTGTGTGTGTGTGTGTGTGTGTGTGTGTGTGTGTGTGTGTGTGTGTGTGTCTGTGTGTGTGTGTGTGTGTGTGTGTGTGTGTGTGTGTGTGTGTGTACTTGTACAACTATATTTGTGAGAACCAATTTCAGTTGTATACATACTGTAGGGAGAGTTTTTGTTAAGGTTAGGGTAAGGGTAAGGAGCTAGGGAATGCATTATGTCAATGAATGTCCTCACAAGTATAACTGTACAAGCGTGTGTGTGTGTGTGTGTGTGTGTGTGTGTGTGTGTGTGAGAGAGAGGACACACATACAGAGAACACACAGAGAGAGAGAGAGGGAGACAGACACACAGAGAGACAGAGGAGAGAGAGAGAGACAGACAGAGAGACAGAAGAGAGAGAGAGAGAGAGAGAGAGAGAGAGAGAGAGAGAGAGAGACAGAAGAGAGAGAGAGAGAGAGAGAGAGAAAAGAAAGACACACACACACACACACACAACACACACACACACACATTTTAACCCTTTTGGTGAGGGAGTAAACACAGATGTTAACCCTGCAGGGACAGAAGTCTGTCTCTTAAATCAACGGAGGTCGACTGAGGTTTAGGTTTTAGGTTTTAGGGTTGGGTGGGAGTGCTGTGCTGTTACCATAGCAACAAGGAGTCCTGACATGTGTGTGTAACATCCCCCATCCATTCCTCCACGCTTTGGTTGTTTTGTTACTTTAAAGGGACAGCTACTGGCTTAAACATTATTTAAGTAATTTATTAGCTAAAATCAATATCCTCATTCATAAATATGTCCTCATTGGTGTAAAATCACCTCTGCCAATAATCTGAATTATCCTCCTGAGCGGAGAATTACAAATATTAATATTACATTTTGTACATTGAGCGGGCAAGTCGTATAGAGGCATCCATGTTTTTGGAATGTCATCAGGTGCATTGTTTAAAATGTAGAATTGTTCTTGTCCTTGAAGGCCACTGTAGCTTCTGTTATTATTCAAAAGGGGTGGGGTTACCCAGGGAGCGTTGCATTCTAGAACTTTCTTGATAATGTCATATTACACATGCCCTTTAACCTTTAAAGGTGAAGTGAGCGATTATGGACAATGTTTGTGTTGTCAAAATCAGTTTATGCGTAGGCCTGTAAATGTATATTTTATTAGGCCTCATGTACATGTATTTATTTTATATTGTTTTTATTATATATTTTTTTCTTTTCTTTTATGTATATACAGCTCTGGAAAAAATTGAAGAGACCACTCCAATGTTCAGTGTCTCTCTTTACTATTTATAGGCATATGTTTGAGTAGAATGACATTTTGGTTTTATAATATAAACTACTGACAACATTTCAACCAAATTCCAAAAACATTATATTTGTAATTAAAAAGCATTTTCAATAGTAATGTAGAGATGAAGATTAAGAAAAACCCAGACTGGTCTCTTATTTTTTTCCAGAGCTGTATAACATATTGTGGAGTCCTGGACCAGTTGTTGTTGTTGCTACCTACAAGCAGAAAATGCAGCACTGCAATGCAGATCCATAAATTCTCCAAACGAGTCGCGGCGCTTTCTCTGTAAGGTTCCTGTAATGTGAGAACCTTTAAGGCCTTTCTAGACTGTATTTAACCTTCTACAGACCCTCTATGACCCTCTGTGATTGTGTATGAAGTAAACAATATTGACCTAAAATTGTCTGTGTATTGGAATGTCCAATAAAAATGTTTTAACTGTATCAGTATCTGTGTATCTGAATCTTATGGCAGTGGGGGCGGGACCTGATAAGCCTTTGGCTTCTCCTGCTCCCTTCAGGACGATAAACAAAGTAATATGTATGAATATGCAAAGAGAAAATTGTGTATTGTGTGTAATTGTCCGGAAGAATAATAATAATAAAAAAAAAAAATGCAGTTGTTCACATTTACTGATGAAAATGTCCGGTTAATGATGGAGTCAGTGATTCTTGAGAACGCTTGTTGTCAAAATAATGTTTTCGTCAAAATCAGCGTATATCACCTCTCTGTAAAACTAGTATGTTAACAAAGGGGACACCATAGCTATAGCAACCATGCCTGTTTACAGAGCCTAGGCTGTGTATTAACAATGATTATTTTTAAGTTAAATGAAAATGAAATGAAATGTTGACCTGTTTAACATTGTTATGCTTAGCCTGTTGGTATTCAGTTCTTTTTCCATGATCGCTTTCTGCAATGGACATGGATAAGGAAGTCTACAACTGGAACCAGAGACTGCGCTCCTTCAAAAGTTACATTTCTGCATTTTGAACGGTCACACAGACATAGTAATGACAAGTCAGGTCAACATACGTTTGCATAGCTGTCATCAGTGTAAAAACAATCAGTGAAAATCTCCTCATGATCAGCTACCTATTCAAATTCTGTGTGCGCTGAAAAATAAATTTGGTGTTACAGTAATACACAGTCTGGGCTCTGTAAACTGGTATGTAAACAAAGGGGCCCACTGTGGCTATGGGAACAACCCTGTTTACAGAGCCTAGGCTGTGTATTAACAGCCTTGCACACACAGTACAGACAGGTAGTGGAGCATGAGGAGATATTCACTGATTTTGTCAAAGATATATTTTTGACAACAAGCGTTCTCCAGAATCACTGACTAACCTTTAAATCAAGCCAGTAAGTTGGTTTCACTGTAAACACATGTACATTGAAGAACCAGTCAGTCACCCCAAAAATCATGGATTTTTAAATCTTTTTAATATTCAAAAAATACTTCAATTTTGTCTTCTTAGTACATAAACCACCTGGATCTGCTCCGCTATCTTTAATACAGTGTTGTTTCTCTACTGTCTGTTAGGAAATGAAAAAGTGCAAAGTAGTTGGACACTGTCGTCCTCAGTCCACTGGCAGAGGGAAGGCTACTTCAATGCTAAATAAAAACAAGAAAAAAAAAACATCAAAGTTTGCAAAAAAAAAAAAAAAATTAAGCCTTGTTTTACACTGGGCGGGCGATTCGGTACGGCTCTGCACTCATTTTTGCATTTCCACTGTGAAAGAAGGGTACCAAAGGGGGCGCTCCGTGCGTAGTGGATAGAGCGCGTACCATATTGGCTTCGGCCTTCGTTGCAGTGGTCGTGGGTTCAAATCCGACCCGTGGACCTTTCACTGCAGGTCATCCCCCCTCTCTCTCTCTCTGTCTCCCCATTTCAACTCTGTACTGTCTAATAAAGCTTGAAAATGCCCAAAAATAATCTTAAAAAAAAAAGGGTACCGAAATAGGCAAACTGACCCGCTTCATTGAAATATGAAGGCACAATACCTATGTAGCTGCTATTGCGTAATAAACCCCGCCTACCAAGGAAGAGAACTGTCGGCAGTGGAAACCCTGCGTTCCTAATCACATACCTTTTCTTTTTACTACACTACATACTAAGTACAGAAGAGTTTTAGGGCCACGGACAGGAGAGAAAAAAAAATCAGATAAGGAAGTTAGTGGGGGCATTTCATGTATTTTCAGCATACTACAATTGACTTGCATGTATTGGGACATCCTAAATCTTTTTCTGGCATACTTGAATAGTAGGGAAGTATGGGTATTGGAACGCAGGGCTAGAGTTACAATTCCGTACCAAACTGAACCAAACTGTACCACTCAGTGTGAACAAGGCATTACAGTATATACTGTAGCAGAGGGCACAGGGGAACCAGAGCCTCATGCAAAAACCAAAACATGTCGCCACAGTTTAAGAAATAAAACAAATCTAGAAGTCCTTAGAGAGCTTAGCACAGCGGGCTCTTTGTCTTCTTCTTATAATTTCTTTATATATGGATCCAAGAGAAAGCAGCAGAGAATCAAGGGCCAGCCCGTTCTCCTCCAAGTTTCTTTTTGGTTATTTTGTGTGTTTTTATTTAATATATCCTGCCAGTCATTACGCAAAGGCTTCACAGCGTCAAGAAACAGCTTTTATCCAAACAGAGGATATCTGAATTTATATTTAAAGGTACAGTGTGTAACGGGAATTTACGTTTTTTTTTTCTAGAACAGACTTGGTAGAAATGGAATCAACATAGGAGCGGGGCGCTGAGGCCGCCATGTTGCACCGCCATGTTTCTACAGTAGCACAGAACGGACAAACTTAACAGACTTACGCGTTTTTTATATATAGTATAATGGGCATCCTGGGGGAAACGCACCTGTTGGAAGACCAAGAAGAAGAAGTACTATAGAATAAATAACTAAATACATCTTCACCTCATCACTTGATATTGTGGAAAGACTTGAGGCAGTGGTGGATGATGCCATCTTTAGTAACTAGCTTCTTGTCCTTGAAGGCCACCGTAGCTTCTGTAAATTCTCCCAAATGGAGCGTTGACATCTACAATCTCACCACTAGATGACGCCAAAATGCACCTTTACTACACACTGCACCTTTAAAAAAAATCACTGCAAAATAAACCTGTTTGAGGGGGGGGGGGGGGGCACAAAACTGGCAAAAACCCGGATTCCTTTTACAGTAAATTCGACTTAAAAAAAAAAAAAAGTCCACGAATTTAGCAGATGTTACCGCTTTTTCTTCTGTTTAAGCGTTTTCCGTCTTTTGAGGATCATTTCGTAGAGTTTGTCCATGCCCTCGTGAAGTCCCTCGCCTATAATAGCGCACGCGGGCTGGATGTGGTAGGTCGTGGAAGGAGTGAGCTCGTGCAGTGCCAGTTGCTTCTCGATATCCGCCACCGGAAGAGATTTGGGAAGATCCTGTTTGTTTGCGATGACCAGCAATGGCGTGCCTTGATTCTCCGCAAACTTAGTCACTTTGTGCAGTTCTGTTTTGGCCTCTTCAAGCCGGTCAACGTCCACGAATCAACCACGTAGATTATCCCATCGGTGCACCGGCTATATGACTTCCACAGCGGCCTCAGTTTCTCCTGGCCACCGACGTCCCAGAAATGACAGCTGATGCCTTTGGCCGTGCCGTTGCTCAGCTTGATTTTCTCCGTGTTGAAGCCGATTGTGGGCACGGTGTTGACGAATTCGTTAAATTTCAGTCTGTAGAGGACGGTGGTTTTACCGGCGGAATCCAACCCCAGCATGACGATGTGTAACGACTGGAAGGCAGAGATGTTGGAGAAGCTGTTGCCCATTTTGAGGTTAATTTATTTTGGGCTTTTTATTATATTTTTAATCCAGTGTCAGTCAGTGCTGTCAATCAAACGTTAATCCCTGTGGTTCGAGAGAGTGAAATGATAATTCCTTAGGGTCACTCCCAAGGATGACTGCTGTGTGTGTGTGTGTGTGTGGTGTCAGCAGCATTTAGGGGACAGACAAGTGCGCCGAGGCAGGACGCACATTAGTATTCCCCTCGCGCACTCACATCCATTCGGCGACGGGGGAACGCTCCACAGTTAGATGAAGAAAATAATTCCCCCCCAAAAAAACTCCTCCAGACCGGACGGCGTGTGCAAATGCCAAACGCGATCAGACCAGAGAAGAAAATGTATTCCTTTTATCCGATAAGAATGTCAGTCCTTTGCAGCCAGCGTTCAAACACACATACACACACGGGCGTGCGCTCTCCTTGGCACGAATCGATTCACCTTTTACGAATCCGCCCTGCGCCCCGCTCGCGTGTGGAAAAATACACCGTCCATAGGCTACAACCTCCACCGTTCCATCGGTGTGTGTGTGTGTGTGTGTGTGTGTGTGTGTGTGTAGGGGCACTCCTCTCCTCTCCTCTCTCTCTCTCTCCGTCTGTTGTGTGTCAGACGAAAACACAAGAGCCGCAAAACAAGAGGCAGTCCCCGGCCCGACTGTATGCCCCACCCCGCTGGGACCATGTGCCAATAGGCTGGGGATCCTGCTGCACACACTAGCGCGAACACACACACACACACACACCACACACACACACACACACACACACACACGCACACACACACACACACACACACACACACACACACACACACACACACACACACACACACACACACACACACTAGCGCGAACACACACGCACACACACGCACGCGCGCGCACACACACACAGTAGCGCGAACACACAGACAGACACGCACACGAGCGTGATCTCTCTTTTTTCTCTCTCTCTCTCTCTCTCTCTCTCTCTCTCTCTCTCTCTTTCTTTATCACTCTCTCTCATTCACGCACACACACACACACACACACACACACACACACACCCCAACACCCAACTTAATTATACTACTGTTTATACTGAACCTATTTCTAATGTTATCCACTCATAACATTTTTTTTTTATTATTTCACATTACTGTATCCCATATACAGTGTTCTGTTGCATTACTTTGTTTTATGGTGGTCCGTCAGATTCAAACATTTGGCTACTGCGCCACCCTCTGGCACACACGGGCAACAACATAGTAGGCTACTATAGACAATACCTTTTTTTTTTGGGGGCATTTTTATGCTTTATTGATAGTGTAGAGACAGAGTTGAAATGGGGCAGAGAGGGGAGTGACATGCAGAGAACGACCGCGGGATGGAATCGAACCCGGGTCCGCTGCTGGCCGAGGCCCATGGGGGGGACGCCCTACCAACTAAGCTAAGGGCGCCCCATAGACAATAACTTTTGAAACAAAAACAAATTAAATTTGAAGTTATTTTGAGATGTAAGGTGTATGAAGATGTTTTAAATAAAAAAAAATACATATAAAGATATATAAAATTATTTCTTTGTTTGCTTTGCGTGTCTGCAACACACACAAATACACACAAGCACCATACAAGCACCAACCAATTGATGAAATATAGTAAAATATATACATGTATAAAGAGTGTGCAGTTTTCAGTTGAAAAATAAAAGTACGATATTTGCAAAAAAAAAAAAATTTAAGATTTTTTTTTGTCATTTTTATGCTTTATTGATAGTGTAGAGACAGAGTTGAAATGGGGCAGAGAGGGGAGTGACATGCAGAGAACGACCGCGGGCTGGAATCGAACCCGGGTCCGTTGCTGGCCGAGGCCCATGGGGGGGACGCCCTACCAACTGAGCTAAGGGCGCCCCACAAAAAGTGATTTTGACAACAAGCGTTCTCTCTGAAAAAAAAAAGTTCCTCTTAGTCTGTTAAATGTTGTAACCGTCCCTCTCAAAACAAGCTAATCCATCACACCCCCTCCCCACAGTGTACAAGTCTACTCAGTAATACTGTCGGTCAGCAAACAGAGGCCTTCCAACTAGTTCAGACTTGAAGTAAATGTGCAGCAGAGTGCTTCAAAGTCTAGATGTCACACTCAACACAGGAGACCACTATTCACAGCTTTACTTTAGTATTTCCTTGTAAACATCTGGTCAATGATCAAATTCCTTCGTGATTTTTCTCTACTTATGACATCTATTGCAGCATGTCCATCCTGGGAGAGGGATCCCTTACTCTGTCGACTCTCCCTGAGATTTCTTTAAAAAAAAAATGTAATCCCGGTAAAGTTTTTTTTTTACTGGGAGTTTTTTCTCAGCCGAGCTAAGGGTGTAAGGGCAGGGTGTCATATTGTATCATACTGTATGGAATGTAAAGACCACTGAGACAAATGTCTATTCGTGATATTGGGCTGTACAAATAAAACTGGTTATTGATTTGATTTGATTTGATTTGATTTGATTTGATTTGATTTGATTTGATTTGATTATTGATTTGATTTTGAGACAAGCTATGTTCGAAAAGCTCAACTAACGTCCTCCCTCTACATACTCAACATGTATACTGTATACTCCATACTGTCTACTTAACCATCGATTGTGTATGCGAGGTTCTTCAGACTGTGTACATTGAAGTATACAGAAGCAACACTTTTATGCAGTTTGAAAGGACGCAATGCATTGTGGGGCGGTTGAGTAGGAAAAGTAACCTATCGATCCATACACAAAATCTTACCCGAAGTAAGTACTCATCCGGGCATTTCTCGCCTACACAAACTCGCTTACACAACTGTCACATACTCAAATTGATGTAAAAATGATTATGAGTATGACGATAGTAGGACTTTTAGTAGGACGTTAGTAGGGCTTTAGTATGAGTAGGACGTCAGTAAGGCATTTAGTATGAGTAGGACGTTAGTAGGGCACTTAGTATGAGTAGGATGTTAGTAGGGCTTTTCCAACACAGCAATTCTCTTGTATGAGTGTTTGTTGCAGTACCTGTGAGTGATGGTAGAGGGCAATGTTGTGTGTCTCTGGATGATCTGAGAGAGAGAGTGTGTGTGTGTGTGTGTGTGTGTGTGTGTGTGGGGGGGTGGGTGTGCGCGCGTCTGTGTGTGTGAACCAATTTAAGTTTCAGACCTTCAAAGTGAGGACATTTTTCAGCAAGTGAGGACATTTAGTCCGGTTCTCACTTTGGGACAGGCCTTTAAAGGGCTGTTTGAGGGTTAACACTAGGTTTTAAGGACAGGCCTTTAAAGGGCTGTTTGAGGGTTAACACTAGGTTTTAAGGTTCAGGTATGAATTAGGTTTTGTTAGGGTTGTGTAAGGGTTGGGTTAGGCATTTAGTTTTGATGGTTAGGGTTAGGGGCTAGGGAATGCATTATGTCAAATGAATGTACTCACAAGCATAGGTGTACAAATTGTGTGTGTGTGTGTGTGTGTGTGTGTGTGTGTGTGTGTGTGTGTGTGTGTGTGTGTGTGTGTGTGTGTGTGTGTGTGTGTGTGTGTGTGTGTGTGTGTGTGTGTGTGTGTGTGTGGTGTGTTGTGGGTGGTGTGTGTGTGTGTGGACTCGCAGCAGCAGGATTTAGTGTCGTGCAGCTGTCCTGTGTTGACACCGGAGCCGACCAGCTGAGAGAACGTTGCAAAACCCCCGAGACACGGAGACAGAAATGGCTCTCTGCTCAGCGCCCACATACACTGCCACTGCCTGAAGTTTTTTCTTTCAAAGGTTTTTTTATTAAATCACAGAGTAGCAAAGCAACTGCAGTACAATGGATTATACATTCCCCCCCCCCCCCGAACATACCCCACCCATATCCCACCCTCACACCCAATTACAAACAATCCTGCATTAAGAAATTAGTACACAAAATAATACATAATGTTAAAAATAGCAGAAACGAAACAGATGCCTAAAGTTTTTTAAATGCATTTAATTAATTTTTTTTTTTTTATGATTTTTTTTTGGCATTTTCAAGCTTTATTTGATAGGACAGAGTTGAAATGGGGAGACAGAGAGAGAGAGAGAGAAGGTGGATGACCTGCAGTAAAGGTCCACGGGTCAGATTCGAACCCGCGACCACTGCAGCGAAGGCCAGAGCCAATATGGTACACGCTCTATCCACTACACCACCGGAGCAGCCTATTAAATGCATTTTAAAGAAGGGCCGATACGATTCAATATACAGCTCGGGAATTCTAATTTAAAAGAACAAAAGATATTTAAAACAATCATAAAGGTTTATCTGAGCTGCTTTGACAATTGTATACAGAAAAAACATCATAAATAAACTTTTTAATCGATCAATTATTTTTAATGTGTGGAGCTATATCACATATCTATGGTCTTACAATTAAAATTTCTTTCATAGTTAAAACAATTTAGATTTATACATGAAAAAAAAATTAGTAAGCGGAATGGTTCTTTTACCTAACTTCCTGTCAGTTACTGCAGTTAGCAGTCCCCTCCCTCGTCCCTACGTCACCACATTAATGCACTGCGGTCTTCAAACAGCGAGTTATCTAGCATCATCTCAGATCCATAAGTGTGATAAAAACATGATAAAAACCATCAACACAGACATTGGGAAGGATTTTTACCTGCTCCGCCATTGTAGGCGCATAAACATTCACCCATCTGTCACTCTGGTGTGCACTGGCAGTGAGACCATGAGTGAGACGGGTGTCGGTTTGTAGCGCTCTCTCTTGTGATTGGTTATTCATTTCGGGATCCCCCAAAAAGTTTATTAGCCGATTACATGCAGAGCAGCTGACTGAGAGATCAGCTTTATGAAACGCGCACATTATGTAAGTGATCACTGTATGAATAAAGAGCGATTTAACACTTATATTAACATAAATAAACCGCTTACTTCACCTTTAAGGGTAAATCAGACAGCATTTTTAAGATACCACCAGCGACTGTTTTCAATCAGGAAGTTGAGTAGCTCTGGTGAACGCCAGCACATACTTGAGATGTCTGGTCAAAAGTATATTATCTTTTAACATAACTGCCTGGTACGGACACTTAAAGGGACACTGTGTAACGTTTAAAGTAATTTATTAACTTGAATCAATATCCTCATTCATAAATATGTCCTCATTGGTATAAAATCACCTCTGGCAATAATCTGAATTATCCTCCTGAGCGGAGAATTACAAATATTAATATTACATTTTGTACATTGAGAGGGGTAAGTCTTATGGAGGAATCCATGTTTATGGAATGTCATCAGGTGCATTGTTTAGAATTTAGAATTGTTCTTGTCCTTGAAGACCACTGTAACTTCTGTTATTATTCAAAAGGGGTGGGGTTACCCAGGGAGCGTTGCATTCTAGAACTTTCTTGATGATGTCATATTACACAGTGCCCCTTTAAGTGGGACAAATACAAATAACCTCCCCAGAATAGTTCATATTGCAGGCCTGGACTATTCAATGCAATCTATCTGTTTAGTTACAGGCGATAGTGCACATTAATAAACACAGATACACGACTGTAAATGTTAAATGTTAATTTGCCCGTGTTGAGATTCTGAAATAAATGACAAATTATCAAAAGTTTAGTTTAAATTAATAATGAAAAATTAAAAACAGGAGGAAATTTATCCTCAAAATCTTAATTTCAGATGTGTCTTTTATGTCTGATGTTATTATCTGTTTCATTGCCATTCACATATAGATAGATGGATAGATGGATAGATGGACAGATAGATAGATTAGATAGATAGATAGATAGATAGATAGATAGATAGATAGATAGATAGATAGATAGATAGATAGATAGATAGATAGATAGATAGATAGATAGATAGATAGATATACAGATAGAAGACTATACAGACAGACAGACAGACAGACAGACAGACAGACAGACAGACAGACAGACAGACAGACAGACAGACAGACAGACAGATAGAAGAACATTAGTTTATCCAACAGAAAACAGCACAGTCATTTGTTCTACATTTCCCATAGTGCACCTGGGTAATGTCTGTCATCCTCACTCTGCTGCAACTCTCAGCTTTTTCTGTTTCCCTTTTAACCTTTTATTTTTATTTTATTATTTTTTATTTGCTCGTTGTAATTGTCTTTTAAATGCAATTTCTTTAAAAAAAATGTCAACATTTTTAACAATTTTTCTGTGGTCCATTTGCTCTTTGTTTTTACTCTCTCTGAAATGCAATGTTTAATGTCTAATCTTGATGTTTTTTTATGGCCCTGCAAAGCACTTTGAATGGCCGTTTGTCTGAATTGTGCTATAGAAATAAACTTGCCTTATCTCGACAAAAATACAGCAAATAAATGTAACTAAACGAGAACATTTTCTAAGTTCCCATTAAGTTGAAAACTACAAAATATTAGATTGAAATAAAAGATTTCGATCAGAGAACTTTGATTTAAATTGAGTGTATTTGACCTTTTTACTGTTGTTACTGTTGAGATCAGTGATCCAGTCTGTCCACTGACTCACTCTCCCTCCCCCCACAACACACCACACACACACACACACAACACACACACACACACACACACACACACACACACACACACACAACACACACACACACACACACACACACACACACACACACACACAACACACACACACACACACACACCACACACAGCAGACAGAAATAACCTCAGAGGGGAATCCGGGTCCACAGAGAGACGGCAGCCATATTTTCTGATCCTACTTTGACAAAGTTCCAAACCTTCTCCTCTGTGCATAATGTGTAGTTTGCATGAAGTAAGTCAATTGAGACTTTTTTTATAACTTTATTTTTTAATTGTTGACACTTTGTATATATAAATCACAATAGGGGAGAGTGGGATGAGGTGTGCCACTTTTTACTCAAAGTGACTTTAAAGTGAGGCCTTGACAGTAAAGTCTCCAACTCAAATATGAATATATATTTCAGGATGTGGTGCATCCCCGGCAACAATAACTTTGGATTGAAAAAAAACTGTTTAAGAAATATAGCTTTCGGGAAAAAAGTTTTCTTGTGGCACAACTTGCCCCTGGTGGGGGGTAAGTTGTGCCTTTGGAGAGAATACTATGGGGTGAATTGTGCCATTGATATAAATCTCTGCCATCTCATAAACTGTAATGCAAGACAAATCCATTAGAAAATTACTCATTTAAGGTTTATTTAAAGTAGATATTTTACTAAGATTGAAGGTCAATGTTCTTAATACAAGGCCTTGCAGGTCTAGGTGGTTTCTGCAAAGCTCACAATGACAAAGTCACCATCATCTTTCTGGCCATCTGAACTCTCATCAGTGGTGTCGTTAAGTGAAATGGAGATGTCACTCTCTACTGTACACAATAACTTTCTTTTGGTGACCAGCGTATAAGGCCATTCAAAGTGCTTTAAAGGGGCATGAAATACATCAAGATTAAAATACATCAAATATAGAATAGACATTATAAAAGTGAATGTGAAATATGACTTAAACCTATTTTCATGGGACTCTAACCCACTGTGTAAGCCAAACAGGACTTTAACCTATTTGTACGTACCTTGACGCTTAGGCGCGATAGCCAATCAGCTTGGAAATTGACCCGACGTCACTGACATGGGCCCTGAGGACAGTGTACACAGAGGCTGGGAAACACAAAGGAGAAAAAATGCCCCTAAGAGCCCTTTCCTTAATCTATATTCAAACCTGTGTATTTTACCTGTCGGCTAATGGGACTTCCACTCTTGCCCTAAAGAGGGTGATTTGTGTTGCTCAGCCGCAGACCCTCTTGAGGGACCTTAGGGGATAAATTAGGCATTTCTGTTTTGTGGTAAGGCATGGCAAGTTTATTTCCATAGCACAATTCAGACACAAGGCCATTCAAAGTGCTTTACAGGGGCAATATTAAAATACACAATACACATTAGAAAAAGCGAATGAATAGAAATAAAACATTTAAAATCGATTGAATAGAAATAGAACATTTAAATTAAATTAAAAATCACAGAAAAGTGTTCAGACTTGATTTAAAAGAGCTGAGAGTTGCAGCAGACCTCAGTTTTCTGGGAGTTTGTGGTAGAAGGACCAGTCACTTTTTGCTATTTTTCCTGTCCAGTAGGGTTAAGGAAAGGCACTGGAATGGTACAAAGAATTTTACATGAAAAAAGTACATCAATAACTTATCTTTTAGAAACCTTTTTTTAATACAACTATTGAGAGTATTTTATTCATCAATAGATAATGAATACAGTTATACACTTTAAAGCACATTGCATATATGTTTTGTATATATTATTTTTTACAAAACACATGATAACTGATGCTCAAATCTGCCTTTGGGTCGTTACTGTGAAAGCAAGGGAATGATGATCTTATAATGTCCTACAGTCTGTCTCCCTGAGTGTTTGTTTGTGTGTGTGTGTGTGTGTGTGTGTGTGTGTGTTGGTGTGTTGTGTGTGTGTGTGTGTGTGTGTGTGTGTGTGTGTGTTTGTGTGTGTGTGTGTGGTGTGGTGGGTGTGGGGTGTGGGTGGATGACAGCTGGGTGACTGTTACCAAACCATGTTACCAAACCAGGAAGTAGCTGGTTTGGTAACATGGAAAAAAATGAATGAAATTAGTCGACAGACCAATAAAAAAGTAATTTCCAACAATTATTAGCAATATTAGTAAAATATGATTAAGGATATTTACATTTTGGAGATACAGTACATGGGTTAGGGTTGCATTTACATACACATGAATTTTATTCTATATTTTATACAAAAATCTACTCATATAACTAGATAATATGATAAAAAAATGTGTAATTGATAATGAATCAATTTAAATAGATTTCCTTTTAAGGATAATTACAAATTAATGAAGGGGGGGGGGGTGGCGCTTGTGTTGTAGTGGTTTTAACTTATTTGGTTGTAGAAAAATGAAATTCTCAGATTTTGGATACAGTCTGATTTAATTTTATGAATCAAAGAATGTTAAAATGCATTTTCTGCATGTTTTTTTAAGAAGAAATGTATCGTAACTAAGACAACATCATATGAACAAAATCCTTTGGGAAAAACCTTCAGAATAGTTCTCAGAATGATTAGGGAAAGCTTAGTTGATGTGAGTGCTTTAGAAGTTTTTGGTTCAGAGTATTGAAGAAAAACTAATGTTGAGATAATGGCCGTTAAAGATGGTTGTATAGGAGAAATATACAGACACAAACAGACAAGGTTTAGTCAAATAAACACCTGATGTACATTTGGACATTTGGGATATACTAGTATGAAAAAAGAGAAAAAGACAATAGACAAAATCTAAAACATGTAAATGCTTGGCAAAAAATTATGTATTTCCCTGCAGTGTCTAGCCTTAAATTAGAAGTAAACAGAGTGTGTTACCGTGTTTAACAGCGGACTGGTTTAAGTGTGTGTGTGTGTGTGTGTGTGTGTGTGTGTGTGTGTGTGTGTGGTGTGTGGTGTGTTGTGTGTGTGTGTGTGTGTGTGTGGGGGGGGATTGAGTGACAAGAACAGCCTCTGCCTCCTTTTGGTCAGCAGCAGATACCTAATGCCTCAAGCTGTTCTGCTACATCTTTAAACTTTTTTTTTCCTTTATAATGTCCCAGTTAAAATTCTATCATGAGACGATTTTTAAAACAATTCTCAAGTAAAAAAAAAAAAAAAAACCCTGCCTTGATCCAGAATCAAAGCTAGCCGAATCACTCACTCACTCACACACTACTCACTGACTGACAGCTTGCATAAATGGCCGCCCATGTCCCATCATATCCTTGGTTGTCCCCCCCCTTTCCCTCCCCTGACCAATCAGAAGCCAGCATTCGTCGGTGATGCAGGTTGTCCCTCCTGGTATAAAACCCTACGGCACCGTGTGGGCCTTTCTGAGCAGTTGGAGCATTCCCAGACCTGTGGCCTCGCGGGTGGTGGGATTGTTTTGTTGTTTTCATCGAGGCTCGACTGTTCTCATCTTGGATTTTTTGGGAAAACCAACCTTCTGTCGGATAAGGACAAGACTTGTTACAGTCACTTGGGCTTCGTCCCATCAAATCGAGGCACCCTTGTGGAAACAAGTGAGTAGCTTCGTTCATGCACAATCCCCATGAATGTGTCCCCAACAAGTGTAAAATCTAAGTGGTTTACAATACGGGGACCTTTGGCATTAAGGGGACATTTGTTTGCTTATTGGTGTTGGTGTGTGTGTGTATGTATACGTGTATGTGTGTGTGTGTCATTTTCCATATTTCTTGAGTTAAAGTTGGAAGCGTGCTCATGCAGCAGAATGAAGCAAGGTTAAGAATAGCCGCTGATAGCATGAGAGAGGCCCGTCAGCTGTAGGGCCAATGGCTTTTTAAGGGAATCAGCCGGGCCGAGAGGGCTATCACTCTCACCTCCAGCTATGTGCCACATGCTGCCTGTCACTCAAACCCCACGCAGGAGGGGGGTTAGCTATGAGCTTGCCCGGTGTATTTTTGGCCACTGCCATATCTGTCGCCTAGATTCTGATCTGTAAATATCGACTGAAGTTTATCCGGTTTGTTCCTATGTGATGGGAGATTCTTTGTGACTTCTCTGGTGAAGATGTTATCGGATCGATTGATTGTTTGACTTTTTATTGTCGGGCTGCTGAGATAATGTGAGAAACTTGACACCTAAATCAGCTGACAGCAGTGAAAAAAAACTCCAGCTGTCAGAGGAGGCCTTCAAAGATACATACGGATACATTGGGATTTAGGAAGGAGGCTCGGAAGAAAGAATAGGAAGAGTTAGGAAGCGTGTACCTTTTGGTTTCTCAGACTTTTAAAGAGTATGTCACTTTTCATATACCTTTTAATAATATATCTGTAATATTAAATAGATGGGATATTAAATACCTGCAATCTAAAAACTAAAGGTACAAGTTCCTTAATTTGTATCTGTTTTATGTTGTAGCAAAAATGACAAAAGGTTAAAGATATTTCATGTTTGATTCAACATTTAAGAACTTTGAACATCTCCAATAAGGCTAATTCAGTAAAATATGATTGAGTAAAATGTTCTTGATCCATACTAGTATTAACTTTTAGTACCTGACATATTTCGAGTGCTTAACATCCTGCAGTCTTCCTGAGAAGGTCAAGTTTCTAAAAGTTCATACTAGTCTGTATAAAAGAAAATTCTAAGTTAATATTGGTACAAGTTTACCAAATGATACAAAAATCACAAAATTGAAATAGATACTTGCCTCTTATAAAAATAGTGGGGCGATCATTAATTTAAAGAAAGTATTTTGTATGTATGCATTATGTAAAATACCTCCCCAATATCTGATCTTATTGATTATCAGTTTCCTGTTATGTTTCCTAGGGAGAATAGTTTAAACGTGAAGTTATTTACAGGATTTTGAGATCAATTTTCACATGTTGTCATACAGAAACTTTTGTAAATCATTTATGAATTTATCTGGTTTGTTCCGACATGATGAGAGATTTCTGATCAATTAAGTTGTTAATGAATTCCAGATTAAAGGTTTTTTTTACTTGGAGTTTTTTCTCAGCCGAGCTAAGGGTCAAAGGGCAGAGGGTGTCATACTGTCTGGAATGTGAAGCCCACTGAGGCAAATGTCTATTTGTGATATTGGGCTATACAAATATAAAACTGATTTGACTTGATTTGATTTGATTTGATTTGATTTGATTTGATTTGATTTGATTTGATTTGATTTGATTTGATTTGATTTGATTTGATTTGATTTGATTTGTTGTTTGATTGTTCGGCTGCTGAGATAATGTGAGAAACTCAAGAGCTTAAATCAGCTGACAGCAGTGAAAAAAAAATCCCCAGCTGTTGTGACAAGGCGTTTAAAGACCAGACAACAATACACAAGGGATTAGGAAGGATGCTTGAAGGAATAATATGGAACCTTTTACCTTTTAGTTTGTGACATTTTGGAACCTTTTACCTTAATGTTTTTATTTCTAATGTATGTGTGTGTGGTCCTTTTTTGTATTGAATGGACCTTGAGTCTAATATTAAAAGTTGTTTATGATGATGATGATGGTTTGGCTTTTAGTTACTGTAATACCTTATTACAGGTATGAAAAGTTAAGTCCCTTCGTTAATAATAAATACCTGCACATCTAAATACCAAAAGGTACAAACTTTTGATTAAAAACTAAGTTAACCAAATAATACAGAAAATAATACATAATAGTGTAGACATGTATACATATGTAAAATACTTAAATAACTAATTGATCAGCAGCTTCCTGTAATGTTGTTGCTTGGAATCTGAAGATTTATTGTCAGGTTTTTTAGATCAAGTTTCACACGGTGTCATCCACACACTTTTTAAAATCTTTTTTCCTGTTGAAGGCCAGAACGTCTCCCCTTAAAGTTTATACTTAGTTAATGTATATTTAACTTTCTATAGAGGGCTATATATAACTCGCATAAGGTTTATTCTCATGCTGTAGACAGAGTACATTTTTAAATGATCAAAGTTGACATTCTCTGCTTTGTCATAAGTTACCTTGCTGTGTTTGTTTGTTGTAATAACTTTTTTATTTGTCTGTTATTTCATGAGCGTGTGTTCATTATATACAAGATCAGATGATTTATTTTTATTATAAATGTAATGCTGAGGCTGCTGCATACTTTTACTCGTATATATATATATATATTCATATTTATATAATTTAAACTAATTTCTTGCCTTGGTTACATTATGTATTTTTTCCTAGTGTGCTTCTATACTTTGCAAGTCAGGTCACCTTTACTGATTTAGAATAAATCCTAAACATAATGTGATATACCCATAGCAAAGATAATGAACTACAACAATAAATAAATAAACAAGACGGATAAACGTTATAATGTTAATAAATAAAATGTTACTGTAGTAAAAGTAGAACAATCCTCAAACTCTGTAAATTTATAGAAATGCATGTCTGAATGAAGCCCTCATATCTCAGCTCACAACATGTTTGAAAGTTGTTAAAACTGATCAAACTACAAAAATGTTGTTTCTCTGAGGTTGATCACATAGATGGCATCCTTGGGTTTCTTGAAAATCACTATATAAAACCAAGATATTATTATTTTAGATTTGAGATGAGCAAACAAACTAAACAAACTAATTAAAGTTGATTATTTTTTCCGGATTTGAGGCTTTTATTTAGTGATTTACACAAAAGTCGTAAAAAGTCATAAAACTTTAAAAGAGTCATAAACGTCTTGACAGGTTTTTCCTCACCTCTGTGTCAAAGTGGTCTACGGCCTAAAACACACTCCAAAGCTGGTTTACTTTTCAGTTATCTGATATATACAACATTATATACATTCATCTGAGATACTTCTATAGTTAGAACTGTAATTGAGATGATTATGGAAAGTTTAGTTGATGTAAGTGATTCAGAAGTTGAGATGTCTGGTTCAGAGTAATGAAAGGAAAAGAAAATGATGTTGAGATAATGGCTGTTCAAGATTGTTGTATAGGAGAAATACACAGACGCAAACAGACAAGGTTTAGTCAAATTAACACCTGAATGTACATATTGGACCTTTGTGTTATACTAGTATGAAAAAAGACAGAAAATCTAAAAATGTACAAGTGCTTAGAAGAAATTATGTTTTACCCTGCATTGTCTAGCCTTAAATTAGAAAAACTGCAACAAGATAGTTATAACTAAAAAGTTTAACAGACAAGATGAGGATAAAAAAGAAAAAATAATAAAAATCAAGGACATACAAACCACAATTCAATGATTAGAGATTCCCATGAAATCCCTTTACTTTTTATCATTTATCATCAACTGCGTCTCAAATATATTACCCCGCACAATTGATGTATAACAACATAAAATCAATAATTGATTTATATTAGAAACAAATTAGGACTTTTGATAGTAGTTGGTATAAGTATGATTCTCATAAGCAGAAAAGTTTGCTTGTGTCTGTGGTTTGAGAGATGATTTGCAAAGAGATGGCAGAAGTGGATACTTAACTATAGAGGACACTGGCTCACAACGTATGTACTCATTTAATTGTAAGGCAGCTGTTTTTTTAAATGTATTGTATATTAATGTGATTGTGTACATTTGAGATATTCTGAAAATGTAAGAAAAATTTGAGAAAAAAAGTTACTTATTAAAAGTTATTTAATTGATAGTTTAATACATTTTTTGTCAAAATATTATAAATAACTTGATATGATGTACAATTTGTAATAGGTTTGATGAGAGGATATGTTCTAAAAAGGAGAATAACTAATTTCTTTAACTTTTTTTTCTTCCCTCTGAGCTGATAGAGAGACACAGCTGAAGCTAAACTTAGACTGAAGGGTGTGTGTGTGTGTGTGTGTGTGTGTGTGTGTGTGTGTGTGTGTGTGTGTGTGTGTGTGTGTGTGTGTGTGTGTGTGTGGTGGGGCCGTTTTCCCTGAGGTTACCGTGAGGTCATTAATATTAATTTCTTACAGTATAAGAGAGTAAGATGAGGGTCAATATCACACTGTAAAAATTAAAGTCTAAATTTCAAGGCAACTGTCTGCACTAGATATTTAAGTTTTGAGCCTAAAATTAAAATTCTTTGTTGAGATAACTTATCATGACAATGTAACTTTCACAAATCATTTTTTTTTATCCAAAGCGACTTCTAATAAATGCATGAAGGTAAAAACTTAGAACAGTAAAAGTCACATGACAAAGTGACACATGTAAGTGCAACATATGTATAAAACATTCTACAAACACAGAATTAACAGTTGAATAACAGTTGAATACAGATACGATACAGAAAACAAACACAACCAAGTTTTAAACAGTGATAAAACTGCCTGAAAAACGTTTTGTACAAAATATAGTGAGTTGGCATAACTTTCAATTTTTGGAATTTATATTTTGTAGAACTCAAAACTAGAAGTTACATTACATATGAATTATAACTCATCTCAACAAAACATAGTAAGGACATACCTACACTGCGTTGTCTTGATGGCCAATTCCGTTTTTCAACTATGTCTGATTTTTTTTTACTGCCTTCCTACATCTACTTTTAATAGCTACTCATATCCGATACCTGTGCTTGTTCAACACTTCAAACAACCTACATGCATATAGATTAGGGTTTGGTTACCGGAAACTAAAGAAAACACATTAACAAGATGTAAACAGACCTTGAATATAATGTAGAATACTCAGAAATTCAATTCAAGCAATTGCTTTCTGAAGAATCTTTAGTAGTCAGCTAAATATTGTGAACATTTATAGGTGGAGAATAAAGAGCACGGTTCTTATTGTATGCGGCAGTGCGTGATGTCAAATGGTGAAGACGGTCCCTTTTTCAATGAATGGCAATGATAGGAAACATCCGGCCTATCTGCTTAGATCACAGTTGAAATGACACATCAGATTCATATCGGATTTATTTCCACATATGATTGAAGCCTGAAAAATAAATCAGAATTGAAAAAATTTGAGCCTGGATAAATGGCTAAAAGTTGGCTCGAATGTAGGCAGTTGTCATTCAAACGTAAGAGTTTTAGTTTTAGCCTAAAAAATCTGGTACAGACAGTTGCCTTGAAATTTTGATTCTCCCTAACGTTTTAATTTTACAGTGTTTTGATTAAAGATTTGTTTCTGGGGCTAAGATTAAAACTCCTAAGTTTGAAAGGAAAACTGCCAACATTTCAGCCGACTTATTATCTTTAGTTGAGATTTCCTATCATTCATACGTAACGTAACTTTAAGTTTTGAGTTCTGCATACTAATAATTCCAAAAAGTTGTGTCAACTTATTATTTTTTGTTCAGAAGGTTTTCCAGACAGTTTGTAACACTGTTTAATGTTTGAATCAACATTTTGACCGACTTGGTTTTATTTGTTTTCTGTATGACAGAGGATTAGTTGGCACCACTGTTATTATTTGATATTCTTGTTTTGTAGAGGTTGTTATGCACATGTCGCACTTACATGTGTCACTTTGTTAGCTTATGTGAAGCTATGCATTTACAGTACATTATTATTACTGTTCTGAGTTTGTACCTTCATAGTTGAATGCACTTATTGGAATTCGCTTTGGATAAAAACTAAATGTAATGTGAAAGATACATTTTCAATACATATCAATGATAAGTTATCTAAAAATAAATAAAAAGATAATTAGTTGGCTCAAATATAGACAGTTTTCCTTCAAACATAATTTCGCCTTAAAACTCCAAAAATCTATTCCAGACAGTTGCCTAACGTATTAATCTGTACAGTGTATTAATAATAAATCTGCTGAAGTCCTTCCAAAACCGTTTGGTGCCAGAATAGATGAAGATGTTTCTAAGGACTGTAACATGCGTCCGACCTACAGCTGCTGCCGTCCGTCACCAACTCCCTTCCCCCGGACATTTATAGCTGCAACTGCTTTTCCCTTTTTTTTTTTTGAAACTCAAACTGCTGAGAGGAGCTGCACAGACAGTTTTAGATTCAAACAGCCATAAAACAAGATATAATACGGATAAGAATTTGAGCTAAAGTTTGTTTGGACGCTTTTATTTTTGATGAGTTGGCATTTTCTTCTATTAGATGTTGATGAGGTTTAGCTTAGCTTGTTTATTGCATTACATGTTTATTTGAAGGCATGTGCACAGATAGGACCCACGGGATTGAACCCCTGCCCTTGTGCCCCCAGACTGCAAAAGTGCCATCAATGAAAAATAATTGAATTAAAATACAAAACCTTTTCATTTAGAAAAAAATGTATAGTAGTATTGACCAAAAATATGCCTTATCAATTTAGGAAGTACTCTGCATGGCCCGCTCACTTAAATTAACTTTGCAACTTGTCCTGACTTTTCATGGAAAGCCACACCCCAGTTCAGATATAGTAAATTATATCACTCAGGTAGGCTGTGTCTTATTCATAAAACCAGCCATAACAACACTAACTTTTTATATTATCCATACTTTTTTTTAAATTAGGTACGTCAGTAGTATTTGGTTGTAATGTCCTCATTATTAACCTCTTTGGTCTGTATTTGCTAGTAATCAAGCTAGTCTTGTTGGCATTAAAACATTTGACCTTTCATGCAGGGCAATTTACAAAATATGCAAGTAATTTCTGAAGAAGATAGTTATGTTTTGCATAGTTTTGATAGTTTTCTAAAAAAAAATGCTGTATTTAAGTTTTTATTATGATTTACAAACATTGTACAGAGACTGCACCGGTGGTACAAAAGGTGGCAACATATTTGTGAAATCATGTCAAAGCTGTGTTTTACTCATGAAATAATATGTTTCAGTAAAATATAAACGGTTCCATGTTATGAACAACGTGTGTGATTATTGGTGGCATGGCCCTGGCTCATTCAATGCCTTAGCGTCCCTTGCTTGAGAAGGATGTCTAGACAAAGTAGGTTTTTCTGTTGGAGATTTTACTGTTTCTCTTCAGTTTAATTTCTAGTTTCCAATCCACTGGGCTATAATTGTTGCACCATTTTAGCTTCCTCTCTTCTTTCAATCAATCAATCAATCTTTATTTATACTCGAAGGTCATTAAGTTTTCCCTTATTTGCAGTGACGATTAATTTAAAAAGTAACATTCATTAAAATATGCAGAATCACAACGGGGTAAAAACACAGGATGTAATGAGAACAGGTAGATGGTAAAATAAAAAGGTCCAGAGTGTTGAATATTTTGTCATTTTTCAGAACAGACTTTGTAGAAATGGAATATATTGTTCATAATTATGTTTTAATTACTGTATAACATTTTTTCTTTGTTCATGAGGCAGTGGTGGATGATGCCATCTTTTGTAACTAGCTTCTTGTCCTTGAAGGCCACCATAGCTTCTTCAGTAAAGGGAAACCTGAACCTTTCGTTCCTTTAACAAACACCTGATAAAACTAGAAGAAATCTCAGTTCGTTTCATACCTTCCGTCAAAGAAAAAAAACCTTATAATGTCCCAGGTGATGCTGGATTTCCAAACTGTTACAAATTGAATCTCATTTTCATGTTTGACACTTTAATAAGTTGTTAAGAAACTAACTATGGCTGACTGTTAATTGGTGTTGTCTGTTTCCAGTAACAACATCACTTAACTTAAGGTTAAAGGTGTTTAAATAAAATTAATAAATAGCCTAAGCTGTGGTTATTCAAGCAGGAGTTTGAGAGTAAAGTTGAGCTGTGTGTGTCGTTTGGTAAGAGTCATTTGAGACGTGACAGGCGGCGACATTTGGTCGTCTATTTCTGGAAAGAGGAATTATGGAACGACAGCGTCATGTTTCCTAGACTGAACTTTCTGTCTTACTGTTAATATGTATTAATACAACACGATATCACAAATAACTTTTGGCCTATTTTTTTTGTCAAATATCAAATCAAATCAAATCAGTTTTATTTGTATAGCCCAATAACACAAATAGACATTTGCCTCAGTGGGCTTTACATTCAATACAGCGTGACACCCAAATAGCTATAAATATGACTTGAACGTGATTTGATGTACTTTGAATGTTTTTTTAACTAGTCGAGCCTTGAATGTAATTTCTTTATTTTTTTTTGCTTTTATAATTATTTGTAATGTGTCCTTGGGTGTCCAGAAAGGCGCCCACAAATAAAATATATTATTATTATTACCTTTTACTCGCTGTAACAGCAAGCAACGTTCCATCAGTGTATCTTCCATTCAATTGGTATCAGTTATGAAATCAAACAATGTGAAATTAAACTGCCCCCCTCAAACTACTCTCCAATCAACATATTGAAATATACCGCTAGAACAGGGAGGCCAGGTGAAAAATGTGGCTTAAAACATTGTCTGTAGTGTAAAAAATATGAGAACTAGGGAGGATAGGGAAAGTGGTAGGCAGACATCCACCTCTTGGAGGGCTTACATAGGTAATTCAATCCAAAACTACCCCTCAAACTGCTGCTTATAACTCCCAAACCGTGAGTCTAACTGACAAGATTAATTTACCGTTAGAACCAGAAGAAGCTGATGAAGACACAGTGTACAGATTGTGTCTGTAATGTGAAGAATGTGAGAGCAAGAGCACGTTAAAAGTGTGTTACAGTCTGCCTTTCTGTAGAAATTTCAGGTCTCAGTTAACATGGGAGTCTATGCGGCAGTTGGTTGGACACCCGTTAGCTTGGAAACTCAAAAGCTCCCAATTTTTAGATCCGTTTGGTTGCGTAGTCACATGTATACGACCGGCACAATATAACTCACATTTTAATCAAATAATTATCCATATTGAGTAAGATTTGAGTGAGTGAGCGGGAGATCTAAAATGCGTTTTGGTTTATTTTTTTCACAGAAGTTATACACTGTAACAGCAGCTCTGAACATTACGTCCCATCCGCTTCCATTGTAAAAAATCTGAAAAGATTTATTCAACATGCCTTGAAACAAAGTTGAATAATTTGAACATTATAAATGTGATTTGAAAGTTGAATGACACAAATAATGTATAAAAGTTGCTGAACGTTTTGAATTGTGACTGAAGTTTGTAGGATGAAGTATGAATGAGTAGTAAGGGTTTGAGTTTTATTTTAGTTTTTCGGTACAACTACCTAGAATGATTTTCAATTGCATTCAGAAAAATGTACATTTAGGGGTCCAAAATGTACATTAAGGTATTTATTTGACTGAAGCCTGAAATTCCTTATTGTAAGACGCTGTGTAACGCCAGAGGGAGTAGAACCAAACTGAATATGATCCTTGCAGATATTAAAGCCTGGGACTGTGTTTGAGAGCAGATATCTTTTGGTTTGATGTCTTTCTATCCTATCAGATAGTAGTAGATGATGGATGGATGGATGGATGATAGATAGATAGATAGATAGATAGATAGATAGATAGATAGATAGATAGATAGATAGATAGATAGATAGATAGATAGATAGATAGATAGATAGATAGATAGATAGATAGATAGATAGATAGATAGATAGATAGATAGATAGATAGATACCTAAACATACTTAATAACTAAAAACCTTGACGGTGAATAACATCCCTAACTGTTTTTCTGTGTTTTTTTGTCCGCAGGGTGTCGATCACCATGACGACACAAGCGCCGACGTTCACTCAGCCGCTCCAGAGCGTCGTGGCACTAGAGGGTAGTGCCGCGACGTTCCAGGCTACAGTTAGTGGTAAGGAAAACACTTTATTTTAATTTATTTATCCGTTTTTGAAGACATAACCACACATTCACAAACATACATTTAGTCTGTATAGAAAAAAGGAACAAATAAATTACAATGGTAAGGAAATTTTAATTTAATTTAATTTACTTTATTTATAAATAACCACAAACGAACATACATTTAGTCTTTATAGAATAAAGGGAAAAATAACTAAGAATAAAATATTAATGAAGTTAAAAAGATTGTGTTACAATACTTTCTTAACTTACTTCAACCAAAGCATTAGTCTTTTGATTACAAAGTTATAAACTCCAATAATTCTTAGGTTAAAAATGTCCAGAAGATTTTCTGATGAATATGTTTTACCCACTTTAGGTTCCCCAGTCATAAAGGGGCCACCGTAGCTAGCAACAAGAGTTCTCCAGAATCACTGACTTCACATTTTAGTTTTAGTTTTAATATAACTCAATCTAGGATTATAACCCGTAATGTATTGTGGATCTCTTTCCCTAGTCCCCAAAGTTACATAGTGCACCTTTTAAGATACTTGGTTCCACCCTATTTAGGTTCCAATGTTCCGGTGCTGTCCTGTACCTGTGCAAATGGCAATAAACATATAATCTATTCCTTTTCTAGGTTCCCCAGTCCCCGAGGTGAGCTGGTTCCGTGATGGCCAGGTTCTCTCCACCGCGGCTCTGCCCGGCGTTCAGATCTCGTTCAGCGACGGCCGCGCTGTTCTGACGATCCCCGCCGTCACCGCCGCACACAGCGGGAGGTTCTCTGTCCGAGCGACCAACGGAGCCGGACAAGCCACAAGCACCGCAGAACTGCTGGTTACAGGTGAGAGAAAGGGGGTTATTGGGGAACGTTGATTATGTAGGGGATAATGTATAGCCAACAGGTCACGCTCGAGAAATAAAGATCGACAAGGTATTTCCAGGCTACTGACCAAATAATCAATTTTTGAACGGTACAAAAAATTGTCTGCTAGGGTCGGAACTTAATAGCAACGGTAACTATGTAAATATGCGGCCAAACATACTCACGTCGTCTTGACTAGAGTCTTTTCAGACATTAACCACGCCTCTCTGCTCTCCTGATACATTCAAAGTAATGTTGCAAAGTATTCCATTGTTTTTTGAAGGAGTACTGGCATAACAGTTTTTTTTTTCTAAATATTTTCAGCGGAGACAGCGCCTCCAAACTTTGTCCAACGCTTACAAAGCTCCACAGTGCGACAGGGCAGCCAGGTAAAGCTGGACGTCCGCGTCACAGGAATCCCCACACCGGTTCTAAAGTTCTACAGAGAGGGAGCAGAGATCCAGAGCTCGGGTGACTTCAGGATCCTCCAGGACGGAGACCTGTACAGCCTGCTGATCGCTGAGGCTTTCCCCGAGGACAGTGGCACTTATTCAGTCACCGCCACCAACAGCAGCGGCAGGGCAACCTCCACCGCAGAGCTGATGGTTCAAGGTCTGTACCTACAACTATGTTTATTTTTTGGGATTTTTTTTTTAAAGAACACACACACACGCAAACTGAAAAAGTGAACACAAACACAAAAAACTAAACAAAACAACCAACATGGCGTACACTACTTTACAGAGCTGATGGTTCAAGGTCTGTACTACACAAGTTACTATACAAGTTAATATGTGTAGAACCAAATCATTGCTAGTGCTCTTATTAAGCCCCAAAGTTGCAAAGTTTGAAAGGCCACGCCCCTCACCCCGTTAGTCCGATTGACTTGAAATCACTAGTAAGTCAAATTACTTAGACTATAGGACCCTGCCAATAAACATTTTGAGCTCATTTGCACAAACTGAAAACAAGTCATTTCACAATAACTGTTTCAATTCTTACTCAATCACAACAAATTGTCAAACTATCTGGGGACCGTAAGATACACATGTCTTTGGAAATTAAGCCGGGGTTTGGCAGCTAATTGACTATAACTCATCGACCATAAGTCCTATCAACATAAAACTTGGGGGAAATCTCCATAAAATGAACTAAGTTTGTGAGGCATCTTTCACTACCTTTTGTATGATCTAAACATTTCTTTTTTGACATAATTTATCTTTGTTCAGGTGAAGAAGCCGTTCCTGCAAAGAAAACAAAGACAGTGATCTCATCCGCTCAAATTTCACAGTCCAGACAGACCAGAGTGGAAAAGGTAAATAACATTTTAATTGAATCCATTCCTGTTCAATCAAATCTTATTTAATTTAATATAAATTAATTTAGAGATTTAAACAATGTTGTCTCATTAAAACTCAATAAAACTAATTGGATAATTTATTGTACATTTATTTTAAAAATCTGTCCTGTTTATGTTTTTTTTCTTTATCTTGTTTAATTGTATTTTCTTTTAACATTGATGTCAGGGGACTACAGATGACAAATAGCCTTTTGGATAATTCTTGCATTTTTAACCCATATATGATCATATGTGTTTATTAATTTGCACTGCCCCCTTCTTAAATAAACTGAATTGAATTGAATTGAAATCGCTCTTCTTTAACAAAAGTTAATTTAAATCAGATTTGAATGATGTTGTCTCATTATATCTCAACAAAACTAATTGTATATTTATTGTAAATTTCTCAGAGAATGGAGGTCGGTTTTGCGGCATCTTCTTCTTCCACCTCCATGATGGAGATGCATGTGGAAGGCATGGAGCTGAGCCACAAGACCCCTCCCAGAGTTCCTCCCAAACCAGCGTCCAAATCCCCAACACAAGCCACACTGTCCGTCAAGGGAGCCAGAGTACGCCAAGAGTCTGCGTCTCCAGTCAGACACGTCAAGGCGCCAACGCCACAGCCAGTCAGGTAAGATAGAACACGATATGGGGTGGTAGGATGGCTTAGAGGACAACAGGGGACCACTACTAACCATGAAGTCTCTGGTTCCTCCCAGTAACCATGAGGTCTCTGGTTCCTCCTCCCAGTAACCATGAGGTCTCTGGTTCCTCCCAGTAACCATGAGGTGTCTGGTTGGAACCCCGGCACCTGACAGGAGGGTGTTATTTGTAAAACAAATAGTCGCTGGAATTAAATCTACTCTGCCCACCATCTCTACCATTGTGTCCTTGCGCAAGGCACTTAACCCCAAACTGCTCCAGGGGCGCTGTTTATTGTTGGCATGTACTTTAACCCTGTTTAACCTTGAACCTTCTTCCCCTTATGTCCAGGTCTTCGTCCCCCACATCCAGACTCTCTGTCTCCCCCATCAGACCAGTCAGATCCCCCATTAGCACACGCAAGATGGCTGCCGGCGGCGCAGATGTGGCACCGCCATGGAAGACAGGAGGCTACATGGCCGAGGCCAGCTACACCAGCATGACGGGCATGTCCAGCATGACGGGCATGACCAGTGTGACCAGTATGACCAGTATGACATCAGTGGAGTTCCAGTAGCGCCGCCATGGGCCAGGAACAGCGCTGGGAGCAAGTCACCGGCGTCAAAGAGGTGAGTTGGTTTGGGGCGCTCCGGTGGTGTAGTGGATAGAGCGCGTACCATATTGGCTCCGGCTTTTGTTGCAGTGGTCGCGGGTTCAAATCTGCATGCGACCTACTGAATTAGCTTTACTTTTAGGCACTTTTGTAATCTTCAAGGGTAAATGTGTGTGATTTTATGTGTTTCAATGTTATGTGATTATTTGGTTTGTATGTGTTTTTGTGCATCAGCCGCTGGATACTGGAATTTTCCCCAATTGGGATAAATAAAGTATCTATCTATCTATCTATCTATCTATCTATCTATCTATCTATCTATCTATCTATCTATCTATCTATCTATCTATCTATCTATCTATCTATCTATCTATCTATCTATCTATCTATCTATCTATCTATCTATCTATCTATCTATCTATCTATCTATCTATCTATCTATCTATCTATCTCTTCCGACTCATGTTGCTCTGTGTCGACTCAACAGATTTCACAGTTTTGTCTTTTTTTGCATGTAAAACAAATGACTTTGAGTCGTCTCCATCAGATGAGTTAAATGTTTGTTTGAGTATATTTACACACACACTAGTATCCTGTCAAAGACAACATCGAAAACCTGAATTCTATTGAACCATGTATAAGATCTCATCCTTTATTTAATAATTAGTAAATTAGGTTTATCACGCAAACCTTTAAACCTGGCTTCTGTAAAACCTTGACTGTGACAACGATACTAGTGTTTGTGTACAGATACTCAACAGAAACAGGAAGGTTTCGGGGGCTGACATATTTATTAAAGGTATTAAACAAATAATTTAAAAAATATAGGGATCTAAAGACAAAAAAAAAACGATCAGATTCAGCCCCCCATCCACCTTCCTGTCTCTGTGTGTCCGTGTTGAGATCTGTGTGCTGATTGGTTGTATCTGCAGGCTGTGGGCGGGAAAAGAGAAAGAGCGGGCGCGGTGGCCGCTGTGGTGGCCGCCGTGGACTTTGCTCGTGTCCGTCAGCCCGTGCATGCTGAAGAGGAGGAGGCTGTAGAGGCCGAGACAACAACAACAACAACAACAACATCAGCAACATCAGCAACATCAGCTGGCCAAATGCTCACCACTGCTCAGTTCACAGCTCAGCAGCCTCAGGTTAGATAGGAAATATAACTAAAAACATAACTTGCCCTGCGTTCCAAATCACATACTCTTTTCTTTTTTCTACAGTACATACTAAAATAGAAAAGTGTTAGGGCCACAGGAGAGAAAAAATACCATATAAGGATTTTTTTTTTCATTATGCTATTGGAGTTAGTGGGGCATTTATGTATTTTCAGCATACTACAATTAACGTGCATGTATTGGGACATCCTAAATATTTTTCTGGCGTACTCAATAGTAGGGAAGTATAAGTTTTGGAACGCAGGGATTAACTCAGACTAGAACTTCTCATTAACTTTGGTTAAATATATGTAGAGAGGAATATTTTACTGCACTGGCAAACTATCTAACAGCTCCGTTATTATTACTTTTAATCCTGGCGTTATATTTTTTTAGGGTGGGAAAACAGTATGCATGGGGCTGGGCAATAAGACCAACATTTCATATACTGATGTAGCATATTTCAACCGTTCTGTACCAAACTGTTCTCTACTGCTTAGTGGAAACTAGACAATAGACTATTATGAATCCAACTTTTCACTCACATAAAAATAAGTTAAAATTAAATCCCATCCCCCCATGATTTGCCAGTGCCTTAAAATAATTCCCCTAAAAGGACAAATCTCTTGAAAAACCATGTCAATATCTGCAGCACTAATAGAAGTAAAGTATATATACATTTATTGTCCAGCTCTTAATGCTCGTGTGAACTGTGTTGGTTACTCCAGATTCAGAGAGCGACTGAAATCTCCTCCCTGCATGTGGACACTGGTGCCTTGCCGGCCCCAGTTCCACATTTCACTGTTTCTAAAGTTTCTGTCCCTAAACATGAGTCTAGCTCCGAGGTAAGAGAGGCCACGTCCGACCGGCCGAACAGTAGCTCCCAATAACCTCCGTAGTGGACCTTAACCAAATACATGGACAAAATAACAATTTAAATCATGAAATAATACAACCCAAACTTATATATCTTTTACTCTCCCATTAACTACTGTTGCTAACCTCTTAATATTTCTGTTCACCCCACACACACACAACACACACACACACACACACACACACACACACACACACACACACACACACACACACACACACACACACACACACACACACACACACACACACACACAAATACACTTTACAACTCTTAAAATGGTAGAAATACCATCAGACAGCTTTAAATATAACTAGAAATTTCCTACAGACATTTTGAATGTATGTGGGAATGTTGCTAAGTACCAGCTGATTGGAGAGTTGGTCAAACAGTTATCAAAAATGAGCAGCTAAGCCATGCATTATCTCAACATGACATTAATCAGCCAACCTTTTTATGTCACTACTGTTATCTGGGAAAGGTATCAGCTTTAGTATTTAAAGTTATTTATTGTATTGTTTATTTAATTTCGTATATAACACACAAACACTGACACACCTGATATAACATTATTTTTCCTCATCCTCCTAATCAAAAGACTCCGTCGAGAACCCACATATTAATCCGTCTTTATCTTAACTTCCCTTTATTTCACTGTGTCGTAGTTTTAATAAACTAACGTTCAGTAGCTCCCTCCCTGTGCTGTGATGTTACACAAACATTTCAAACAAACAAACCAACGTATAATATTGACGATGGTATTGGCTGTTCCTCCTCTCTGGGTGGGTCAGGTATCCAAAGCCGGCGCTGCCATCGCCAGTCTGCACAAAGAGTTTTCCTCATCTGCTGCCGGCGCTAGAAAGATCATCAAGCCCGTCAAGTCTCCCAGTCCGAGTCCGTCTCGTAGAGTGGAGACGCCCGAGTACATCCCTTCACCTTTCAAAGACTACGCAGAGAAATATCAGAGCGAATTGGGCTCTGAGTTACAGACAGGGGTATTGTACTCGGGGGGCGTGGCCCAAGTGTATGAGGAGGACTGGGGCGCTCAGGTTGGTAATGTAGTTTAGTTTAGTGAGCTGGATCTGAACAGGACAAGAAAACCTGATTAATCGATTGAATTTATTTCAGACATATCAAAACAATCAAAACTGATGAGTAGGTTAACGACAGAAGTTTAAAAAAAAATACCAAACCAGAAAATATAAAGTCAAGGTTTTTGTCTCACAAAGACAATAAGGTCTGGAACGAGGCCAGAATATATTTAAATTATATATCTATTCGGGTGCGACCAACTGAACAACACATCTTCTTTTTAACAAAATAAAAGTTGTAGAATTTTCGTACTTTCACCTTTTCAAAGTACCACCGCAAACTTTTTTTTTTCATATCCTTGGATGTAAAGAAGCTGCAACCATCAGCTTCTACTCTCTGATCTCTAGCCTAGTTTTTTTTTAGGAATCCGGTTTTCTTGATTTCTGTGAAAGTCCATGATTGAATATCCCTCTAAACAAAACTTTAACATGCTCATCGTTGCTATTAAACCCCTCATTCTCATCTCTTCAGCCCATCCAGCCTCCACTCCATCTTCCTGTGCTTTTCTCATCTTATGTCTTGTCCTACGTGTGTTTGCGTTGTCTAATCCCCATCATCAAGCGTTTTACCAAAGCATGCATTCGTTGTTAAAGTTTGATGTTCTAATGAATCTGTGACTGTCTGACAGGTTGTGGAAACAGCAGCCGTACCTTCCACGGGCGGCGCAGTCCCACCCTCCCTGGTGTCTGTAAGTATTCATCCTCAAACCGGCTAAATATTCACTCTCAAACGCACCAAACATCTTTTTTTGTCAAGCACTTGTCAGTTTATAGATGGTGTCTAATTACAGTAGCCTCTATATCATGTCGTCTTTGATACTTGTATACATCAAAGGTCCAAAATTTACATTTAGTTGTTTATTTGACTTAACTTTGTCTTTTTCTTCTATACAACCATTTTTAACAAATAAGTCATTATGCAGACGATGGTATACTCTATATACATGTTAATTTTTAACCTCTTTAACAAAAATAATAGTTCAATGTTAGTAATCAACTTTCGGTTGATATCAAGTTCAGTTTTATCATAGGCACCTGAAGTGTCTCCCTAATACAGGCATGATGCAGTTAAGTTGTCTACGGTAAAATTAAACAATTGAATGGTTTAGCCAATATAGGATATTAATCGTATACTAGCAACGTATGGGAAACAGAAAATTGACCTTACCTCTCATTACAAAATCTACATAATGTTGTTTGCTAATGTTAATGTTTTGTTTGTTTACGTTGTTGAATATCTTTAAAGGAAAGATTCTTGAGTACAAATCAGTTTTTTTATTTTTTTTATCCAATCTCCTTTGGTGATACGATGTTTCCTAAATGTTGTGTTTTTGTCTTCAGGGTTTGAAGAACACAAATGTGACTGAGGGCGAGTCGGTGACCCTGGAATGCCAGATCAGTGGTCATCCCGCGCCAGTCATCATGTGGTTCAGAGAAGACTACAAGATAGAGAGCTCCATTGATTTCCAGATTACCTACAAGAGCGGAATGGCTCATCTGGTGATCCGCGAGGCGTTCGCTGAAGACAGCGGGCGCTTCACATGTACCGCCACCAACGAGGCGGGAACCGTCAGCACTTCCTGCTACCTGCTTGTCCAGGGTCAGTGCCAACGATAAAACGTTAACAGTTATATCATGAATAAACAAAACTATTTAGCTTAACTGTCTTTGGGTTTCCCCTTTTAATTATTTTAAATGCTTTTATTCTCATTGACTTGTTTTTTATTTTTATTTATTTTACTTCCCTGTAGCACTTTGAGATTCTAGTAATATAAATTGCATTACAAATAAAATGTATTATTATTATTATTATATATTATTATTGTTACAAAACAGAGATTGTTTAATATCATGTCCAGTGTCCGTGTGAAAATGAAATGACTAGGTCTGTCCCAAATACTATTTTACTAGCTTGGAGTACTACACATATTTGAATAGTTTTTCTAACATGTATCACTGTTCAAAACATAATTAATCTTAACAACCAAATTATTAGATGTTTCTGCCTGATTCCAAAAGAAACCTATAGGTGGCAAAATTATACATCGCAGCTACATTATATATTGCTAGCTTCAACCATAAAAAAAATACGCCACGATTTATTTTGTATAGATAATCATAATCTGTAAAGTTACTAGTAACTAATGTTGTCCAATAGAGTTAGTAAAAAGTGAGATTTTGGCTTCTCTAATGAAATGGAGTAGAAGTTTAATGAGCATTACATGGACAAACTCAACTTAAGTACAAGCATTTCAAAATTGTACTTCAAAGTTCAGTACTCAGAGTAAATAAGTTTTATAACTTTCGTTCACTGCTGTTGACACTAATGCTGTGTTTCTCTTCCAGTGTCTGAGGACATCGAGAGCAGAGAGGAAGTGGCTGTCGTCACAGAACAAGTTGAAACAGCTGAGAAACTGTGAGTCCAACAAGCTCCCTTTGATGTTTGCAAGATAAATGGATATAGTGCAGGTTGATATAGTATACATAATATACAGCTCCGGAAAAAATTAAGAGACCAATCTGGATTTTTCTTCAATCTTCATCTCTACATAACTTATTGAAAATGCTCTTAATGACTAAAAATGTATTGGAATTTGGTAAAATGTTGTCAGTAGTTTATATTATAATTTAAACCAAAATGTTCATCCTACTCAAACATATGCCTATAAAATAGTAAAACGAGAGACACTGAACATTTGGAGTGGTCTCTTAATTTTTTCCAGAGCTGTTTAACTGATGAACACTAATCAAATTGTACCTCAAGAAAGGATTCCTTAGAATTTTTGTTTTTAAATATTTGAGACTAGTGGTAAAGCTCTTATCTATGTAATCCTAAAAAAGACATTTGTATTTCCAGAGTAACTGAAGAGACCGTGGTCGAGGCAGATGTTCCTGCCGCCGCGCCGTTCTTTGTGAGGAAACCAACTGTACAGCAGTTGGTTGAAGGAGGAAGTGTTTTGTTTGAATGCCAAGTCGGGGGAAGCCCCAAACCACACATAATCTGGAAGAAGAGCGGCGTCGCGCTCACTGCCGGATACAGGTAGGTCTAAAACACTACTGGTTAGGAAGTATGTAGGAGATTTGATTTATTAATGGATCTACAGTCATTAATTCCAAACTTATTACAAACCAACTGAATAATATTTTAAGTTTGAGTGGAAACTTTAAACTTTGTAAACTCTCTCTCCCCTCCGCTGTTCATCAGATATAAAGTCGCCTACAAGAAGGAAACTGGAGAATGCCGGTTGGAGATCTCCATGACCTTCGCTGATGATGCCGGAGAATACACATGCTTTGCCAAGAACCAGCACGGGGAGGTTTCAGCCTCCGCCAGTCTGCTGGATGAAGGTACGTGGACATCCGCACCAATGTTATGTACCAACTAATGTGGAGGCAAAATATCAGGTCTACAGGGACTCAGTGAATGAAATAAGTTGCCTAAACGTGCAATGTTTTATTTTGCTAACAGAGGAATATGAAGTATACATGAAGAAACAAGAAGCAACCTTTAAGACTGAAGTGACAGCTGTGGTCCAGGAAGCCACAGCAGGAGCCGCTGCATCCGCCGGCTATACCACAATGCAACAGAGGACAACCACCACTACCGTTATCTCTGGACAGGTAGGATTTTCTCTCCCCTTATGATGTCATAAGCCACGCCCCTAATTACCAACCTAGCTTAGCACTACATCCACAGAGCACCAAACCCCCAGCTGCCCCTGAATCTAGCTGGCTGTTAAATTCAAACGGGCAGTTGGGATTCAGGCCTATCAGAGCAGACTGGCTATTTGGAAGGAGGCATTGCTTGGGCTCCCTTGACAAATAGGTCGTGGGCAATATTTTAATGATTATTGATTGTCACTACAACTATAAAAACTTCTGTCTAGAACTCTTGTAACGTTTTGTCTCATCTGCAGGAATTCCACCTTTCTGCCATTGAGCTGAGGGTCATCCAGGAGATTGAATTCCGTATTATGAAGATTACCTACAAAGAACTCGTGACAGAAGACGGAGAGCTGATTGTGACTGCCACCCCAGAGGAGGCCGTGCAGCCCAGCTTTGAAACTCCCGTCAAAAACTACAGAATCAGAGATGGAATGGGCGTCACTTTCCACTGCAAGATGGGTGGAAACCCTCTTCCTAAGGTACTGCATTGTTTAAAAAAAAATAAGATCTCTGTGACTGAACTAAAATGAACGCTTAATGCCTGAAATGAGTAAAATATAAACTTGCCATGACTTATTGTTTAAGTCTATAAGTTGAAATATTCAACTTTAAGTAATTACAACTATTTAAAGATGTCCGGTTTTAATCGGGCTGTTGATGACGTAGCGGTCTTGTAGTTGTTTACTACTTCATAGGCAAATATTTAAACCCTCAAAGGTCCCAAAGGATAAGGGAAGGGCCAGGAAAAAAAAGAGAATTGGGATTCGGCATTAAAATGATTTTGGTCATTTTCCAGATTGCCTGGTTCCACGACGGCCAGCGCATCAGAGCCGATGAACACTACCAGATGGAAGTTCTTCAGGATGGACGCGCCAGTCTGCGCCTTCCTATGGTTCAGCCACAAGACGAGGGCATTTACACAGCCTTCGCCACCAACATGAAAGGAAATACCGTCAGCTCCGCAAAGCTTTACATAGAGCCAGCAGGTCCTGGAGCCACGCCGAGATACACCCCACAGCAGGCAATGCAGAGGATCAGGTAAATCACTCACTCACTCATAGCAGTTAGACATACTCTTGATAGACAATGAAGCAAAATGCAACCACAATATATTCATACCAATCCTGATTTTCAAAATATCCCGGACGAGCCCCCAAAATGTATATGCCCCTGAAATGTCTAGAAGTGTAAGCACTAAGAATAAAAAATTGAAACAAGGAACTGGCAGAAGATTTTAAGGATAAATGAAGTATTATATATTATTAAATGGGTTGGCGATCCTTATTTATCTGAGCTTTTACATTTTCGTATTCAAGTTAAGGCAGTCCAATCAAATGTTACTAGATGTTCCCAGATCCAGATGTTTGTCAATGTGCTGTATAAATAAACTTTAACTTGAAACTTGAACCTGGATATTAAGACATCTGCTTATCCATTCTCAGATCCACATCTCCTCGTTCTCTAAGCCGATCTCCCGGAGTCTCCCCGGCCCGCTCTGCCAGCCGTTCCCCCGGACGTTCTCCAGCTCGCCGGCTGGATGAGACAGACGAAGCTCAGCTGGAAAGACTCTACAAACCTGTTTTTGTCATGAAGCCTTCTTCCTGCAAATGCAATGAGGGGCAAACTGCCAGATTTGACCTGAAGGTCGTTGGCAGACCGATGCCCGACACATACTGGTTCCACAATGGTGAGAAAAATAAAATGCATACATCTTTATCAAAATGTCACAGACTATTATATGTTTTTTGTAACGATAATAAACGCTTTTTTGGTGCCTCCTCAGGACAACAAGTGGTTAGCGACTACACCCACAAGATGGTGGTGAAAGAGGACGGTACTCATTCTTTGATCATCGTCCCCGCCATGCCACAAGACTCCGGAGAGTGGACGGTCATTGCTCAGAACAGAGCTGGACGTGCATCCATCTCCGTCACTCTCAGTGTTGAAGGTCAGTCTGCAGCTCACCTGGACCGTCTGTGAACATGTCTTAGAATTTTGAAAGACAATTTCGCAGAACATTTGATGCCTTCACAGTTTTATTGATGATGTATTTCCTTCCCCCTTGCAGCTAAAGAGACCTTGGTGCGTCCCCAGTTCACTGACAAGTTGAGGAACATCAGCGTAAAGCAGGGCACGCTCGTTGAACTGGCTGTTAAAGCCATGGGAAACCCTCTGCCTGATATCGTGTGGCTGAAGAACAGTGACATTATCACAGCCCATAAACACCCACACATCAAGTAGGTTTTGGTTTTATACCAGTCAAATGATCAGCTATGTCCTTTTCCAAAGATTTACCAATTTGACCAGTTGCTTTATTTTGACCCTAGACCATATGGTACCAATCATTTAGCTATTTGTCAAAGCAAAAGTAATTTTTTTTTATTGTTGTGAATACTCATGACATTTTGATGAATCTATCTTCCAGGATCGAAGGATCAAGAGGACAGGCTAAATTCCAGATTCCCTCAGCAGCTGGAACAGACAGCGCGTGGTACACTGCCACAGCCATCAACAAGGCCGGCAGAGACACCACTCGCTGCAGAGTGAATGTTGAGGTGGACTATGTTGAACCTGAACCAGAGAGGAAGCTTGTTATCCCCAAAGGAACCTACAAAGCCAAGGAGATTGCCGCTCCAGAGTTGGAACCTCTACACCAGCGCTACGGCCAGGACCAGTGGGAGGAGGGAGACCTTTACGACAAAGAGAAGCAACAAAAAACCTTGTTCAAGAAGAAGCTGACGTCCATTAGAATGAAACGCTTTGGTCCGGCTCACTTTGAGTGCAGACTGACTCCCATCGGCGACCCCACCATGGTAGTGGAGTGGCTGCACGACGGCAAACCCCTGGAAGCTGCCAACAGGCTGCGAATGGTCAATGAGTTCGGCTACTGCAGTCTGGACTATGAGGTCGCTTACCCAAGAGACAGCGGCGTCATCACATGCAGAGCTACCAACAAGTTTGGAGCCGACCAGACATCAGCCACCTTGGTCGTCAAGGATGAGAAGGGTCTGGTTGAGGAATCCCAAATTCCTGAAAAAACAAGAGGGCCACGTCGTATCGATGAGTTGGAACGCTTGGCTCACGAGGGCGGACCCACCGGAGTGAGCACCGACGAAGAAACAGAGAAGACAAAACCTCAGATTGTCCTTGTTCCCGAACCGGCTCGAGTGCTGGAAGGCGACATAGCACGTTTCCGCTGCAGAGTGACCGGTTATCCATCACCAAAGGTCAACTGGTACCTCAATGGACAACTCATCCGCAAGAGCAAGAGATACAAGCTCACCTATGATGGAATCTACTATCTGGAGATTTCTGGAATCAAGTCCTACGACTCCGGAGAGGTCAAAGTGATGGCGGACAACATTGTGGGCTCAGCGGAACACATTGTGAAGCTTGAGGTCGAGCAGAGAGAAGACTTAAGAACTGGTCTTCGCCACGCCCCAGAGGCTAAAGCGAGGCCGCAGCCGAGCCTGGCAGACTGGCATTTGACGTAGTGAAGACCGAGAGAGCAGCTGAAGACGAATCTGACAAAGAAGTGGTCACACTCAAGAAGACCCAGAGAGTTAAGCACGCGAAATCCACGGAAGAGTCGGAAGAGTTGAGGGGCAAATTCAAGCGTAGGACAGAGGAAGGATACTACGAGTCCATCACCGCTGTGGAGCTCAAGGCCCGTAAGAAGGATGAGTCCTACGAGGACCTGCTCAAGAAGACAAAGGACGATCTGCTTCACCGCGTCAAGCAGAAGGAAGAGGAAGAGAAGAGGAAGGAAGAAGAGCGTCGCAAGCTCACAGCTAAATCTCTGAAACCTGAAAGAGTGAAGCTCTCCGCTAGCATGGAAGCTCCAAAGATCACAGAGCGTATCACCAGCCAGACGGTCGCAGAGGGCGATGAGGTCAAGTTCAGAGTCCGCGTCGTTGGCAAACCAGATCCCGAGTGCCAGTGGTTTAAGAACGGCGTTCAGCTGGTGAAGTCCGAGCGTATCTCCTGGTTCTGGCCTGAAGATCATGTGTGTGAACTGGTGATCAAAGACGTGAGAGCCGCGGACTCTGCCAGCATCATGGTTAAAGCTACGAGCAAAGCCGGAGAGACTTCCGGTCATGCTTTCCTGCTGGTGCAAGGTAACGCAATTAATTCTACTATGTGAGGGATAATGTGAAGCGAAAGGGTCATTCTCGACAAATAAAGACTGACAATGTAAACAGGAGCCCAAAGTGCAGTGGAGGGGGCTTTATTTCTCGAGAGTGTGACCCCTTCGTTATACATCATCCCGCTGATTACATGGCTACTTACTAAATTAAATGTATCAATTGTATCAAATTATTTTGGTTAAAATAAGTTTGGTTTTATTGATTTAGTTAATGGTTTAATTGCTTACGGTACAAAAAACTCCAAGGCAACGATAACTATGCGGCTCTGTGTCTCTGACATTAACCATGACTTCAAAGTTCCCTGCTTCCTTGACACAGTCATTGAATAAGTAGTTGATTGTTTTTTGAAGAAGTAGTATGTAACTGTTTGTAGATGTCTATCTAAGTGTTATCCATAGAAACGGGGAATAATCCTTAAAAGCGACCATTATCGAGAAATAATTGACCTTAGAATGCCGTGATCAGAACACAGCATTTATCAGTGGCGTATGGTAACTACATGTAAGTCTGCATTCAAATAGTGTGGTTTCTAACAAAGGTTTGGTTTTGTTTTCATTTTTTGCAGCAAAGACAGTCATCAGCTTTACACAAAAACTGGAAGACGTCGAGGCCAAAGAGAAGGACAGTTTGGCTACATTTGAGTGTGAAACCAACGAGCCTTTTGTGAAGGTCAGATGGCTGAAGAACAACTCACAGATCTTCTCCGGAGACAAATACAGGATGCACTCGGACAGAAAGGTCCACTTCCTGTCTGTGCTGCAGCTTGACATGAGGGACGACGCAGACTTCACCTGCGAAGTTATCGACGATGATGTCAGAACCACGTCTAGGCTCATTGTGGAAGGTGGGTTGGCTAACAGCTGGCTACGGTTAGAGAGGACCAAACCAGAATCCTAATTTTGGACACATAGAAAATCTTGGGGTGTCACCATTCCCAAAATCAACAATTTAATTTGATTATTGATCTTTGTTTTACTTTCTTTTTTTAAAAATAAACTTAATCTCAGCCACAAACTGACGGCGTTGCTAAGGTGTGTGGAAAAATTCTGACATTAATAATTTAATGAAACTTATAATGATGGTGTCATGTGTTAAACAGGAGCCCCGTTGGATCTCTTGAAAAAGTTGGAGAGCACCGAGGTTCCTGAGACTTACTCTGGAGAGTTTGAGTGTGAAGTGACTCGTGAGGATGTTGAAGGCACCTGGTACTTTGGAGAGAAGCTTCTGTCCAACAGCAGTAAATACGTCATGTCCTCCCGCCGTGGAAGACACTCTCTGTCCGTCAAGGATGTGAAGAAGGAGGATCAGGGAAAATACACATTCAAAGTGGCCGAGTTCACTACAACAGCCACACTGAAGATGAAATGTGAGTTATTGGGACTAATGTTGTACTTTTGCAGTAGATTTAGAGCTTATTGTTTGACCATGAGTGGTAAATCCATCAAAATATTTCTTGGTGTTTGAGATGATGATCCCTGAAGAACTTACCTCTAGGATCACCATCAGAATAATACAAATATTGAATTCTAACAGGCGGATTGCCTTGAAACAACTCCACAAAAAGGATATGTGTTAGTCTCTGCTGCCATCTTGAAACTATGTAAACCTCACAAACCATTGTATTGCAAACACCAAAAAGAAGAGTTGCACATTTTTAAATTTACAGTGTTCCATAATTTAACCCCAGATAGGAAGACCAAGCAATCTTCATCATGTTGTTTGTTCCATTTTTGCGTGAATGATACTGCAGCCTCTAGGGGGCACCAGTCTGCCTTTCTATCCAGTTCCTAACATGTTTTTTTTTTTGTATGTTTCAGTGCGCCCAGTGACACTGCTGACGCCTTTGACCGACATGACCATCTGTGAGGGCGACATCGCTCAGCTGGAAGTGAAATTCTCTCAGGAGGACGTAGAAGGAACCTGGATGAAGTCTGGGAAGCCCATCACTGCCTCCAGCCGTGTACACATCGTCATCGACAAACAAATCCAGAAACTCCTCATCGAAGACACCAACAAAGACGACTCTGCTGTGTATTCCTTCGAGGTTCCTGCTCAGCTGATCTCCACCTCTGGAAAGCTGGTCATTCAGAGTAAGTGTTAACTGTTTTCTGTAACAGTCGGGCTCACTATTAACTGTCGTGCGATAGGCTATGTGGCAGCCATTTTGGAATTTACAAAATGGCCACTGGGAAATCTACGTTTTGTAATAACTCGGCTTCTAAATAAGCTGGAGCATTGATTTTAACTGCTAAATGTATTACAGGGTTAAGGTTTCATTTTTCAAAAAGACAACATTACAAAACTAAATATATTTTCTCTTGTGTGTTGCAGCGATTGGTATCTTGAGCCCACTGAAGGACACTACCTCAGTTGAAGGCACCAAGACCACTCTGGAGACCAAGATCTCCGCTCAGGACGTCAGCTCCATTAAATGGTACCATGACGATAAACAGATTCAGGCCAGCGAGAGAATCCAGATGGTGGCCAAAGGATCAAAGCAGCGTTTGGTCTTCAACAGGACCTACGCCTCCGATGAAGGACGATACAAACTGGTGGTTGGCCGTGCCGACACCAGCTGCAAATTCACTGTTCAGAGTAAGTCACTTTGAATGGCCTTGTGTCTGAATTGTGCTATATACATAAACTGCCTTGCCTTGCCTTGCCTTAAGTAGATCAATGATCATCTGTACTTTGCTTTGACTTGTACATGCACTGCAAAAGTGTAAAAGTTAGGAAAATCTAAATCTAAATGTTCAAGGTAATCCAGATCCATCCAGCACATCTGTGTCTGTTTGAAAGATGTGTTAAGGTTAAAAATAGCTTTCAATAAAACCGTTATCTTTGATTAACATGTAAATATGTAAAGAAGAACAAGTTCACCATAAGCTAACTCCGGTTTTTCGTCTCCACAGCCGTCCAGATCGTGAAACCGATGAAGGACAGAGAGTGCTCTGAGTCTGAGAACGTCAAGTTTGAAGTTGAAGTTTCTCACGCGGGCGTCGATGCCTTCTGGACCTTCAAGAGGATGCCGCTCAAAGCCGGACCCAAACACAAGATGGAGTCCAAGGGTAAAATCCATTCTCTGACCGTCATGAACTCCATGAAGGATGAGGAGGGCGACTACATGTTCGCTGCTGGAGAGAAGATGTGCAGCGCTTCACTCACTGTATCAGGTAAGACGGGATATGGGTTTTAAATTCAAGTTTAATGGTAAATGGTAAAATGGTAAATGGACTTGACTTATACAGCGCTTTTTTAGCCGATTTTCTCAGCCCCAAAGCGCTTTACATATCTTACCACATTCACCCATTCATACACACACTCATACACCGATGGCATAATGAATAATTTTTACTTCTGCAGCTATGCTACGTTGCATAAATTCTTCAGGCTTCTGCCAGAACCTCTGTGTCTATAGCATGTCATTTCACACTTTTGAGGCTTTTACCCTGTAGGTGAATAGGGTAATATGTTTAACTCTTAGATATCATCATGGAACTTTGCCAGTTGATTACTGACATTTACACAATTATTTTTTGTATTACAGTTTCTTCAGAAATAAATTTGCTAATGTGGCGATATATAACTAATTATGTGTCAATTAGGAAAGTATTGAAAGCAGAAATGTTGAGATAATGGCCGTTAAAGTTAATTATAAATTAGGAATATGTTTTATGAAGATTATTGGGATATCCCAGAGATTGGATTCTATCAGAAATTAACACATTGTAATTCCGTCTACTTCGTACCACCAGGTGGCGCCATCAAGAAGCCTCTGCGTGATATGGTGGTGGCTGATTCCCAGACCGCCATATTGGAGTGTGAAGTCGCTAACCCGTCTTCCGAGGGAAAATGGCTGAAAGACGGAAAGCCAGTTGACTTTGACGATAACGTTCACTTTGAAGTGAAAGGAGCCGTCAGACGTCTGGTTATTAATATCTCCAAAGCCACCAGCGTCGGAGAATACACCTATCAGGTCGCCACATCCAAGACTTCAGCCAATCTCAAGGTTGAGGGTAAGTCTGAAGGAAACACACACATACAGAACATTTTAAAGGAGCAGTGTGAAAAAGAAAATTTGTTCAGAACAGACTTGGTAGAAATGGAATATAATAATTAAAAGTATGTTAGTATTGTGGCACTCAAAAATGTAAAAAGTGCGATTCGTAAGATAATCAGCTATTCAAAATAAGATAAGTATTTTATATTTTAGCATTTTAAGATGAGATAGTGTTTATATTGAATTTAGCTAAAAATACCCATATTGAGCATTTGTTACTAGTAATAGGAAGAGCTTTTGTGTCATAGTAAGCCAGTCTTGCGATCCTAATTCTCAATTCAAGCCCCTGAATCTCACTGAAATGTTGCTTCCTTTGGGGATTGTGTCTTATATTAAGTGTCATGAGATATTTTGACTAGAACTTAGACCAATATACTTAGTAACATTTAGAATTGTTGCAGTGAGACCCTATGTATTAACCACAGTGATACAGTTTCTCCCTACTGTCTCCCATGGTATTGGTCACTGTCTTTTTCACGTTTCTTGGACGGGATTTAAACTGTAAATGTAATTCCGTTGCTCTGTACTTGTGACATGTGCAATGACAAAAAAAAGTCTTAATCATTTTTTTATTTGTATTTTTTATTGAAGGTTCTGGCAATAATCACATTACGTACTGAATATATACATACAGAACCACATTTTAATTATTTTTTTGATAAAGTCTAATTCTGATTCTGATTTCTCTCCACAGCTGTGAAGGTGAAGAAGACCTTGAGGAACGTGAACGTGGTCCAGACCCAGGATGCTGTGTTCAGTCTGGAGTTGACCCACGAGGACGTGTTAGGAGCTCAGTGGGTCAAGAATTCAGTGGAGATCAAACCCAGCCAGAAATATGAAATCACTGTCGAAGGCGCAGTCCACACACTGGTGGTTAAGAACTGCACCACTGTGGACGAGTCGGTGTACTCATTCAAACTGGGCAAACTGTCTGCAAACGCCAGACTCAACGTAGAGAGTAAGAAACTATACTGACTCTAACCCAACAAGTCATTCAAGACCTACTTCACCAGTGGGAATGTGAAGGTGTATTGAACTCTGAGATCCTATGTAGTATAAATGTGCAAAAATTTAAGAAATCGGTTCATCCTAGCCTGAGAAAAGGCAGAAAGAGTGTTTTATGTGATGTCACAACTGGGCACATTTATACTACAGGATCTCAGAGTTCAATACACCTTCATATTCCCACTGGTGAAGCAGGCCTTTAATCACAAAAAAGTGTCTTTGTCAACAAGCATTCTCCAGAACCGCTGACTCCATCTTTAAGGTGACTTCATACCATCCTAAATATTAAACTCTTGAATATTATTTTCTCCACAGCCATTAAGATCCTGAAGAAGCCCAAGGATGTGACGTCATTGTTGGGAGCCGTCGCCGTGTTTGAGCTCGGAGTCTCCGAGGACAATATCCCCGTGAAATGGATGTTCAAGAACGAAGAGCTGAAGTCTAACGGAAACTACAGGATTCTGTCCGAGAAGAAAACCCACAAGCTGTTCGTCCAGGATGTGGACACCAGCAAAGAGGGAGAGTACACGGCCATGGTCGGCCATCTGCAATGCAGCGCTCACCTCTTCGTCGAGGGTAAGTGTTAGCTTAGCACGTTAGCAGGCTGGGAAAATGAAAAGTGTATGAAAGTGATGAACCCTAACCCACCACTTATCACTTATACTTTGAATAAACAAAAAGAAAAAAGGATGACATTTTTACAGTAATGGCAATGTTGTAGTGTCTAATCCAAAGAGTTTTTGTTTTACACAAATGTTGGTATGTTAAATACAATTGCTGAACGGTAAATTCTATGAAAATTCATGTTGATACATATAAAACATGTTAACACTGACATGACGTTTCCTCTTGCAGCTCTGAGAGTCACCAAACCTTTGAAGAACGTTGCGGTTCCTGAAACCCACGTGGCTTCGCTCGAGTGTGAGGTTTCTCACTACAACGTTCCGTCCACCTGGATGAAAGACGGCGTGGAGATCGAGATGAGCGAGAAGTTCAGGATCGTTGTTCAGGGCAAAATCCACCAACTGAAGATCATGAACACCAGCAAGAGTGATTCAGCAGAATACACCTTGTCTGTGGCAACGACCGAGTCTCCGCCCAGCTGACCGTCAACCGTAAATACTTTCCCTTTTACTCACTGCAATATGGAGAATTTATGTAGGGGAGAGTGGGGTAAAGTCAGACACTTTTTACATGTGCTCTCCTCTAAGCGAGATAAAATTATTTATTTATAGCGTTAAATGTTTAACTTTTAGACATCATCATGGAATCTTTTTGTATTACAATTATTTCAGAAATATTTGAATAAAAGTGAACATTTGCCAATATCTAACTAAATGCATACATTTGCATATAGTTACAAAACAGAAATCTAGATGTTGGATAAAATCTTTTTTTCATTTCATAAATAAAAAAACAAGCATACATGCAAGTGTTTGCAAATTCAGGATTCATTTAGTTTTTCTTTCCCATAATGTAAGGACAATTCATTCATTCATACTTTTATCTGAAAGTTCGATTAATTCACGGTAAATGTATTGTTTTGCAGCCATCATGATCACGACAATGCTCCAGAATCTGAACGCTCAGGAGAAAGACATGGTGACGTTCGAGGTGACCATCAACTACGAGGGAGTCACCTACAAATGGCTGAAGAATGGCGTGGAGATCCGCTCGACGGACAGATGCCAATCTCGCTGCAAACAGTTCACACACACTCTGAACATCAGGAACGTCCACTTTGGAGACACCGCCGAGTACAGCTTCATGGCCGGATCGGCAGTCACCACAGCCAAACTCTACGTGGAATGTAAGGGGGGGGGCGTTCTTTGGTATTTTTTCCCTTTTTAGCTCTGCTTTGGACTCCACCAACTCTACTCTAGATAAAAACTGTGTAATTCTGTGCTTCTCACTTACTATGTCAGAATTAAGGACCAGTTGGATCTCCAGCCACCTAAAAAAGGAAATGACCAATGTCTCTTTATCATTTAAATGTTGTTAATTAAGACCATCCATCCAAAACTTTATGTCATTGACGATAGATAGATAGATAGATAGATAGATAGATATAGATAGATAGATAGATAGATAGATAGATAGATAGATAGATAGATAGATAGATAGATAGATAGATAGATAGATAGATAGATAGATATAGATGAAGGGGACTCCACATATTAGAGGAGAATTCACACAAATTCAGCACCTTTGATGCCTACACTCTGTTCTAAGCGTCATAATAGGGTCCCACAGAATTAAGGGGTTACAGTTAAAATAAGCTATTTAAAGACCCTCCGCCAAGTTTAAATTGATTAATTCCCCTGTTCTGTTTTGTTTCTTGTGCTGCTGCAGCTCGCGTGGTTAATTTCACCAAAGAACTCAAAGACATCAAGATCACGGAGAAGAAGAGAGCCACGTTTGAGTGTGAAGTTTCTGAAGCAAACATCCAGGTGATGTGGATGAAGGATGGTCAGGAGATGGAGATGTCAGACAACTATAAATGAGCTCAGATCAGTACGTGCACCGCCTCTGCTTCCCAACGGTGCGTTTGTCCGACGCTGGAGAATACGTGGCTGTGGCCGGTTCCAGTATGTCCAAGGCAAACCTCACAGTCAGTGGCCGTGACGTGAAGATCTCAGAGCCTGCCAGCAGAACCATCACGGTGAGTTCATTATTATTTGAGAAGCTAAAACATTACATAACATCACATTTTATTTAGCTGACACTTTTATCTAAAGCGACTTCCATTCAACCATGAAGTTACAAACTCAGAACAACAAGAATCCCGCAAGTACTATAGCTTCAAATAAACCAAACTACAAAGTGCCACATGTTAAGTGCTACATGGAGATGTATCAAGCGCAATTATTTTTTATTTAACCAAGACATTTAGTCAATAGCCAATTAATCTTTGTCAGTCTAGTCCCCGTACCAGTTAATTCCATTTTTCAACTTGCCCATCCGTATATTTTTTTCCTGCAGGTCATAGAGAAGCACAGAGCCACCTTTGAGTTTGACGTGGATGAGGATGAGGTGGAGGGTCGCTGGCTGAGGAACGGCGTCGAGATCCAGTTATCTGTGGAGGAACGTTTCAGCTACGTCTGTATCAGGAAGCTTCATCGCCTCACGATCGCAGAGACGTACAGGAGCGACGCCGGAGAATACACCTTCCTGGCCGGGAGGAACCAGAGCGTTATGCGCCTTAACGTGCAACGTAAGACACAAAACATTGATCAAATCAGCTTCACGTTTTTTCGAATGTTATACTTCTTCTTGCAAATTCTTTAAGATTTAGTACATGCAAATCTCTGCTGACAAAGTTAGAAGTAAAAACAATAAACCCTTAATATTTAAATGTTTGTATTATCAATGTAGTATTATTACTTTAAAGAACACTTTAAGTGAAGTAAAACCCTCTGGACCTCTGGTTTGACTATTTTTAGATGAGTGTTAAAGTAAAATTAATTATTTGCTTTTATTCTATAGACTATTGACAAGATTTCTACCGACTTCAAAACATAAATATTGCCTCTAAAACTATTTACATAACTTAGTAGTAGAAGCAGTTCTTATTTCTACCTTTAGAGTTTATAGATAATTTATTAAATGTTGAAATAAAATAAAAAATTAGTTCCAATCCCATGTACTTTGATATGTGTTAATAAAAAAACTACATTTTTCCCATGTTTAGTGCCCGAGCCTCCTCAGATTGCCCGCCACATGCAGGCGCAGACGGCCGTTTCTGGTCGCTCTGCCCGATTCTCGGTGCTTGTGAATGGGATCCCTGAGCCTCAAGTGTTCTGGTACAAAGACTCCCAGGCTTTGGCCACAAGCTACAAGTGCAAGTTCCTCCATGATGCTGGAGAACACACACTGTTGCTTCTTGAAACCTTCCCAGAAGACGCAGCCGAATACAGCTGTGCCGCCAAGAACGACTACGGAGAGGCAACAAGCTCTGCCCAACTCACAGTGGAAGGTATGCTATACAATTACATTCATCTCAGTATTCAGAATGAGAAGGTACAAATATATCTAATAATGAATTGTATGGTAATATCAATAAAATGTGATGCTTTGAAGGGACAATAATTGTATTGGCTTTGAGAATTAAGTTAGAGAATCGGTTTGCGAGATTTAGCATCTTCTATTGTACAATAATTGTTGAGAAGAAAAAAAAACTTCTGATAAAGATCTCTGCACAGTCCAACCGAGTCCCATCATTGATTGATTGTGTTTTTGTCTTTTAGTTCTTGAGGTGGCTGAAACCATCAGATTCGCTGCCCCAGTGCTCAGAGCTCCGATCGAGGACATCCTGGTCGTAGAGGGAGCGCATGCCCAGTTCCAGTGCTGCGTTTCTGGGGAAGGTAGTGACCGACACTCACCCATAGTCTGGTTGATGGTTTAAAAACAGTAATACTGAAACATTCACAATCACTGATATTGTCACATTTGACGGTCCAGTAGGGCTTCTTGATTTTTAGAAAACATATCTTGAAAAACATCCAAAAATGATTATGGTGTTTTGTAGTATTTTGGTGGGAATCTGTACCAAACAAAGATGTTTTCTTAATTTTCTCCAGAGCTGCAGATTTCTTGGTTCTGTAATGACAGAGAGATCAGAGCGTCAGACATCTACAAAATGTCTCGTTTTGGTGACACCTGCCAGTTGGACATTTCCAGAGTTCTGCTCACCCACGAGGGAGAGTTCTCATGTGTAGCCACTAATGCGGCAGGAATGGTCACCTGCACAGCCTCTCTGCACATTGACGGTAAGTCATTCAGACATTTTTCTGATCAACGAAAAACAACATGTTTTGCTTCACTGCTTTGGCTTCAATAGACAAACTTAGATTCTCTCTTCTCGCATGTTTTTCACCAGGGAATGCTCTGATTCTCAAAATGTGGCTCCAACATTTTGGTTTACTGATAAGAAAAAATAAGTGTTTTTTCAATTAGAAGCTAAATCTAGAATTAAACAATATGGCCATAGCAGACCCAGAGCATCTGCCAATGTCATTTGAGCTGCAGTCAGCCTGCTGTAGACATCTTTGTCTCACCACCTTCTAACCAATAGTTATTTTTTGCTAGCATAAGCTTCTGATATTTTCGTCTTAACTGCCTAGCATTCATTTAGCGACAAAAATTAATCTGCGCAAGAAAGTGTTCTTCTTTTCCAGCTATGGTAATGGTTGGTCAGAGCTAGATAGCTTGCTAGCCACTCCATCAGCTAACCTAGCTAACCACATGTCGGATGCTAAGAAGCGTCGTTCAGTGTGGGAGGCGTCTTTTCGATAAGGACGACCCCCCAGACGTGTTGCTTATGTCTAATAAAAAAAATAAAAAAATAAAAAAAAACGCATTATGCTCGGACTTTGATTAAATGTTATAAATGCTAAAACGCTGACAGCCCTTGTAATCTATCAATCAGAGCATCCCTGTATTGTCCCGATGGATATGTTTGTATGTGTGAGTCTCTTTCTTCCCTCCAGAGCGATTATACCAAAGCTTCACACCTTCACTCCCCTTTACCTGTCAAATATGAAACAAAGGGACTGTTATTCATCCAGTTGACGGCTGCATGGTTCAGTTTGTCAGAGCCGGAGCCTTTCGTATTTTCATTTTGACGATATTACAAACTAATTGTACTTAATCGTTTTTGTGAGCATGCAAAAACAATCTTTATAAGTATCCCTGAGTGGTGTCTGTTTGCTGTTCTTATTATCACTGTAACAGGTGATAATCTTGCAGGTTTTTCTTACACGATGCATGACGTGGTCTCTTCCAACTCTTTTAACAGTAACTTCGTCTTTATTCAAAGACAGGAATCTTTATTTCAAAAGGAATGCAGCATGGAAACAAAACAGAGCGGAACTTTGGAAAACATATTTTTCCGGGTTCCTCACACTCGAGCACGGATATAGTAATCCATAGCTGGTTTATTTTTTATTTTTTATTTTTATTTTGAATTTTGGCTCCAGTCAAGCTTGCATGATTGACAGCGGAAAGCAGCCACTGACTGTCCACTCCCTCACTGATCGCGCCTGATCCATCAACGCTCCACTCCAGACGCACGATTCTTGGCAAAAACACGCTGTGAAGAAGTCACCAGAATGATGATGTGTTGAACCTAATGCTTCTACTCTTTCTTATTGCCCCAGATGAAAAAGCCTTAGAGACTAAACTAACGGCTCAAACTGAGACTTTGAGCTCTGTGTGTGTGGTTGGACAAACCGCCCACAGTGTTGAGTTCACACAGACGTTCTCTGAAAGTTCGTCAGTGTCTTGGAAGACGTATGAGATTCAAATGGAGAGTGTGGGCTCTGGTATCAAACTGGGCCCAAAACTGCTGATGGAAATGAGCGACGTCCGCGTGGAAAGTGGTGACATGGCGGAGTTCAGTTGCTCGTTTGACGGGCTTCCGTTCACCGCTGTGGAATGGGATCATAACGGCCGGAATGTGGCCGAAACAGAGCGCGTAAAAAGCTCTGAAATCGGCGGGCTGTTGTCCCTGATTATCAACGGTGTTGGTGTGGCGGACCAAGGCTTGTACCGCTGCACTGCCACCAACCAACACGGACACAACAGCTGCTCCGCACAGCTGACTGTTCAAGGTGGTTAATCTTTCTTGTTTTAATGAATTAATTCCATCTGGTCCATCCTGCGTCTCAACCTGCTTCGAACCCTCCTCAATATTTAATATTTCCTTTTATCCAGTGGTGGATTAAGTATTAAGATAATTTACTGAAGTAAAAGTACAAATATCAAACTGTGATCCTGGATTGAACATGTAACCTTAGTAAAAGTATGGACGTATAATCTTAGAGTAAAATATACTTAGAGTAAGATAAGATTAGATAAGATAACTACTTCATAGTCCCGTATAGGGAAATTTGACTTGGGCTGCGAGCCTCCGCATATAATTTATAAGCTCTTCATATGTCTTGTGTGAAACATTTAAATTTGTAAACTAACTAAAACTAAATTTATCAAATAATTGTAGTGGATTAAAAGTCTAAAGTAGCATAAAATGTGTACTTGAGTAAATGTCTTAAGTTACTTTCCACCACTGCTTTTATCCTGTAACCTGTTATAATAGAATAACCAGCGTTATAATATAGTTTATTCTCTTCCCGCTGTTCCATCTTCGGCTCTCTAACTTCCATCCATCCATCCATCCATCCATCCATCCATCCACTAACCATTTAGTGTTGAGACTCATAGCCTTATAAACTCTGACCCCTAATTACTCTCCCTAACTTTATTCTCACCCAGCTAAAGAAGCAAATCTCAAAGCCGAAACCCCCATCCCTACCGATTCTGTACGTAAAGTGTCTCAGGCAGAAAGGGATTTCCCTCGAGATCCCTCTGACCTGGACAAACCGGAGGCCTTGGAGAAGCCGGGACCCTCGCCTACCTATTCCCTCATCAGCCAGCTGTATTTCCCCGACGTCCAGCCAAACGACAAGCGAAGCCAACGCCTCAACAACGGCCCTGAATTCCTGATCAAACTCCCCCCGAAATGCAGATCAGAAACAAAGACTTGTATTGCGTTATGAAGGGGCTTCCTACTCCGTTTCTCATTTGGCTTTACAACCGGTTCAATGTTGAAGATTCAGTGTCTTACTCTGTCAAGCATGACGGCCCGCTCTGCTGTGGTGTCAATGTTAACAATGTGGGACCCGGACTAAGGGGCTCTTCTTACAATTGCAAAAATGCCATCTCAGCCAAGGATGCTATGATGAAAGGTTGGCATTTGCATGATTTTGGTCCTTCTGCTCCTTCGGGCTTAGTTTTAGCCCAACACTCATGCCACACTGCTTTTCTAGAGGCACACTTGAGTTCACTTCACAGGGCGACAACACTTCTTCAACGAGGTTTTAATAGCTGTATTCTGTATTCAGGGACACTCATATCACTGAGCAGTTTTCCAAAAAGCAGAGGCCAAAAGAAAGCATGCAAGAAAGTCAGTTAAAAGACAAAAAAAACAAAAGACAAAAGGATAATATGGATGCACGACCTGTCACTGATTCTAACAGTCTTGCACCATATCAGACTTTATGTGCAGTTTTGAGACTGTTTTTAATGTGTTAACATTTGTGTCTTTACAGTAACTGCGGAGAAGGGACAAATGCAACTCCAAGATTTGAAAGGTAAATATTGTTTGTGTCAGTGACGTCTTTGTTTGTTGCAATGTTCTTCCTTTATCTGTAAGAAGGTACATTTATTGTTGTGACTTTGTCCTTAGATCGCGCTGGAAAGAAACTAATGTTCATAAAAGCTTCCAGAATGTTTTACTGGTAATGTTTGAATGTTTTAGGTGGAATAAGCGATTCTGGAAAATGCTTGTTGTCAAGATCACTTTTTGTCAAAATCAGTAAATATCTCCTTGTGATCCGGGGAATTAAACCACCAACCCTGCAATCAGTGGACGATTGGTCTATCAGCTGAGACACAGCCGCCACAAAAAGTTATATTGACAACAAGCTTTCTCCAGAATCACTGATACTGCCTTTAAACATGGTGTTTTGATTTACCTGACTGTTGAACATAACTCCATGTAAGGCCTTCTATTTTCAGAGCTGCTGATTGTGTTGTGACTGGCGTTTTGTGTCTCACTTTCCTTTAAACTGTCATTATTCCACTCAGCCTTCTCTAGCTCCACCGTCACAGTGCAAGAGGACATCCAGGAGTCGTTCTACACCGGCCTAAAGTTACCTGATAAAACTAAAACACTTGAACTCAAGCCAGAGTCCAAACGCTTCTCCAGCACTTTGGAGAAGAAAAAAGAAAAACCCGTTTTCCTCAGCGAACTTTCTCCAGCAGCCACGACTGTTGGCGAAACGGCGACATTTACTATCAAAGTGTCTGGTTTCCCCAAGCCTACCGTTCAGTGGTTCCACAACAGGCAGGTCATAACGAGCTCATCTGTGTTTACGTTTGTTCAAGAGCGAGATGAGTATAGCTTGGTAATTACAAAAGTCCAAAAGGAATATGAAGGAGAGTACTCTTGTACCGTGAGCAATAGATTTGGTCAGTCAACTTGCACTTCTTACTTGAATGTTCAGGTGAAAAAGCCAGAAAGGGAAGACAAGGTTGATAAGAGAACATTTGCACCAGGTGGAACACCTCCAGAATTCACCAAAACAATAGAGTCTCTTGAGTTGTCTGAGGGAGGTCAGGCTTTCTTCAGGTACATTGTGACTGGGGAACCTCTCCTGAAGTCCAGTGGCTGAAAGGCAGCTTCCACATCCAGCCTAGTGGGTTCTGTATCATTGTGAACAACCCAGATGGATCCGGCTTTATTCATATTAAGAGTGTCCAACAAGAGCACGGCGGCGTCTACACTTGTAAGGCTTCAAACCAGTACGGAGAAGCCTCTTGTACCGCAGAGCTTCTGGTGTTAGGCAAGAAAACAAAAGGTTTGAAAATATCAATGACCGAACAAACCAAAGAATCCAGATTATACCAGGAAAGAACTCTCGCCGATCAAATTTATTTATACCAAGCACTGAAGACAGGCAGATTATTCCGAGTGAGGAGGTCATAACTCTTAGCGAGCTCGATATCTCAGCCGCCACGCTTCACCGCGAGCAGCTCACACACCAGGCAGCCGTCCTGCAATCTCATGAAATACAAGAAAGTGTGTCTTTGGCTCCTACTCATCCGACACAAGTCTCCGCTATTCCTGGGAAGCAACTTCACATGGCATCTTTCTTATCTTCAGTCCAGGAGCGACAGAAGATCACGGAACAGCACTCCGAACGCATTCTCAGCCCTGAAATCGTTGAACTAGCGTACGCCAAACAACAGCCATCCAAACTCATGTCGGCCACATCTGAAGAGGTTATCCCATTATCCACAGTGAGAGCTGAGGCCTTGATAGACCAAACTACCGAGAATATTAAGACTTTGACGAACCAAAGCAGCTTCTAAGCAGTCACCAGGTACAGTCCGCTCTACCTATCAAGGATGAAATTTCAGGTGTCACTCACAGGCCCGAGGAAGAGCGGAGTTTCAAAGTCACAGAGGGAGTTAAGATTTTATACTCGGCTCAGTCCACAGAACAACTGCCAGTCACCGAAAGACACACACAGAATCTGCCAGCTTTAGATGTAGGACTCAACCATTGATCGAGAAAGAGACATCTAAATTAGTGGTGGCACCAGTGAGTGAAACCAGAGTGGCTTTGTCCAAGGAGGAGACATTTGAAATACACAGACCAGGGCAGGAAAGTATCACACCACGCAAAGATGTTCTCTATAAATCAGCTGTAATTGCTGAAGAGAAATACAGTCTCCAGGGTGAGCAGACAGTTCAGGTGCCAGGTTTAGCATCGTCGGTTTCTCTGCAACCTTATTGGGAGGGACAGAGACTTCTAATCTGCAGGTTATCAGCGATCAGGACATTTCTACAGTCTGAAGGTAAATTTAGCAGTGAAAGGCCTTCGGCAGAGCAGGCAGAGGCAAGGAAGAGTCCTCCACTGGTTCATTCAGTGACTCAAGAAGAGCAAAGGACTGTAGTTTGTGAGACGACTTCAGAAGTTTCGGCAAAGACCGATTCCATGACTATTCAGCCTAAGAAAGAGTCACCACCGACACACTACCTTCAGTCCATTCATTCTGCATTAGTTTTACCGAAGGAAGGTTTAATCACTGTTACTAAACCTGACCAGCAGGTGGCAGCACAGAAAAAGGAAATGGCTAGAAGGCATGCAGCTACAACAGAGGAGAGAATGGAAATCACAGCAGATTATCACAAAGATTTAGATGTTTCAGTGACAGGAGTTAAGTCTGAGCTTCGAACTGAGCCAAAGCCTTCGAGCATTCTCCCCATCTCTACTCAGCCCATAGTTCTTCCAAAGGAAACGCCGTTAATGACCGACGTCAAACCACAGCGAGCGCTAGTACAGAAAGAAGATTCCTGGAACATTATGCAGTCTTTGAATGTCACAGACACTCAGGTTCTTGAGGAGGGTCACACGATGGCATCAAAACTGATCAGGAATTCAAGCCTGAGATGAGAGTTGAGCCTAAAATCCCGAAAAAGTCAGTTTTGTAGAGGAGAAAGCAGTCGCCACTGAAAGCTGCACCATCTTAGAAGCGGCTGAGCAAGACTTTGCAGTGCAGATTCAGGAGGGTCAGTCAGTCCGACAGTCCGGTGTTGCTAGAAGAAAAGCAGGTAATTATCGGAGAGAAATCAAGTGAGATTATTAAATCTGAAGGCTCGACTGTCAGAGTGAAGAAGCAGCCGAAAGAAGTGTTGTTTGTTCACGAGTCTCAAGACACTCTGACTCTGCCGAAAGAACTCAACTTTAATATTCACATTCCCAAAGCGTCGAGTGTGAATATCCGGCGTCAGATCAAAGACGCTCTTCAGTCCGCGGTAGCTAGCGACCAGCCCGTGTTACTGGCTGATGTTGTAGGGAAATTACAGGCTGTCGAAGTACAGGAAGTCAAGGTTAAAAGGGAACCGAAGCGGGCCATGTTTACGTACCTCATCACATCACCCGGTGCCCCAATGGAGATCACGCTGTCGTTTGGAGGTGAATACCCACAGACAGCTGACATTAGGTCTGAAGTCCAAGTTGCGTTGCATGCGATGGTTTTCCAAGAGCATCAAAGTCTTACGTCAGAGCAGCCAGGTAAAATGCAGATAGACAAACCGGAGAAAGCGCGTCTTAGCTCAGCACGCTCCAAAGAGGTGATGTCATCCGTGGTGGACACCGTGTTGGTGGCAGAGAGTTTATCTGGGTTGCCTTCAGCTGGTTATGAGTCCGCAACTGTCCAAACTGAAGCCAGGGCTTCATTTAAAAGCGCAATAGTTCAAGGACGGTCTGAGGTCCGTGAGTCGAGTAGTAGGATGGTCAGGTCGGAGAGGGAATCTACACTACTACTGAAATGACCATCAGAGTGGATTCTGTTGTACAAAGCGATGAGTATCTCTCCGAGGCGATCATGATCAGTGAAACCTCCGACAGTATGGTCGATTATCCTGTCGTTGTTGATTCTTTGGAGGACGTTTGCGCTGAGGAAAACGGAAAGCACATTTTTACTGCAACCATACAGCACACAACCAGAGTTAACTGGTTTTTCAACGGACAATTGGTGAAATCTGGCAAAGAGTTCAAGTGTTCTAAGAAGCAGGACACATACACACTAGTTATCGACAAAGTTGTCAAGGCGAAGCATCAAGGAGAGTTTGTCTGTGAGGCTGAGAATGATGCCGGCAGGACTACGACGTCTGCGAGACTCACTGTGGTCCCACGAGGTTTGATGATCAATCAATTATTTGATTTCATCATCAACTAACTTCACATATTAGTGAATATTCAATTCAGCTGTCTGCTAAAACCTCAATTAGAAATCAGAAAAGTATTTTATGAGTTAAATGCCTATGAAAGGGCTAAATTAAGTCTTTTGGGTATGTTCCAAGTAAAATTTAATTTGGAATTTGAGGTTTTCACCAGACAGCAATGACATCCTCACTTTTCTGTCAAGCTCATCCATTCCTCCACATGCATATCACCCATTCATAACCATCAGGAATCACCTTTGACTCCACACTGTGAACATGAAAAAGTTAAGACATCTCACTGTTTCAAGCCAACTGTCTGGACTAGATTTTGGATTTTAGCCTCAAAAGTCCAGTGCAGACACTTGCCTTGAAATTTTGAGTTTTCCTAACTTTTTCAGTTTTTCAGTACATAGGGGTTAGGGTTAAACTTCCATCATTCCTGGTCCATTCCTCTTTGCATGATTTCTCTCCCATTTGTCACAGATTCTCTTTCACCACCAAAATGTAAATCCCATTTTCCTCTTCCACAGTCACTTCACTCCAAACCTAACGCATATTTTCTTCCCTACAGTCACAACCGGAAAACTTTGTGTTTGTCACTTTCCATCCCAGGTTCACTCCATCTCCACCACAAGTAAAAAAACAAATCCTTTCGACTCCTGTGTATTTACTTTGTCATTCGTTTCTCTCTCTTTTGCAGTAAAACCTGTGTTCAAACACAGAATTGCCCCAATGGAAATAAACATTGGCCACCTTGCCAAGTTTGAATGTGAAACTGAAGACGCTCCGAATGTGAGCTTCAAGTGGCTCAAAGATGGCTACCCCATCAAAGATGGAGATAAATACAGAATTGTCAGCCGCTTCAGCACGTCCAGCCTGGAGATTCTTGCCCCAGGCAAGGACGATAGCGGTTCTTACACGTGCAAGGCTTCCAACCAACATGGCGGTGATGAATGCTCTGCCTCCCTCAGCGTGACTGGTAAGAGCAGCGCATGTTTACTTCTTCTTCGCTGGTTGAGTTTGAGAACTGTTGAACTCTTTTCCCCAAAGGTTGTTATTTTCATTGTTCTTTGATGGTCTTGATTGTTTAAAAAGCATTGGTGCTTGAGACGTTTTATGCTCTGCCGGATTGTTTTGATCCGACGAGCAGCTTTTGGTTTAACGTCACTTAACAAGGGATAACAAATAACCACTAATGTCTTTCTCCTTTTCTTAATTCTTATAGAGATTTGCGCTCCTGCCTTTGTTATTAAACCCATCCCTCAGACCCTGTATGTTGGGAAAAAGGCAGAGATTCAGTGTGTAATATCAGGATCTACTCCACTGAATGTTGTCTGGCTGAAAGACAACCAGGCCTTACCCAAAGTGCCTACACACTACAAAATCTCTTGTGTAAAGAATAAGCACACTCTCGAGATACCCAAACTCGAGAAATCTGACACGGGGCTGTATATGTGCAAAGTGTCCAACAATGTTGGGGAGAATGAGTGTGACGTGGAGCTGCGTGCTGTTGATAAGCCCAACTTTGTGACGCCCCTGGGTGCGGTCGCCGCTGTGGTTGGAACTCCTCTGCACCTGGAGGCTCAGGTGGACGAGGACACTGGAGTCAATGCCACCTGGACCAGAGACGGTAGAAAAGTCCACCAGTCTCCGGACTGTAAACTGACTTTTGAGGATAAGACAGTTAGTCTCCATATCCTAAAAACCACATTGAAAGATTGTGGAAATTATGTGTGTACGGTGGCAAATGAAGCTGGGAGTGCAACTTGCTCCACTTCGGTGAAGGTCCAAGGTAAGCGCTGTTTATTAAACTGTTATTGCTTCATGGCTATTGCAGAATTGGAAGCTGTCGCAAAAATCAGCAGTATTGAAATTTAACATGATTTTCTTCTTCTGTGGTGTCCAGTGTTAGAAGTTGTAATCCGTCTTTTATCCCTTCTCTTTCATTGCTTCGCTGTTATTTTTTCTTAAATGACTTCTTTGACTTCTTCTCAATGGCCGCTTCTTTTTTTAAAACACAAACTTCTCCAGAGCCGCCAGTCTTTGTAAAGAGGCTGGAACCCATCACAGTTTGGAAACAAGGCAGCACTGCCCGCCTTCAGTGCTCCATCACCGGATCGCCCGAACTCCACTCCACCTGGTTCTTTAATAGCAAAGAGATCTCCGCTGGTGGCAGATTTGTTATGAGTCTTAAGGAAGGTGTTACTACTCTTGAGATTAAGGATGTCAAGTTGAGTGACAGTGGAAACTTCACTTGTGAGATTCTCAATGACTCTGGCTGTGAAAGCTGCAGCACTAAAGTATCCGTGAAAGGTTTGTAGATTTTAGGTTATTTACATATAGAAGCAAATTCGAAAAAAATAGGGCTGTGCGATATGACGAGATATCTATATAAATCGTCTGACAAAATAAAAATGTCTATGGTTTCATTTTATGCAATATCACTTTTTTCGTTGTAACAAAGGCAATAGTTCTCGTCATTTGGACGACATTGCGGCATGGATGCTAAGAGAAAAGGCAATATTAATTACTTAATATTTGTAATTCTCCACTCAGGAGGATAATTCAGAGTATTGACAGAGGTGATTTTACACCAATGAGGACCTATTTATGAATGAGGATATTGATTTTAGCTAATAAATTACTTAAAATGTTACACAGTGTCCCTTTAAAAAAGGCTAACATGCATTTTTTTATATTACAACTTTTTTCTTGTAAAATTACGAATACAAACCTTAACATGGTCATAAGTATCATTACCAGGATATGAAATGACCGATATTGAGATATGAGTAACTTTAATTTCTCGAAAAGCGAGCGCTTTATAATACAATTTATAATTATTGTTATAAGATTCTGGTCATATCGCTCAGCCCTAGAACCAAGTGATCAGTCAGCAAAGGAAAACTCATCTAACTGAACCATAATATGTTTTTACTTCAGAGCCCCCATCTTTCAGTAAGGAGTTAATCCCCATAGAGGCAGTGAGAGGATCTGTCGCTGTGCTGGAATGTGCGATTTCAGGCTCTGCTCCGTTTGATGTGGCGTGGAAAAAGAATAAAAAACGCCTTGCGACTGATAAGAAGTACAGAATAGTGTCTGTGGGGGCGCTCAACTCTCTGGAGATCCACTCCTTTGAGAGCGCTGACGCTGGAGAATATGAATGTGTCGTTTCAAATGATGTTGGGTCTGCAACGTCTAAGTCAGTAACTAAACAAAGAGGTTAGTAATGTAGAATAAAGGATATAGGCTAGACGGCAAGACCCTGCAGGTGGATAGGGTAAATGTTTAACTAATTCATTGAATCATGACACTTTGCCATTTGATTACGTACATTTAAAACAAATTTGATTTGTAAAATCTCAATTGACCCTTTTCTGCCTGCAGTGTCTTACATAGAATTCTAATTATTATTCTAGTCTTCTTGGCTGTTGTTTGAATTATTACTCGTACTATTTCAGAGCCTCCTATGTTCACAAAGAGGGTTGAGAGCGCGACAGCAGTGTCGGGAAATACACTGAAGCTGCAGGGAACCGTAAAAGGTTCAGTTCCCATCAGTATCAAATGGATGAAAGACTCTGAGCTGCTCAGAGACGACGATCCAAGTGTCAAGATGACTTTTGAGAACAACGTCGCAAGCATTTCCTTCTCTTCTGCTGAGATAAGGCACGGCGGAAAGTACACTTGCTTGCTGAAAACCAGGCAGGAGAGCAGAAATGTGAAGCTACTTTAACCATTCAAGGTTAGAGCATATTCCTTTGTGATAGCAGCATTTCCCAAAGTTTAAATGTAGGGTGTTTGAAAAGTCTAAAAAAAAAAATGGTGCTTTGTTGTAGAACCTGCTAGGATCTTAGAGAAAGCGGCGTCCATCGTTGTGTCCGCTGGAAATATAGCCACGCTGGAGTGCACGATTTCTGGAACCCCAGAACTGAAAGTGAAATGGTTGAAAGACGGCAAAGAGATGATCAGTGGCCGTAAATACAAGATGGTCTTGAAGGAAAGCACTGCCACTTTAAAGATTCTCGAGGCAGACAAAGGAGACACCTGCGAGTACAAGATGGAGGTTGCGAATAAAGTCGGAAAAGACGAGTGCACCTGCACAGTCACGGTTTTAGGTCAGTGTTAGCGTTAGCCAAGAATACATCGTGTTAATTTAATAGCTAGCAGTTTTAGGGGTTTGCTCCTCGATGACAGTTTTGATATATTTCCCTCAAAACAGATCGCGCAGTTCCACCAGATTTCACCAAACCTCTAAAGAACGTTGGTGGCAAGATCGGTAGTGATGCTTCCTTGGAGTGCAGAGCTGCCGGATCTCAGCCCATTGTATTTTCTTGGTCAAAGACGATAAGGAAATCCACGCTGGTGACAAATATAAGCTTGATTTCAGTGAAAGTAGAGCCTCTTTGATCGTAACCAGCCTGGAGCAGAACGATTGTGGAGTGTACACGTGCCGGGCCTCAAACGATGCCGGCCAGAACAAGACCTCGGGCACTTTAGCAGTCAAAGGTTAGATGAGTTTGAATTAAAAAAACAACAGAAATGGTCAGGATTTCTCTCTAGGCGTTGAATATGAATGTATGCTTTGTTTCCCCCCCCCCCCCCTTCCTTAAATGACTCTAGAACCACCAACCTTCACGGTGAAACCTGAATCCCAGGACGTCACACCAGGGTCAAACATTGTTCTCAAATCAGCCTTTACCGGCTCAGCTCCTCTGGTTATAAAATGGTTCCAAGAGGTGAAAGAGATTTTCCCTGGTGGAAAGTATGCGATAAAGAAAGAGGCGACTTCCAGCTCTCTGGAGCTACACTCTCTCAAACCCTCTGACTCTGGTAAATACACATGCCAAGTGTCCAACGAAGCGGGGAAGGTGGATTGCACTGCAGTCGTCTTTGTGAAAGGTGCTATCTTAATTCTTTCTTTTTGCGCTGAACGCTTAAAAAGGTTGAGTCAACGATCTGAGAGAACACTTGTTGTGTTGTGTCAAAATCACTTTTTGTGAAATATCTGTAAATATCTCGTCACCTGTCCCTACTGTGTGTGTTTACTGGAAGAAAAATCCTAGTGTTAACGCTGGATTTTTTTTTACAAAAAGTGATTTTTACAACAAGCATTCTCCATAATCGCAGACTTCACCTGTACCTTCACGCTGTACGCTCAAGTTTTACGATGAACTGAGATGTTCTTCCCTTAAATTAACCTCTTCTTTCTACTGTTGCTGTTAATGATAATTTCACAGATGCTCCATCATTCACAATAAAGCTCGAGCCTTCATTTGTGGTGAAAACTGGAAACCCTCTGAAGCTGTCCTGCAAAGTGCAAGGCACGCCTGTGATTAAGATCACATGGTCTAAAAACGGCTCAGAAATCTCTGCAGACCACAGGCACAAAATGTCCTTCGACAATTCTCTAGCCACTCTGGAGGTGGAGGATTGTTCTGTAGACGATAGTGGAGACTATGTCTGCAATGCATCGAGCGAGGCCGGCAAAGACCAAACCAGCAGCTCAGTATCAGTCAAAGGTTGGTTTACTTTGGTTATATTAGATAAACTTTGGTTATATTAGATAAACTTTGGTTATATTAGATAAACTTGTTTTTAGATAACTTAGACTGTGGCTTCAAGTCTGGTCCACATTGGTCGCTTACATCACTGTCTCCAGTCAGCAACAACCCTCGAAGTAAACATTATTCACAATGTTTAAAGATGTTTTCATCCACTTCATTTCACCTTCTATATATTTAGTCATTTGCACCACATGTAGGCTTACATACAAATTTAACTATGCTGTTAAAATATTTACTGTATTATTTTTATATTTAAAATAGCTTATTTATCCTACTTCTTATATGTTGTTATAGTTATGTTAATATTAGTTATTTATCTAATGTAGGCCTAACCATAACTAAATACTTACAACTACTGTAGGCTATTCATATTAATTTTGATTTGTATTAAATTACACAGCAGAACAGGTTACAAGGTAAAACAACTGAGTACAGCCTTTAGAAAAGCAATGAAAGCAGTAGTAAAACATACTAAAATACATAGGCTTCAGGTTAACATTGCAACTGTAAAGTATACACATAATAAGACAATGAAAGTGTAGATTTTTTAATTTGGAGTCTTCGAGCAGTTAAATGAACTGTGTGGACCAGACCGGCCTTAGGACACCAAACCTAACTATTCAGCCCTCTTATCTATTCCCCATAAATATAACATTTTATTATTATCTTTTTGCTTTCATAGAGCCTCCAGTGTTTGTGAGGCCTATCGAATCGGCCGAGATGGTAAAGGGGTCGAACGTTACCTTGGTGGGAACCGTTACTGGTTCTCCTCCGTTTGAAGTCATTTGCTTGGTCAATGATAAACTGATCATAAGCGATAAGAGGCATGAGATGAGTGTTGAGAACGACCGTGTCACTCTCCACATCTCGAACTGTGACATCGGAGACGCTGGGAAGTACCAGTGCACGGTCTCTAACGATGTCGGCGAGACATCTTGCTCTTGTGAGATGACACTCAAAGGTTAGTCTGAGGACAAACCAGGGTTATCTTCTATCAATTCATACAACTGCCTACAAATAAAGTTTTTTTTTAACAAATTAAAAATTAAAAAGTTAGGAATAGTAACGTTTTCAAGGTCCTAGATCTATGAGTTTTGAGGCTAGAACTCTTTTGTTTGAAGGGAAACTCCATCATTTGAGCCGAGAATGTTACTTTTGCAGGGTCTTCCCAACTTTTATTTTTCCAATTTTATACAATTCCAATTTAGGCTTATTGGAAAGATTTTGGCAGCAAACAATGCGCAAATTCTTCTGTGATAACAAACACTTTCTCAAATTTACTTCAGCTGAGTTCTATACCATTTTAGTTTCTAAAGAGATGAAGGAGCTAGAAAAAGATTTTATCAAGGTGTTATAGAATTTGTGGATGCAATGTGGATCTTGTGTGTGTGTGTGTGTGTGTGTGTGTGTAAAACCTCTTCCGCTTTCAGTCTGACTTGTGGTCTTCTCCCACTAGAACCACCAACATTTGTTCAGAGACTAGAGAACATGGCTTGCATGGTGGGCACTGAGCTCTCTATGAAGTGCATCTTGTCTGGATCACTTCCCATGACCGTGACCTGGACGAAGGACGGTCATGAGGTCACTGATGACGAGCACATTAAGATGTCCTTTGACACCAAAACGGCTGTGTTGAATTTGAAAAATGCTCAGTTAACACACGCCGGGAAATATGTGTGTGTGGCACAAAACAAAGCCGGGACTCAGCGATCTACCGCTGTGCTCATAGTATCAGGTTTGTAGAACGTTAATGAATCTTGTTATTTGTCTTCTCCGTTGCTATTTTTACGTATGTCAAGCTTGATGTCTTATTTGTCGCTTCATAACACCTGTGATTGGTCGCAGTTAACTCAGCTTTGGAAATTGTGTTCTATTAGGAATAGCAAGTTATTTCAGAACATGCAAAGTGCAGGGTTTAGTACAGAGTCTGGAAAGTTTCTAAAATGCTTGATTTGAAAGCTGAACACGTTACCGGATATGCTGGATTTTCTGCATATTGACTAGACTGACTTAGGGATCTTCCATAAAGAACTGTCTATTTTACACAAAATGTTCATCCTGACTTAGAAATATTATTGAAACATTTTCAATTGCCCATATTTTGTTAATAGTTCATATTTATTATTATTCTTCAATAGCTTCCATATCATGTCCCAAGAAAAGAATACAACATAGGACACAACTTTTAATATACTTCCATTTTAAATTAAGATTTTTTTGTTCTTGATTTATATTCTTCAATATTACTTTAAACTTTATGAATTTCACAGTGACCCAGGGCGACATGGATAGGTTTGACTGCATGTTCTGGTACAAATACGCTTTAAATCCAAACGGGTGAAGGCAGGAAAAGAGCCGATCTCTGGCCAAGAATATAAAATACTGTGGCCAGCTTGAGGTGCTTTAATATGCAGAGGCAAGTTGCTGTATAGCAGGTGTGCTCTTTGTGTAATGCAACTACAAGCATTTACAATCCACCGTCATTGTCAACATAGGCAGAAGGTCACTTACTTGACTAGTATGACTCATGGTTCAAAAGGGTTAAACACTGTGTTAATAATGCTTTTCATTGCATTGTGTTCACAGAGAGATATTGTATAACACCGTTGTATATACAGGATTTTTTTCTGGAGGTGTGGGGGGGGGGGGTGGTGTATAAGAAGATGTTGATAATTCCAATCATAGACTTTCAGGGGGCTGACCTACAACAGGCACACAACACTTTACGCTTTCTGGTTTAAAAATACATATTGTTTTAAATTAGACGTTCCAACATTTGTTAAGATGATAGAAAACATCTTCACTGTTCTGGGAGAGGTTGGGGTCTTTAGTTGCACCTAGGTCGGTTTCCCGAATCTTTCTGTACGATGCTAAAAGATAACTGGAGACCAGAGGATACAAAGATCGGCAGAATAGTTGAGAATAAAATGGCTTCTCTTAGGATTATTGCCTGTGAGGCATTTCACGTGGGAAATACACCGGCCAGGTGGTGAACCAGGCTTGGCAGGACAAATGTGCTTCAGGACAATCAGTGCAAGGTATCTCTTGATGGTTGCTTCATAACAATAATCCTAACTCTAACGCCAACAACCAACCTACTCATCCTTATTCATTGGTGTTTTAGAGGCATATACTATCCAAGAGAAGCCAATGGGTAGTCAAGTTACTGTGGAGATCCGGTAATACTCGATTGCAGGTTAGCTGGAACTCCTCAGATGAGTGTTATGATAGGCCTATAGATAGATATTGTGAAGCCACGCACTTGGTTGAAGGTGCAGCTTAAATAGCTTTATTAGGTGATTGTCAACATAAATCATATGAATACAGTCCCATTTTACTGATAAGGCAATGTATGAAATCATAGCAAAGTTTTTTTCCGCATTTATATATTTAAAGCTTTGTGGTCCTGGAAAGAAGTTGAACTTTTATCTTGAAATGTCGTTGAATGTTACTCTTAAGAAACTGTACGAACCCTGAAAGTGCAGCAGAGTTAAAGGTGAAAGGTTGGAATCTTTGTCTTTCTCTTCATCAACCGCCATCGCCGCTTAACTAACTCGCATCTTTTCTTCTTCTTCCATGTTCACAGCTCTTCTCTTAACATTTCTTCTTTTCCAGGAATATCTGTTGCACTTTCAAAGCATCCAGTCATCTATCTACAAACCTCCTCAATATGTCACTGTGGTTCTCAAGTGTTTAAAATGCATTACACTAGTTAACATGACTCTTTTTGACTTTACAGAACCACCTCAGTTTGTCCTGAAACTCCCTCCCACGACCTTTGTGAGGTTGGCTGAGGAATTCCGCTTTGAATGCAAATGCACCAGCTCATCTTCCCTTAAAATGTGCTGGTTCAAAAACGATCAAAAGCTATCGGACGGAGCACTACAAAATAACGTATGTCGAGTCGACTGCGTACCTCCAACTACTCAGCACTAAGTTTGAGGATAATGGAGTCTTCACGCTTGAGGCTCATAATGATGCTGGCAGTGCAAGCTGCAGCTCTGTTCTTACAGTACAAGGTCAGCTATACAAAACTAAGTCTTGGCTATACGGTTTGGTTTTGTGGAATTTTCACCCGTCTTTAAGTTTTGTAGCATGACACAGAAGGAATGGAAATCCTGCAGTTTTGATATCGGGAATACAGTCTAAAAACTTTAGCATGGATTACAACAACCGTATTTGTTTTTTCTATTGAACATCCGACTTTTATCTGAATGCCCTCTTCTTCAAAGATACGTTTCTCCCTGATTTTGATGGAATGACCTACAGTTTACCTTTGAATTACTTAACCTTTTCCATGATGTTAATATGTTATGACCTAGTCCCAATCGTAGCATGAAAATCATTCTCTTGTGAACAATTTCTTGTTATTTCTTTCAACGCCTGGATGGATTCCCTCAAGCATGGACTGATCTTAAGCATGATACAAGAGTTTCTCTTTCCAATGGAACTGCCCTACCGACCGATCAATTTGCCTGCCATTGAAGACTTGCTTGTTACTTTTGTTAATATAACTTGATATATATTTTTCAGATCCCCCAACCTTTATTAAAACACCAAGCCCGGTAGAGGGTGTTAAAGGCAAAGATGCTAGCCTACACTGTGAGATGGTGGGCACTCCACCTTTCAAAGTTAACTGGTTCAAAGACTTGAAGCCACTGAAGGAGAGCAGGAAACATAAGATGGTCAGTTCAGGACATTCCGCTGCTCTTCACATTATCAAACTGGAGCAAGATGACGCTGGGCTTTACGAGTGCAAAGTGTCCAACAATGTAGGAACTGAATCCTGCCGTGCTCCCATTACTCTTAAAGGTTAGTACAGAATGAGAGGCCATTTCCTCAAAGCTAAAGTCTTAAAGGTGGAGTCAGTGATTTTTGGAGAATGCCTGTTGTCAAAATCACTTAAAAAAAAAAAAAATCAGTGAATATCTCCTTACGATCCGCGTTTTGTCCGTATTGTGTGTGCGCTGAAAAAAAACATCTGGTGTCATTACACAGCCTAGGCTCTGTAAACTGGTATGTACTGTAAAGAAAGGGGGCCCACTTTCCTTACACTACTCCCAATCGGCAAAACACCGATTAGTTTTCAGCACACACACAGTACAGACAGGTAGCAGATCGTCAGGAGATATTTGCAGATTACGTCAAAAAGTGATTTTGACAACAAGCATTCTCCAGAATCGCTGACTCCACCTTTAAAGCGATGACCCCTCCTTACCATAATCTTTCCATTATGATCCAGCAAAACCAGAGTTCGTCAAGAAGCTTTCGGACCAATCGGTGACGATCGGTCAGAAGCTAACGCTGACGGCTAAAGTGCAAGGCTCCGAGCCCCTCACTGTGTGCTGGGTTCAGGACAAAGATCACATTCTCAGAGACGGTGACAACAGAAAGATCACCTTTGAGAATAACGTGGTCACTCTAGTCGTCCCCACGGCCGACCAGACCACCGCGGGTAAATACACCTGCCAGCTGAAGAACGACTCTGGAGTGGTGGAGTCTGTCTCCCAAGTGACCGTTCTAGGTTTGTAGATCCTCCCGACTTTAATGCAATTAATCGCGATTAAAAAAATAAATAATTGTTTGACAGCCCTATTTAGTATATTAGAACCAGTGACAGAGTAAGGCTCTATTTAGCTTAATATCTTCTTCCCTGATATTCTAGAGCCCGCTGCTATTGTGGATAGCCCCGAGTCTTTGAACGTGAAGACAGGAGATAACGCAGCTCTTGAAATCACAGTTTCTGGTTCACCAGACCTGAAAACTAAGTGGTTCAAGGACAGCGAAGCGCTCTCCGCTGGTGCCAAGTACCAGATGTCCTTCTCAAAGAAGGTGGCCATCCTGAAGATCCGCTCTGCTGATAAAGCAGATTCTGGAGAATACAAGCTTGAGGTTGCAAACCATGTCGGTTCGGCCTCTTGCAAAACTAAGCTTTCTGTCTCAGGTTTGTGGCCCTTGTATAAAAGCCCTCTCACTATTATTTTATCCTTTTTTAATTAGCTGTTAGCTCTAAGAAAAAGCTTCATCACTTGTTGTTTCCTTGACAATAGATAAGTTGATTCCGCCGAGTTTCATAAGGAAGCTGAGAGACACCCACCTCGTTGTGGGTAAGCCTGGTGAGATGGATTGTAAGGTCACAGGCTCGGCTCCTTTAACAACTTCCTGGTTCCACAACGGCCAGGAGATCAACCGTGGACCAAACTATGACATTAGCTGCACTGACAATAACTGCAAGCTCATAGTCCCAAGTATCAAGATGACAGATTCCGGCAAATACACGTGCAAAGCTGTAAACGCAGCAGGAGCCAGTGAGACGAGCGCTTCGATCAATGTGACAGGTCAGTAGTCGTCAAGAAAGTCGAGAATGGGACAGTTTACGGATTATTCATTTGCACAGGATTGGACTCGTTTAAAAAAAGTTAATGATTATCTTGCAAAAAAATCTTTTTTTATTTGAAACCAGAACCTCCATCTTTCGCGGTAAAGCCCGAAGCAAAGGAGACCTTGCCCGGCAAAAATGTGTCTTTCTCAGCTAAAGTGAGAGGCAGCGCCCCACTGAAAGTCAAATGGTTCAGGGGACCTAAGGAAATGCTGCACGGAAGGGGCTGCGAGATTTCCCTGAAGGAAGATGTCGCCACTTTGGTGCTGAACAAAGTGGACAGCTCCCACGCAGGAGAATACACCTGCCAGATCATTAACAATGCTGGGAAGGAAAGCTGCCCAGTTAACCTGTTTGTGAAAGGTTTGTTAGCATGATAGATATCTTCTTTTAACAATCTGTGTTCCTCTAAAGGTGAATTTTATGTGACTTACCTTGGAATTGCCTCTCCCAGAACCGGTCCACTTTGTGAAGAAGTTGAGGGATATTTCCTCAGAAAAGGGAAAGCCTTTGAGACTTGAGGTCTCATTTGCCGGAACACCCAGGGTGAATGTGAGCTGGAAGAAGGATGGCAAGATCATCTGGGCCTCGTACCAGTACAATGTCACCACCACAGACACCTCATGTATGCTGGATGTTCTTTACTCGGAAAGGATGGAAGCAGGCGGTAGATACTCTTGCGAGGTTGACAACGGAGTCGGAAGTGACCGTTGTGAAGCAAATGTGTCAATTCTAGGTAAACAATTCACCATGTGCATGTTTATATTTTTAGTTTTCACTTGTAATAATTCATTTTCATCCACTACATCTGTAGTTGAACTAACCCCATCTTCATCATCATCATCTTTCACTTTAGAACGTCCATACTTTGTTGGAAAGATGGAGCCAATGGATGTTATTGAAGGTCAGGAGTTTGTCCTGAAATGCCATATTGCAGGAACTCCTGACATCTCCGTAGCTTGGTTTAAAGCTGACGGAAAGCTGCGAAAGTCAGAAACTTGTTCAATGGACTTTGCAAGGGGTGTCGCTACTTTGAAAATGACCAAAACTACCAAGTTTGATCAAGGCGAATACTCATGCAAGGCTGAGAACCGGATCGGTATGGCCTCTGCCAGCTGTAAAGTGGTGGTGCAAGGTGATACTCATTTTCCATACACCAACACACACTCTGTTCAATGGGGATGAAATTCAGAAGATCTGCTAGTTGTACATGTTAATGGATACTCTTTTAGTCGATGTCATAGTCTTGAGATATCCCCTTGTGTAATATTAATCTCTTGCTAAATACTAATGTCATAGTTCTATCAGTTTTGTTGATATCATTTACATTTTCATCCATAAGAGCTAAGAGCTAAATGCATGGCAACAATCATTATAATGAGCACGCTTCTAACGCCAGCATTGCTTCCCTTACTCAGAACCTGTGCGCTTCATCAAGAAGCTTGAAGACACCACTTTCATTGTGGGCAAGCCGCTGAAGCTTGTCTGCTCATACGTCGGAACACAGAGGATCAACGTCACGTGGAAAAAGGACGGCAAGCTGATCTGGGCTTCCTATCAGTATAATGTTAAAACTAATGGTTCAACATGCATGTTGGAATCCTGAACAGCGACAGACCAGAGCAGCTGGAACTTACACTTGCGAAATTTCCAACAAAGCCGGAACAGATGTCTGCAGCGCCCGTGTCGGTCTAGGTAAAGTCACAAACTCTTTAAAGCCTCTGGAAACCTGGTCTAAAAAAAAGTACAAAAAAACCCAATATATTATATCGAGGTTTGGGTATCGCAACCTTATAAAACTTAGTTAAAAAAACTTTTTTACTGTCTTAACCATTGCCAGGACTGTGTGGGCGTGGCCATATGAAACGGTCTCCCCTGGAAACAGAACAGTTTGGGCAGCGAACAATGTGATTGGTTTAAAATACTTATTGTGAAATAAGAACAAGACCATAGCTTGCGTCATCTAAACTGAATTTCTGTAAAGTTTATCAATATCAATAGCAATATTTATTTATTTGGATTATATGGATAAATATGCCTTACTCTTTAAAGATGCTTAGTATGATGCAACTAACTCCCCAAATTACATATTTAGAAGGATTTTGTGGATTTGGGTTTACAGGGGCTTTATTAACACAACATCTGCTTTTGAATTCATCAACCAACAGAGGTTTTCTGCTGTTGTGTGGTCATGGTACAAGTAGTAGTCATCTAGAGCTAAGGTTATCACAAATACTTGAGACTAATACCTGACTGCTAGCATAACATAATGAAGCCAACATGCTTACTAACCCGACAATTACCCTTTCTCAGAGCCGGCTTGCTTCGTGCAAAAGCTGGAAGACACTTATTTCAGGCTCCGCGAACCTCTGACGCTCAAGTGCTCGTACTACGGAAGCCCGAGACTTTCCGTGACTTGGAAGAAAGACGGAAAACTCATCTGGGCTTCGTATAAGTACAACGTCAAGACCACCAAGGACAGCTGCATCCTGGAAGTTCTCAACAACGACCGGGAAGAGGCTGCCGGAAAATACACATGTGAAATTTCTAACTCAACAGGAACCGATATCTGCCATGCTAATGTCAAACTAGGTAACCCAACTGCAGCAGCTATCATCACTGCATGGAGTTCTATTCTTATCGTTATTCAAGAGCGTGGGCTTTTGGATTTCACGTTCAGAATATTTCATAATTATTTTTTCTCAAACTATATGGCGCTTTCCCACCGCATGGTTTCCGGCTCTACTATACTCTACTCGATAAATCATGCTCTCATTTCAAAAGACCACCCTCTTGAATAAACATACATACAAGGATTTCACTTTCAATAGCACACAATGTAACCTGCTTTCTCAATGCTGAAATACAACTGCTCATATCGACTAACACCACTATTGCTCAATAATTTTCTTAGAACCCGTTCGGTTTGTGAGAAAACTGAGAAACACCTCCTATAAACTCGGCCGCCCTTTCACGCTGGAGTGCGAATTCACTGGCAGCCAGAGGATTCACGTCAGCTGGATGAAGGACGGAAAACCCATCTGGGCTTCGTACCAATACAACATCAAAACCACCAACTTCTCCTGCCCTGGAAGTTCTCAACAGCGACAGCCGCAAAGCCTTGGGGAAATACTCATGCGAGATTTCCAATTCAGAGGGCACCGCTATCTGCCATGCTCTGGTTAAGATAGGTAAAGCCACTACCAAAGGCACTCCAAAACCCGCACATTTCAGTTTTGTCATTTTCACTTTCAGAATATCGCCAGCAGACTGTTGCACCACCTATGAGTAAGTTCAAACATAGCCATGTTGAAGGTCACGCTTCGTTATGAACTTAAGCAAGAACTTACACATAGCTGATGCAACAGGCTGCTGCAGACCGATCATTTTATATCAACATGCCTTTGCTTTGCTGTAACATAAAAACATGCTACTTGCTAACATCACCAATTGCTTTCTTTAGAACCTGTGAGCTTTATTAAACCACTGGAAGACACAACTTACAGACTGGGCCGGCCTTTGTCGCTGTACTGCGGCTTCACTGCTAGCCCCCGGGTCAGTGTGAGCTGGAAAAAGGACGGCAAACCCATCTGGGCGTCGTACAAGTACAACGTCAAGACCACAGATAACTCCTGTGTCTTGGATGTTCTGAACAGCGACCGGTTAGCAGCAGCAGGCAGATACTCCTGCGAAGTCTCTAACTCTGAGAACAGCGCTGTCTGCTATGCTAAGGTCACACTAGGTAAAACCCCAAACGGCGATGGCTCATTGATTTTAGTTTTTTTTAGTTTTCAAACAAAAACATGATTTTATTGATGTTGGGATTAATGTTGGGACCATATGCTTTGTCTGTCAATGCAATGAAAAATATTCACCTATTCACCTACCTGTGAACATTACATATTTTACATCAAATTAGAGGTGAAACAACTGCAATTTGACCAAGAATAATTTGTAAATAGTCTATTTATCACAACAGTTCCCAATTAAATGCACTAAATAATAATTTAGCTTCATGGAACATTAAAACCTCATAATTTCTCGCTATGTTGTTTTTGTTATTAAACTATTAAAAATTGAAAGCAATGAGCCTTACTCGTGGTTTTAACTCACAATCACAATTATTGGCAAATTTGCTTCACTCCATTTCACACACTTCAATGCTCTCAGGCTATGCTAACCGCTAACACCCTTGCTTCCCTAGAACCTGTGCGCTTTGTGAAAAAGCTGGAGGATCTGACCTTTAGGGTTGGCAAGCCTCTGCGTCTTCACGTCGTGTACAAGGGCAGCCAGCACGTGCACGTTAGCTGGATGAAAGACGGCAAACCGATCTGGGCTTCCTACAAGTACAACGTCAAAACTACAGACCATTCCTGCGTTCTGGAGATTCTCAACAGCGACAGAGAAGAGGCTTCTGGGAAATATTCCTGTGAAATCTCCAATGCTATTAGCTCTGCTGTCTGTCAGGCGAATGTCCGACTAGGTAACTTTAGCCTCCTAGGGTTGGGCGGTATGGTCCAAATCGAATATCACGGTATAAGTAAGTGATAATGTATAGCGAACGGGTCACACTCAAGAAATGAAGACAGACAAGAACCGGAGCCCAACGCGCATTGGGTGGATCTTAAATCACATTATCTCACTTATCACACAGCTACTAACTAAACAGGTTGATCAATTGAATCAACATATTGTTTAACTTTGGTTTTATTGATTTAGATGCTTTTATGGCTAACAGTACAAAAAATAGTCCGCTACGGTTGCATCTCATGTCGTCTTGACTGGATTCTTTTCCGAAATTAACCATGACTTTAAGTTCTTTGCTCTACACATACATTCAAAGTAATGTTGAAAAATTATATTTCTTTACGCGGTAAAGCACCACACACATCTTTTGGCTTTTCCAACGTAGCATACTGATTTGCGTGCTTCATCTTTAAGTGATCGAAGAGTTTTGATCCGCTGCATAAACAATATTGCCAATAATGCACTTGGTATATACCGCCATACCGCCCAACCCTACTGCCTCCTAACGCATTTGCTCACTGATTTGCTAACAAATACAGCTACGTATCATTGCTAACACCGCTATTGCTTCCTTCAGAACCTGTGCGCTTTGTCAAAAAGCTCCAGGACACATCCTACGTTATGGGCGCTCCATTGAAACTGACGTGCACCTACAGCGGCAGCCAGAACGTGCACGCTAGCTGGATGAAGGACGGAAAGCCGATCTGGGCTTCCTACAAATACAACGTGAAGATCAGCGAGTCCTCGTGCGTTCTGGAAGTCCTCAATAGCGACCGAGCCGAAGCAGCGGGCTTGTATTCTTGTGAAGTTTCAAACGCAGCCGGTTCCGCCGTCTGCAACGCTTATGTCGTTTGTAAAACTTCCAAGAAAGGTATTAACATCCACAGCACTCTAACATCTCAATCGCTAAGGGTAACCATAAAACAATTGCTCATGCCAACCACCGGTCCAACGTTAAAGAGGAGCCCCTAAGTTCCAGTGTTATTTAAAGTAAAACAAAGGGAATAGGTACAATTGACAGATGTTAATGAGAAAGTTTAGGTTAACAAACATTTTAAATGTAAACAAAAGGCCATTTTCAGGGGAGGGAAGAATGGGTTCACAACTTTATATCATTGATTACTGGAGAAATGGAAGCGCTCTAAAGCCTTGGACTGGTAGTGTAGGCTATAATTGCCATAGAAAGCAGAAGTCCCATCGTAGCCCCAGCCTCATCTAGACTTTACCATCTGCCTTTCTGAAAAGCTTTACAAGACAACTTAACTTTTTTAATTTTTTGGTTTATATTGTAGTAAAACACTATATTGAGTGTTATGCTATGATTGTAGATGTTTTCAGAAAGACAGATGGAAAAAGAAAACTCTCGCAAACCCTTTTTGCAACAGTCTGGGATTATGGTGGGACTCTCTATAGTCCACGTCACATATTTCAATTAAATTATTTTAATTGATTAACTAAAGCGACTACGAGGAATTTTTTTAAATACTTGTGAAACCGTGTGATGATCAAAAACGACCTGTAACTTTAAAAGAGACCATCAGTGTAAATAATGATTAATATTGCCTTTGCTCGGATCTGAATCCCCGCCAACTCAGACCAAACAATTTACGGCAGGCAGACGGGAAAAGCCTGTGTTTATGCGCGCTACTAAATCAAAATTTACTTTGCTTCACCATGGTTATTACCATTATTATACTTTATGGCCATGCATCCTGCCGTCTCTCTTTCACTTGCTTCCTAAACAAATGCAGTCGCCGCCGGCACTCGCTAGCAAAAATCATATTACGTCATAAAAACAATACCGCATTTGTCCAAAGGGGGCACAACAATGAGCAAAAACTTTAAAAAGTTCCTCGTAGCCACTTTAAATGTTACTTATCTTTGCTGCTGCTGGTTGCTTATCACCACCTACTGCCTCTAACAACTTCACTGCTTCTCACAGAACCTGCACACTTCATCAGGAAGCTGGAAAACACCACGTTCACTGTCGGCAAACCACTGACGCTAAGAGTTGCGTTTGTCGGTAGCCAGAGAGTGAGTGTGAGTTGGAAGAAAGATGGCCGACCTATTTGGGCCTCGTATCAGTACAATATGAAGACCACAGAATGTAGCTGTGTTCTGGACGTCCTCAACAGCGACCGCGAGGAAGCCAAGGGACGGTACACGTGCGAAATTACCAACGCACAAGGCTCTGATATCTGCCACGCTAATGTCCGACTAGGTAACACTAACCTTCAGCCCACTGCTTTAAAGCTGTACTATGTAATATTGTCAATTTAAAAAGTAGTTTTTATTATTTATGTCACTGGCCTTTTGTCCACAATAACCATTCCCCTCAAATTTGACTGTAACTAGCCTAGACTTCTTCTCTAAATACTATTTTGAGTCTACTGGCATTCGTGCCAGAATCGCGCAGGCACTTCGGAAGTGTAATGTGAACATCGGAAAATGTATAACTCCCAGCAAACATGAAACCAAAAAAAGCGCTTTGGATAATTGTTAATACATGGCAGAGCAGTCGATAAAGAGACAACAGATTCCAGTTATGTAGTACAGCTTTAAGTTCTCACTATTTATATTGTGCATGATGCAAAACAATGCTAAAACACTGCTACAGTTAACTACTAATGCCACGCACATAGCTTTTCCAATAGTAACTTTTTCTTCCAGGTAAACCTTGCTCCATTCACATAGCCTCTCTTTCAACTTTCAACTTTCAACTTTCAACACATGAAAACATCTATCTTGGGAAACCTTGGAATACCTTTGGATATTGCTACGGATATTGCGCACACATAGTAGTTCATCGTCCGCATACAAAGATCCGTGGTTCCCATGACTGATTTCAATATCACTTCTCTCAGAGCCCGTACGGTTCGTCAAGAAGATGGATGACGTCAACCACGATTTGGGCAAACCTTTGAGGCTGGAGTGCAAGTACACTGGCAGCCAGAAGGTCCAAGTCACATGGAAGAAGGACGACAAGCTCATCTGGGCTTCGTACCAGTACAACGTCAAAACCACCGACCACTCCTGCGTTCTGGAGATCCTCCACAACGACAGAGCCACGGCCGCCGGAAAATACACTTGCGAAATTTCCAATGCCGAAGGAACTGACACCTGCCACGCTAATGTTAAAATAGGTAACGCAAAATAACCCAAAACATGCAATCTTTACTCACTCCCCCATATCACTAATGTTAACCACCATTGTAGTTATTTTATATTTTACTAACAAGAAGACATTTTGCAACATCCGCCTTGGGAGAATCTGATTTACAATTACAATACAACTATAGAATTTTTTTTTTTTTTAAATAATGCAATCTGGACATACTTAGAAAAAAGTAACATGCTGGATTTCAAAAATGGTTAAATGACGTCTTGTTATAACCGAAATGACCGACATATTTTCAAATCAAGCATACTTATGCCAAAGAAGATTTTGTACTTTTGCTCTGTTAGGAACAGGAATCCTTCCTAATTTAAGCACATCTAAGACTGTGTGAATTTTGTGATGAATCAGAGTATTTTTTATATTGTCCTTTTTATGATGAGGGCTGAGAATTCCTTTGATATATAAAGTGTTGAAATGTGTTAGAGCACTGACGATGACAGGATGGAATGGTTGTTCAGAAGTTAAAGCAGAGTGTGTATTGTCAAAAGCGTCTGCTCTCTTTGAATTGATATTGGTGTGTCTTTAAGGAGTCTTTTTGGTGAGCATATTGTTTATGCATGACACAATAACACAATTCAATCTATCTATCTATCTAAAAAGGTATTTGGTTACGTTGATGGTGTGTTTGGAGTTGGTTGGTCTTGTGATATGTCTTGGAAAAAAGATTTCCTAATATATTAGAGGAAATTCAGAGCATGTTTTAGTTGTTGTAAAAGTTTGGGTCAGTACATATTTGCTTGCTTGAAAAAGGGACCAAAACCCTTGAGGTGTTTGAAAAAGCATGTTTTATTTAAATGATTGCCACAAACAAACCATACTTACCTTAGCCAGAAGCTGAAAACAGAGTTATATCCCTCTGATTCTCAAATTCACGACTGTCTACAAATCTTGGGGTCAGTAAGTAAAAGAAATCCAAAGTTAGGCTAAACAAGCACAAATTCATCAAAATCCAACATGGATGATCAAGATGCTGTAAAAGATTCTATTTTATGTTAATAATTTAATGAAAAATCAATGTCAATTTACGTTATATGTTGAGCTTTAAGGGTCCTTGAAAGGGTTATTTTCTTGAATTTCAATTTTTAAAAGCTGTGCGAACCCTGGATATATTAGAGGTATTTCAGAACATATTTCCCTTACGTTGTAAAGGTTGGGTCAGACATTTTTCTATGCTTAGAAAAGGGATTTCTAGACAAGTAGAATGATGTGTTAACATGGTGCATATTGTGTATGTGTTTGCATTGTGTTGCTAGTTGTTTCTTTGTCGTCCTATGTGCTGTGCCTCTTTGTTTCATTTATACAAAGTTTTTAAAAAGTGCATGAATTTTACTCTCAAAAAGCTGTTTCAACCATGAAATATATTAGAGGTCTTTGAAAGCATGTTTTCAATGTTGTTAAGGTTGGGTCAGATACTTATTTGCTGGAAAAAGGGACTTATAGACAGGGTTTTTTATAATTATACTGCATTTTCTGTGTGTTTGCCATATGTTTCGTTGTAATGTCGTCTTGTTTTGCTGTTGCTGTTTGCTTTCCTTAATACATCATTTACGGCCCGTTGGCCACATTCCAAACCCTTTCCCTTTGTCACAATTGTGTTAACACTTGTATTGTGCATATTCTGTATGTCTTTGCATTCTGTTACAGGTCGTTTCAATGTCGTCTTAAATGTGCTGTGCCTTTTAACATCGTCAAAGGGCCCGGTGGCCTTGTCAATTCGAAACATTTCCTATTTCATCACAACATGGCCTAACTTTTTATTCTTCCTTCCCCCCCCCCCCCTCTCCCTCCCCTTACGAACAGAGCGTAAAGTCCCTCCAGCATTCACCAAGAAACCTTCCGAGTCCATGGAGGATTCTGTGGGTAAGACTGTGAAGATGGAGGGCAGAGTGTCTGGCTCTCAGCCTCTCACCGTCACATGGTTCAAGGACAACAGCGAAATCTCCAACTCAGACAAATACGACGTGAGCTTTAAAAACAACATGGCGGTGCTCAGCGTGAGAGTTAACGCGAACGCAGACGGCGGCGTTTACACCTGCGAGGCCGCCAACGAGGCCGGGAAGGTTTCATGCAATGTGTCTCTCAAAATCTCAGGTATGGATGAGTGTGTCGAGGTTTTTTAATAATTCCTCTTAAAACTGATCACGATTTGATTTTATGTTTTTTAGTGTGAGAACTACAACCTTCCTAGAGACAGAACAGGAACTAAACAACCGGGATCCCTGTAAAGTTGTTGTCTTTGTAAAGCGCTTTGAGTGTGACAAAAGCGCTATAATAATTAAATATATTATTATTATTATTAACAGTACTACCATTTCCACTGACCATGAAAACAAATGCAATATTCCGGCTTTAAAGGACAAGTGTAAATGGGACCGACACAGATAGATGTAACCGTTTGTTTCAGCAATTTTACTATTACAAAGGTAGTAGTAGTAATCCCGGATCCCTCTCTGTGTAAATTAATTTGTTGTATTCTGTATTGGTGGAACAGGGGTGAGTGAGACATTTTCAAGACATGTTCAAAAGTCCCACTGCCACTGGTGAATTTAAAAATCTGATAGCTGCCAAAGAAAACAAGAAGCAACAATTTGAGTTTGGGTGAAATATTAGCTGAGCTTATGTTCTACAAAACACGTTGCATACTTTATATGCAGGAATCTATTTGTAAAAAGAACTATCGATTCACATAATCTTTCCTTCAAATCTATTCAGATATTACAGGTTCTTCTTGCAGGATTGAATAGAAAGAAGTCAGTCCTCAATTCCTCTAAAATTTTCCGTCTGCAGAAAAGGCTCAAATGTCTTTACCATCATCATATCATCATGAAATGTAAATACCCTAATCTTTTTATTCCCCCATTATCAACCTTTTAAAGAAACCGGCCAGGGTCCAAAGTTTGACATTCCTCTTGAGGCGCTGTCCGTTGGCGAGGGCGAGAAGCTCAGTCTGAAATGCCACGTGATTGGTTCTCCTCCTCTCACTATCCAATGGATGAAAGACAGGCGGGAGCTTAAGTCTAGTGGAAACACTAAGATCACATACACTGCCGGTTCTCCTCTTCTTGAGGTCACTGGCATCTCTAAGACCGACGCTGGAGACTATCTGTGCAAGGCCACCAACGCAGCCGGCACTGGCTTCTGCAAGTCCAGGGTCACTGTCAAAGGTAATGTTGTCCTATGGAAAGACTTTTAATAATTTTTGCTATATAGTTGATATCAGATCTTGATTTGTTCACTAGATAACTTGTTAAAGCCTATTTTGGACTATTTGTTACTATTTGGAGTAGTAAGGTCCAAAATGATTTCTGGTCATACTGGTAAGCATCTTTTTAACCTTATAAATTAAGTAGCTCTGGGGTGACTGTGGCTCAGGTGGTAGAACGGGTCGGCCAATGATCGAAGTGTTGGCGGTTCGATCCCCGCCCTGCCACTTGTGTCATGGTTGTTGTGTCCTTGGGAAAGACACTTCACCCACCTTGCCTCGTGTAAATGTCGATAGTAAGCCTGCTATTGGTGTATGAATGTGTGTGTGAATGGTAACGTGGGAATGGGAACAGGTCTCCCTTGCAAAAGAGTCTCCGGTCTCAATGGGATTTACCTGTATAAATAAAGGTTAAAAAAAAGAGTAGTGAGACTCAAAAAAGAGTTAACTAGTAAAGTCAAAAAAGCTGTATGAAATCTGCACTATCTAACTGGTAAGAAGCATCTTTTGACTTTAATAGTTGTACTAGTAGTGAGGGCCAACATGTCCACTAGTCATAATAGTAATCCTCCTTTTAACCATGATTCATTTTAAGTTAACTATTGAGGCTCAAAAAGAGTCACAAGTTTACTAGAACAGGCCAGTTTCTTGTGTCCTGATGTCGGTCAAACACTGCAATGACCTTCATGATTTCTCTCCAGACAAAGGAGCTAAGATCACCCCCACAGAGTCCCCCGCCCTGCTGCAGCTGCTCCGCCAAAAGACTTGACAACCTTTTCTTCATCGAGGAACCCAAGAGCACCTCCGTCACAGAGAGTAAGACCACTATTACCCTACTATTACTATAAACTGAAAGCTGTTCTAGTTCTAGGCCATATTGTACTTTTACCAATTACATTTTATTTCCAGCCACTCTAAACCTCTGTCTAAAATGTTTCTCTTTACCAGCTTGTTGTGTATTTGATGTATTTGCATTGTATATTGTGTATGTATTATTTATTATAAATAAAGGTTAAATAAATAAAAATATTAGTAATAATAATAACAATAATATCCTGGTTTTATAAAGCGCCTTTCAAGAAAACACAAGGACGCTTGAAAATTGTACACATCATTAACATTATCTCAGTGCTACCAGCATTTTCTACAGGACTGAGCTGTTCAGTTTGTGACGCTTGGCAAAGATTATCAAGGCATTTCCGAATTGAATACATTTGAATCGATTACATTTATTCCAGGCATATCAAAAATAATACAATACAAAACAGGAAAATCTGGAGAAAAAATAAATGCTTCTTTTAAAATGCTTTTTATGTAAAGCACTTTGAGTCGCCTTAGTGTACGGAAAAAAAAACTAGCTTTCTAAATTGCTAACTTTTTTATCTGTTCACAGAGGACACAGCCACTTTCATCGCTAAGATCGGCGGTGACCCCATCCCCAGTGTCAAGTGGATGAAGGGCAAATGGAGGCAGATCACTCCCGGTGGTCGCATCACCATCGAACACAAGGGACAAGACGCCAAGATGGAGATCAGAGAAGTTACCAAGTCCGACGCCGGTCAGTACAGATGTGTCGCCACCAACAAGCACGGAGAGATTGAGAGCAGCGCGGATATGGAAGTGTCCAAGAAGCAGGAGGTGGAAGGAGTGGGAGACCTAAGGACCAGACTGAAGAAGTAAGGCCATCGATTTTATTTTATTTTATTTTATTTTATTTTATTTTATTTTATTTTATTTTATTTTATTTTATTTTATTTTATTTTATTTTATTTTATTTTATTTTATTTTATTTTATTTTATTTTATTTTATTTTATTTTATTTTATTTTATTTTATTTTATTTTATTTTATTTTATTTTATTTTATTTTATTTTATTTTATTTTATTTTATTTTATTCGATTTCATTCATTCATTCAGTTCAGTTCAGTTCAGTTTATTTATTAAGAAGGGGACAGTGCAAATGAATAAAACACATGATCATACATGGGTTAAAAATGCCAGAATTAGCCAACGGGGCTATCAATTTTGTTTATTTAGTTGTTGATTGAGACAATCAAAAAGCATCGATAGATTTTATGACAGAGAAATTCTTGTATAAATACAGAGCCTGGGAGGTGACATGGATATTACTTTATTTAAACCTGCACAAGCGCTTTAGTAAAGGCAGCCACACTCTACATTACTTATAGTGTTGTCTAATAGCTGTACAGTTCACACTACACAACTTTCTTGCTTGTAATGATGCGTCTTGCATTGATCGCAAATCGGGCAGTGATGAATAATAGTGTCTGCAAAATGGGCACGCTTTTTTAAACTAAAAGTACGTCCAAACTTTATTCGTGTTGTAAGGAATATGCCTTCTCTTCTCATTGTGTATTTTTTTTTTTTTTTTACTTTTCAGGACTCCCTCAAAGCAGAAGAGTCCCAAGAAGATAGAAGATATCGATATTGTTGATTTGCTCAGAGGTAGAGACCCCAAAGAATACGAGGCCATCCTGAGAGAACACGGAATCACCGATTTCCGCGCCATCCTGGGGGCCATCGAGTTCCTGAAGAGAGAGAAGGAGATGGAGACTGGCAAAGTGGTGAGAGACTTTTATACAGCCACTAGAAATGATTATTACAATAATGAAAAAGATCTGATTTTTAGTGAGATTAAATGTAGCAGATACAGATGCTAGGTTACCAAAGGTCCCAATCAATCAATCAATCAATCAATCAATCAATTAATCAATCAATCAATCAATCAATCAATCAATCAATCAATCAATCAATCAATCAATCAATCAATATCCTTTATTTAACCAGGTAAAATTCATTGAGATTCAGATCTCTTTTCCAAAAATGACCCAGCCAAGAAGGCGGCATTACGATGATTGTTCTTTCCTGTTACTAACCGCGGTGTTTCCCGCTGTAGGAAACTGAGCGCGGCGGCAAAGTGGAAGAAGAAGATATGGCCCGACTCATCCAGTCACTGGAAGGACGCTCCAGCGCAGAGGTAAGAAAATCAATCAATCAATCAATCAATCAATCAATCAATCAATCATCATCAATCAATCAATCAGTCAATCAGTCAATCAGTCAATCAATTAAGCAATCAATCACCTTTATTTTCACTCAAAAGACACTGAAGTTTCCCTCATTTACAGTGACGACGAGCATACACAATAAACACAATTACAAGGATAACATATAATGAACAGAGACAACAGAAATAAAATAGTGGATACCTGGATACAATGGGGACCACCAACACTCACTATAACACTATCACATGACTATTTAATTTGAATATACAATGGTGGATTAGGGCAACTGTGAAAAAGAAGAAAAATAAAGAAATATAAACTTTGGACATTAGTCAAATATTCTTCGAGAAAATAGTTAAATATTTTCTGAGATTAATTTTTTTATTATTCTTTGTTTATCATGTGAAAGTCAGATATTCTTTGAGAAAAAAAAATTGGACAGAATTATGAAAAAAAAAATACATTTAAGTTTATATTGTTGAAATTTTTGAAACAAAGTTTGATATTCTTTAAGACAAATTTCTAAATATTCAACATTAAAATCAGATAATCTTCAAGAAAAATGTATTTCCATATCCATGTTGCATTGACGTCTGTATTAATCCGTTTTCTCAATCTGCAGCCCGTCTCTGTAATGGAAGACGTCACCGACCAGACTTCAGAGGAGCACAAAACAGCCACTTTCGAGTGCCAGATCAAGATCAACTATCCAGAGATCGCTCTCACGTGGTACAAGGGCACCCAGAAGCTAGACAATAACGACAAATATGAAATCAAAAGTGTAGACGATCGCCATACACTCAAGATCAAGGGACTGCCAGTCCAAAGACCAAGGAAACTACCGCGTTGTCTGTGGACCTCACATCTCCAATGCTAAACTCACCGTTGCAGGTTAGTCAGAGTTTCCAAGTCCTGACCGATGGACCTATATGTCTGTCTGTGCAATGTTCTCACCACACACACTGCTTTATTTTATTATTTTATTATTAGGAGCGGATCGCAAGACAGGTAAGACTTGAAACTAACTCACACTACCTCTTTGGACCCACTGGTTCATTTATTTATGTGTTTGTTGTGTGTGTCTTTCTTTCTTACTTATATCTGAATTCTTATAGAGTCTTAAATCCTAAATATTAAGGTCAAATCAATGATCATAATGACTTCAAAACTAATTGTTCCTTCTTGTTAAACTGTTGTTCTATGTGTCTTTCTTACTAATTTTATTCAGATCTTATGTGGGCCTTTTTGGACCAAAGAGTTGTATGGACTTTTTGAGACGGTCCCAAAACGCCTATTAACTCCAAACTGGAGTCTTAATACCTTGATATTAACATCAAATCAATAAGATAACAATGACTTCTGTACTGCAATTGGCCTCTTAAATATCTCTATGTACATGTATTTATTTGGTGTTTTTTGTTGTCCATTGTCTGTACTAGAAGTTAACTGTGACTGTCTGGTTTTAGCCGAACAAATTCAGTTCACAAAATGCATCCGAAACATCGAGGTGAACGAGCGACACTCTGCCACCTTCGAGTGCGAGTTATCCTTCGACAACGCCACGGTAACTTGGTACAAAGACTCATGGGAGCTCGCCGAGTGCCCCAAGTATAACTTCAGAACCGAGGGCCGACGCTGCTATATGACCATTCGCAACGTCACTACCCAAAGACGAAGGTTTGTCCCAAAAATGAGACTGGAAACTTCTAACTTAAATACAGAATTAAAAAATACTTTGACAGAGAATCAAATTTTCTTTGTCAATTTACATTTTATTTTTATAGCTTTAGTAGTATATAGTCATTTATTTGGGTCCATATGAATAGTTCAGGTTAAAAAAAAATAATTCTAAACGTAAATTTCCCAAACACAAAATAATCAAACGGACCCTTTATATTTGTAAAATAACAATTTTTTTTTATTATAAAAAAAGCAACATTATTTGACACAATTTGACAAGTGAAAGCTGTCACTCATTTTGTTGTATTGCAGTTTCAGGCTATAGTGAAAGATAAAACAGTGAATCATGAGCGTTATTAAATAAATGTTTCCACTCGTACAGGCGTTTATTCAGTGATCGCTCGCCTGGAGCCGATGGGAGAAGCTCGGAGCACAGCTGAGCTTTACCTGTCGGGAAAAGGTGTGTAAAATGTAAAAGGTGTTTCCTAAAACGGTCTCTAAAGTTTCACACAGTCGGCAGATTAATAAACGCTTGTGCCTTGTTCTTTCACAGAGGTTGTGTTAGGAAGATTCCCCAGGGTGAGTATTTTAAAGAAACATAGTTAAAAATAAATAAAGAAAAATCAAATCTTTTGGTTTTATTTGGAAATTAACTTTAACATTGATTTTGTGGCTAAATACCTCCAGATGTCCCAGATACAGCGGTTCATGTTGCAGAAGCAATGTCGATGGTAGTTAGAGGTGAGCTTGGGACTATTCCATAGATTTAAAAACCCAACTTTAACTCTTAAAAACGTCGGCTTTTCATTCATAAATGTTTCCTTGTACCAAAAGATTCCTCTGAAATCTATCACTACGAAGAAAGAACAGAAGTGAAAGGTACAAACTATTAAGATTAAAGATTATCACAATCGTACTAACTCACGATCAGCACTTTTGACTTTTGCGTGACACAGTTTCTTCATTTCATCCATCCACAACAAACCCTCCATATTCACTTTCATCTTCATCTTATAACTCTCATCCGAAATAACTGTGTGATCACTTTGGATTCGGTTAATATTATGTCATCCATCTTCCCTCATAATAACTTAAAAATCACAACAACTTCAGAAACAGCTTGAAATCACAATCATTTTATTTCATTCAAGTCATTTCACCTTTTAATAAAAAGGGGGCGTCTGTGTGAAAAACCTAAAGTCTTAGATTAATCTCAAAGGTATAAGAATTCAATTCAATTAAAGTCTAGTAATTTTAGAATTCCATTTTTTGAGATTTGGTCCTTAAATTTGGAGATAAAAGTCACTGAAATATGAGATTTAAAATCTGACTTTAATGACGAACATATCCTAAATTTAAAATAATTAAATACATCTCTGAATTTAAATGTGAGTTTTCCTAACATTTTCAATTTTACATTTGTCAGAATTTGAATTCAAAATATCAAATTTGAGAATTTAATACCAAAAAGATTATTATTGAAATTAATCCCAGAAGTCAAAGGTTTGTTTCACATTTCGTCTTCTGCAACCAAAGAATCCAGAAGTTTGTATCTCATCTCTAAAAGCTGATTATCTTTAATGATCTTTAGCGTTTGAGAGATATGAAGAAGAGACGGTTTCTGTTCGCTACGCCTCCGTCACAGGTATCAACATTATTCTCTTTCATAAAATATTTCAATATCTCCATCATCAAAAGAACAAACTGTCTCCACTGTCTGTCTTGTCATCTGTCCGTCAGTATGTCTGTCTGTCTGTCTATCTGTCCGTCAAATCTTTAACCATCATTCTATGGTCCATCTTCTAAGCCTGGTGAGACAATCATGATCTTGCAAAACTTTTAATTTGTTTCACTGCCGCAAATCAGTGTGGACTTTCTCCAATATCTTTGGGGAGGTACCCGGCCCGTCCGTTAGTGGAAGGCAGCCCCTGATTGGTTCATGTAGTTGTCAATCTGGCCCCAGTCAGACCGAACCCTCCCCACTTTCTGTCTGTTAGTGGAAGGCAGCCCCTGATAGGTTCATGTAGTCGTCAAATCTAGCCTCCAGTCAGACCGGACCCTCCCCACTTTCTGTCTGTTAGTGGAAGGCAGCCCCTGATTGGTTCATGTAGTCATCAATCTAGCCTCCAGTCAGACCGGACCCTCCCCACTTTCTGTCTGTTAGTGGAAGGCAGCCCCTGATTGGTTCATGTAGTCATCAATCTAGCCTCCAGTCAGACCGGACCCTCCCCACTTTCTGTCTGTTAGTGGAAGGCAGCCCCTGATTGGTTCATGTAGTCGTGCAATCTAGCTCCAGTCAGACCGGACCCTCCACTTTATGTCTAAATAGAAGGCAGCCCCTGATTGGTTCATGCTTGAGATTGGAGAAAGTCCAGACTGATCTGTGGGAGAGAAAACAAAAGTGAAGCACTCAAGATCAAGCTGGTCTCACTTGGCTGCCATCTTTCTTCATTTATTGTTGTTTTATCTTTGTTTCATTCTCAATAACTTCATTGATTGGTTCTCATTTTTCTTCATCGGTTGTGTTATATAATCTCTGTTCCATCCTTCATAACTGTCACAGACCTGCGACAGTCTTCTCAAATTCACACTCAGGTTGTGTTTGTCTCTAAGTTCACTTTTTTATCCTTCACCAGAAGAGAAAAAACCTGTTGAGGAAATAATTGAGCGGACTCAGGCTGACAAAAGAGGAGCTGGCCCTGAAGGTATAAAGGCTTTTTTAGCTTGTATACAGCGCATTGATTACAACATAACTAAGTGAAAATGTAGCACATTTTGACTTGTAATCACACAATGCGTTGTTGCACAGCTCATAGTTGCTGTATAAAGCGTTTTGGCTGTGAGATAGTGAAGCAAAGATCGAGATGTTCGTCTGTTAAACGCTTGGTTTCCACGTTTAACGCCGCTCATAGAAGCTTTTTCTTTCTCCTAAGCTGTAGCTCTGTTTGTGCTCTTGAAGTGTTCTGGTTGTAGATCATCTCGTGTTCTGTTTGATCGCTCTTATTCACGTCTGTCTGTATTACATGTTCCATTTTCTTAATTTTTAACTCTTCTTGACTCACCTCTGTCTCTCTTTGATGCTCCAATTAACCTTCACTGCAAAACTTTAACGCTTTGGAGTGCAGTAGACTTTAGAGTTGAGAGTTTGGTTCAGTCCTCGTTTTAATGTGAAATTTTGTTGATTTTTCAAAGTTGCGAAAGTGGAGGAGAAACCCTCTGCAGAGCCTCCACGCCCAGCTCCGGTCCCAGGTATCTGATAAATACCAACTCTTATTTTAACACTCAATGTCTGAATATCTGTCATTACGTCTCATTTATGTTCTTTATGTCTTGGTTTTTTAACACCATTCTTGATCAGTCGAATTCTATGTTCCGTTCTTCATTACATGTCTGTCACTCTTTAATTCTTGATGTTAGCATTGATCATTTATCGTGCTCAGAAAACTGAAATTCTTGATACTATTTTAAAGTACCCGAAGTAAAGAAGACTGAAGTCAAGTTTGTTGAGGAACCTCCAAAAGGTAAAACTCACCAAAGATCATTTTCTTAGAGTCTGTATCGGCTCATTTTCTTAACTCTTAACTCTTAACACAAAACATACAAAGGGATGAAAACCTTTTGTATGATGCACAATACATTTTCTGACATTTCTATTCTTTGCATCACACTATTTGCACATTTCTTAACTTCAATACATGTAATAATGCCAAAGGAATTTTTATTTTTATCTTTTTACTTAATTTCACAATATTCACATATTTATTTAATTAGTTTTCACTTCTGTAATTTCTTAATATTTAATATTTATTACAACAGTATTTTTATATACTATTTAAATGTATACATACAGCAGTATTTGCTTTAAACTTAAGCAACATTTGCACAATTTTAATTATTGATGCATACTGCATATATTAAATCACAAACAAGTAATTATTTTGAACATTAGACTGCAAACTCTGTGTTAGAGTTAGCATGACAATTCACATTTAGGGTGAATCCGACAATATCTTTATAAGATCAAACTCTTAGGATGACCTTCACCTCTTAATGTTAATGTTGTGTAATGTTTTTCTGTTTCATGTGTACTTGTGTTCGTACAATGCGTGAATAGCATTGTTTTCTTGGCTTTCCGTCAGTTTACCTGTTATACATTTGTCTATTTATGTTTCATGTCTTATCGTTTCCTTCTCTTTGCTTGCTTAAAAAAAACTCTTAAAACTTGGTGTTGACTCACGGTAATATTTCTCTTTTAAACATTGAAGAACCTTCAGTTTACACCAAACCAGAACCTGAGCCACAGAAAGTGCCGGTTCCCACAAAGGTCCCTGAGCCTAAAGTGGAACCTAAGAAACCGGCGGCACCGCAACCAAAAGTGCCCGAAATTAAGCCTGAACCAGTCAAGAAAACTCCAGAAGCCCCTAAACCGAAAGGTAAAGTAGTAGACGCAACTTGAAAGACATCTCTGCAGACAGTATGTCTTTCTTTTTGCTGTGATTCTACAGCGTGTATAACTCTTTAACATGTTTGTGTACATCTTGAATTATCCAAGATGTTCTTCAACGCTAACCTCTTGAGCTGGATCTTCTTAAGATTAACATTGTCTAATCTATTTGTAGATTAGCTTTATGGGTGTTAGGGTACAGCTCTATACAAACTAACTCTAGAGATGAATGGCATAGCTGTAGTGTATTAGTTATGAAGCTTACATCTTCTCAATAACCTTAAGTTAATGTTGAGTAAAGATGGAAAAACATTTGAATGTTTTCTAAAGTGCCAGCTGTTGCCAAACCAGAAGAACCAATCACTCCCAAGATTCCTCCACCGAAGACTGAAGTTAGTTTACCAAAAGGTACTGGAGACACAGTGTAATTCTTCATATTTAAACTCTTTGATATGTGTTGTCATTTATGTGATACAAATCAGTTAATGTTGTGTGTATTATGTGTTGTTTTACACTCGTTAGAGTGGACTGTCATGTTGAAGCCTTAGTATTTAGATACTGAACATAAATATAATGTTCTTTAAAGCGCCTGAGCTACCAAAGCCTGAAGAAGTTAAGCCAGCTGCACCCAAGGTTTCTCCCCCGACACCAGAACGTCTTCCACCTAAAGGTATTGGTCGTTGACTTTTAAAATCTTGAGTTGCCCTGTTTCATTTAATCTTGAATTCACTCGTTTAGAGTGTGATCTTTGATTCCGTGTTAGCCTCAACCTTTTCCTGAAGGTTAAACTATACATAATGTTCTCTTAAGTGCAAGATGTTCCCAGACCAGAGAAACCTGTAGTTCAACCATCTGCACCCAAGGTTACTCCACCCAAGCCTGAAGCTGTTCCAACTAAAGGTACCGAAGATATGCTCTGAATAGGTTGCTTTACTGTTCTGTTCTATGTTTGTGTTCTTTCTGATCTTTAAAGTCTTACAAATGTTGCTTTTTAAGTATCTTATGGAAAGTAATCTTTCCAAAATATCTTCTATGAATATCTTTAAGCACTCGTTAGAGTGTGACTTGCACTTTTGTTTAATTTCCCAAAATATGGTTTAACAAGATAACCTTCTTATAAATAAATGTTCTTCAAGTTGTCTCAGAACCAAAGACTGCTGGCAAACCAGAGCCAGAAGCACCAACATCTGTCTTTGAAAGAAAACCAGAAGAACTAAAGAAAGTTCCCGAAGTGCCAAAGAAGGCTCCTGAGGAACCGAAAAAGGTTCCAGAGGCGCCAAAGGTTCCCGAAGTGCCAAAGAAGGCTCCAGAACAACCCAAGAAACTAGTAGAAGAAACACCAAAGAAGGTTCTAGCAGAGCCAAAAAAGGTTCCTGAGGCACCAAAGATTCCTGAAGTGCCAAGTAAGGTTCTTGATTCACCAAAGAAGGCCCCTGAAGAACCGAAAAAGGTTTCAGAGGCACCAAAGAAGATTCTAGAAGCACCAAAGGTCCCTGAAGTGCCAAATAAGGTTCTCGAAGCACCAAAGAAGGCTCCCGAGGAACCGAAAAAGGTTCCAGAAGCACCAAAGGTTCCTGAAGTGCCAAAGAAGGTTCTTGAAGCACCAAAGAAGGCTCCTGAGGAACCCAAGAAAGTAATAGAAGAAACACCAAAGAAGGTGCTAGCAGAGCCGAAAAAGATTCCAGAGGCACAGAAGAAAGTTCTTGAAGTGCCAAAGAAAGTAGTAGAAGCTCCAAAGGTTCCTGAAGCACCAAAGAAGGTTCCTGAGGTGGCAAAGAAGGTTCCCGAAGCACCAAAGGTCCCTGAAGTGCCAAAGAAGGTTCTTGCAGAACCGAAAAAGGCTCCAGTGGCACAGAAAGTGGTTGTAGAACGACCAGTTGAGCCGAAGAAAAGTCCAGAAGCTCCTAAATTGGTAACAAAGGAACCAGTGCTGCAAGGTACAAGTTTGAACATCTTATTATCTTATTAATCCCTTCTCATCTTGATCTCTTGAACTCACTATTTTATTGTGAGGTGCATTTAGCTTAAGCAAAGGTTTTGTCTTGATATCTGTGTCATGTGTGTTGACTGTTTGCCACATCATATCACTTATCACAACAGTAAAACACAAGGAAATACAACAGGAAACCACAGAACTAGCTAAAACTAAGCTAGAGCCGGCTACACCCATCACAGGTTTACTCATAATCAGTAAGATTTTGCCAAATTTACATATTGATTCAACAAATTGAACACAAAAACAATTGTTTTAATGTCAGTAATCACCTTGCAAATTTTAATGATGATATCTATAAGATAAAAAATGTTCCTTATTCACCTGACTAAGAAACTGCACAGGCCTCTATTCATAATACTGGCAGTTTAGTAGTGAAATGAGACTCACAGTTTATATATACCACACTGAACACTGTACTTTAGTGTCTTGATGGTTTTTGTCTTTGTACTCTTTTTTTCTTGGTCACCGCTCCATGGTGCAAATCTTCAATCTTCAATCTTGGGTGATATCTAAAAAATAAAATGTCCCCAGTTCCTCTGAAGACTGATCTTAAGCAAACAACAGCAGAGCTTAAAGACGACAGGGACTCTTCTCTAAAGAGGGATCGTGGGGAAATGATTTCTTTTGTAGAAGAGGTTGGGAAAAGGGAAGAGGAAGTCAGGACGTTTGAAAGAAGAGTGGAGCTCAGAGAGTCAGTTGTGAGCGAAGAAAGAACTTTGAAAATGGAGATACGACAAGAAATGGTTCTTGCAAAGAGGGAGGATGAGGTTTCTACACACAGTGAAGATGCTGAGCCACCAGAGGACATTGAGCCAGCATACACTGAATATGAAGCTGACACTGAACCTCAAGATGGTGAAGACTTTTATCAAGAGGAAGAGACAGAACAAAAGTCTGTCTATACACCTCCAAAGGAAGATGTCACGCCTCCATCTGTAATTACAAGTCTTTCCAAGAAAGAAATTGCTGTGGTCACATCCAAGGAAGAGGTGATATCTTACAAGAAAACTCTCCAAGAAAAGAAACTGAAGGAAGAAGATATTTCCTCAACTTATACCAAGCAAAAGGAGGTTACTGAATCATTTTTATCAGTGAAGGAATTGAAAGAAGAAACTGTGACTTCAATGGAGGATCTTGTTCAATCTAAAATCGCTGCACCAAAGAAGCCCGAAGTACAAATTATTAGTCCTAAGAAGAAAGAAGTTTCTGGATTCAAATCCAAAGAAGAGGTACCTTCTCCTGAAGAAAAGAAGCTCAAGGAAGCTGATATTCCTTCAACGTATACCAAGCAAAAAGAAATTACTGAATCATCCTTATCAGTGAAGAAAATGAAAGAGGAAACTGTCACTCCAATGGAAGATCTTGTTAAACCTGAAATCTCTGAACTAAAGAAGCCAGAAGTACTGAAAGAAGTCACTCTTTTGAAACAGGCTGTTGAAGTGGAAGAAGCCCCATCTGAAAGAGCCATGCCTCCTCCAGAAAGCGTTTCCCGTCCCTCAGAACAAGCTTTACCCCAAATTGTTCCCCAAACCACTCCTGTCAAAACTGTTCCTCCCACAAAAGTAGAAGTAACTACTCCTAAAAAGATGGAGACTCCAAGGCAAGAAACCACCAAAACTCCCAAAGTTATTGGAAAAGTGTATCATGAAGATAAAGTATCGCCAGAAGAACTCTCTTTAGTAGAAGTACTGAAATCTGCCTCAGCGAGAAGGGAAGTGACCCCTCCAGTTTCGTTCAAGATTCCATCACCTGAGAAGGTAATCTGTCTCGAGGAAGAAATTCCACCAACAAAACAAGCTGTTCTGCCTCCAAAAACTACCTCTCAGGCACTACCCAAAGCAGTTGTTTCTCTTAAAGAAGACACTCCCCTTGAGGAAAAGACTCTTCCCAAGAAAACTATCGCTAAGGATAAGGTTGCTCCAACTCAGACATCTCATGATGCACCACTGAAGAAACCTCAAGAAGAAATTCCACCACCAAAACAAGCAGTTCTGCCTCCAAAAATGACCTCTCAGCACTACCCAAAGCAGTTGTTTCTCTTAAAGAAGACACTCCCCTTGAGGAAAAGACTCTTCCCAAGAAAACTATCGCTAAGGATAAGTTGCTCCAACTCAGACATCTCAAGATGCACCACTGAAGAAACCTCAAGAAGAAATCTTACATCCAAGAAACTGACTTCTCCCACACCAAAAATAACTTCCCCCTCTTCTGAAGAAGTACTCACCACCACAACTAAACCTCCACCACAAGAGAAGATGACAAGAAAGCAAAGATTGAACAACAAACTCTTCAGAAAGGTATTTCTTTTTTGAGCGCACAGGCTTGTGATCGCCTTAAGATCAACCCTCTTTTAAGATTTACATCCCAGATTTTCTGTACTCACACATCATCTAATTATGGTCAAACACACTCTACCAATTGTCATAAATAATACAAATAGATTCTTCATCACACTGTGACAGTCAACTGTTTGTCCATTGTCTTCTTAACATGTATGTTGTGTCAGTACTCTACAAGGTACGCCATGTACTAAGGAATCCATCTTGGTCTATTAACCTCTTCCATGAGCATTTCCATCATCAGTTGACCTTTCACATCTTCCATCCTGTCTCTTCTTATTCCTCTTTTTGTTTGTCTAAATCATCTTGGGTTGGCACTAAATCTTAATTGGCCATGTTTTGTTCTTGGTCGTGATCTTGGTGTTTTGTATTCCCAAAGTATCTCCCCCAGTGGAGAAGAAACCTTCTCCACCGGCACCAAAGCCTTCACCCCCTCCTCCTCCTCCCACTGCAGGTATTCTGTTTTGTTTGTACGTTTCGTTTGTTTGCCTTCTCATCTAGAGTCGGCCGTGTTGTTGTACCTGTTGTCCATGTGTTTGTTTGAGATGCTCTTATTCAGAGGCGGACTTATCATAAGGCAAATGTAGGCAATTGCCTTGGGCACAAAGCCACCAAGGGGCCAAGGCATAACCAAGAATTTAAGTTACACAGAGAAGGGAAAAATTATTGCAAAAGTCTGTGAATGTGGGAGGGCCCCATACCTGCATTTGCCTACTGCCCAAAAATGACTAAATCCGCCCCTGCTCTTATTGTCTCACTTGTCGTGTTGTTGACCAAGCGTTGTGTGTTCTCTTGGATGTGACCTTGGCATCTTGTATTCCCTTAAAGTATCTCCCCCAGAGGAGAAGAAGCCATCCGCTCCTACACCAAAGCCCTCTGCTCCTCGTCCAGAGAAAGTAGCTCCCCCTACAGGTAGTTTCTTACCTAGCTTCTGTCTCTTGTTGTAAACTATATGTCTGTATGTTTACTTTCCCATGTTGTGATACTGTGTGCCCAGTCGTATCTCGCACTGTTTTGGTGCAGCTGTAAGTCCTTATTGACCATTTTGTTGAGCTGGTCGTGATCTTGGCATCTTGTATTTTTAAAGTGTCTCCTCCTGAGGAAAAGAGGAGATCTGCACCAGCTGCTGAAGCCAAAGTTGCTCCTCCTGCAGGTAGTTCTTTAGTTTTGTTTTGTGGAACGTAAAAACACTGTTGTTTCCTGTTTGTGTCACTGTTTTTGAAGATATCAATCGTCCATGTTGTCTCTTCTTTACTTGGTGTCTGTTTAATGTATGTTCACTTTCTTCAATCTTATTATCTTGAATCTTTCCTCTGTCTGTTTTAATGTCTTGTCCATTTTTGTATATTCTGTTCTCTTGACCTTTGGTATATATTGCACTCCTAAGTGTCTGCCCCAGTTGAAAAGAAACCATCTCCACCCACACCAAAGCCTAAAGAAGAAAAAATTGCTGTTCCAGCAGGTAGTTTCTTTTGTTTGTCATCAATGTTGTTTAATTCCTTGTTTGTCCTGCCTCAAAGAAATCAGTTGGTCTGAATTCTTTGATTCTTTCATTTTGATTGTGGTTTTGTTAAAGTATGTGTCAGTTGATGTTTGTTCAGATCTTTGCCAGTGAATTAATCAAGGTGGCATTCTTTTACCTCAAGTTGCACCGGTGGAGAAGAAAGCATCTCCACCTGCCGCAAAGGCTGCAAGTGCTCCTGTATCGAAGAAAGCCTTCTCCGCCTGAAGGTAACATCTTCTTTTTATGTTGTTCTCATCTGTTTGTCTCAAGATTTCTTATGTGAAAGCTTCGTTCTTCATACAAAGCAATCTGAGCTTTGATTTAAGAAGTGCATTCAGTGTCTGATTCTGTCCAAGTCTTAATGTGTTGGTCTGAGGTTTGTAGGAACTGAAATGCATTTTGTGTTCTTAAATCAAATCCAAGTCTGTCATTTTAACATTGTGTGTCCATTGAGTGATTCAATAATGTCCTTTAAACATCTTTTGGTACATCTGGATTTACGTTACTGTAAGTTGGTACAAAAATTACAAGCCTTTGCATTTATAGATCACCTATAATGCAAATTACATTTCATGCATGCAATACCTTCTTAACTCAAACATATGTCTGTCTCAAAATATAAATTAACCTTCTTTGTCTTGGTTTTTGCCTTTCTTCTAACACTGTTTGTATTGTGTATATTTACGTTGATCTTTTAAATTCTTGCAGACAAGGAACCAGTGTCAGCGCCTGGTGGACCGATGAAAGGTATATAACTTATTGGCTTCTTTTTAAAGAGCAGTAACGTTATGTTATGAATAGCTCGGCATAGTTTATCTCTCATAAACTATAATGCTTTCTTGTTGCAAAATGAATGTTTAAGAGGTGTGTGAGTCCTGTGTTGTCAAAATGTCAGATAGAATGTTGTGTTTTACTGTACGTCTGTATGTGAATGTTATAAATGGTGTATTTACTGCCTCGACTACAGTGCCAGCTCTCAAACAAAAGGGTAAGATTCCCGTTCAGGAGGTGAAAACGCCAGAATCACCTAAGCTGAAGAGTAAGATCTCAAGAATACCCAAAGACAAAAGGAACCAGAACCAGAGGTTGTTAAGCTCAAGAAGGTTCCAGTGAAACCTGCAGAACCTGAGAAACAAGTCCAAACTCATAAAGCAGAAGTGACGAAGCAACAAGATCCAGAGTTAATGGTTCGTGGACTTCACAGCAGAGAAGATCGAGAAATAATAACTCTTGGGAGAACTGAACGTGAATTTACCGCAGAAGAGGAGACGGTTCAGATTGGCTACTTTGAAGAAGCTGAAAGGGTTTTAGTTGTACAGAAAACAACAGAGAAAGAAGGATGGACAAGAACGCCAAAACCCGAAAAAGTGGAAGAACCAGCAGTGCCGAAAGTAGATAAGAAGAAAATAACTAAACTTCCAAAGGCAGATGAGCAGAAAGAATCCGTCAAACTAAAACCATTTGACAAAGCAGGGAAGCCGGAGGAAGAAATGCAACAGATAAAACTAAAAAAGATTCCGTCAAAGCCCAAGGAGCCGGAGAAGGAAGTCATAACTCATAAGGTTGAAGTGACGAGGCATTATGATACCGAGTTGTCAGTCCAGAAGCTTCGCGATAGAGAAGATCGAGAGGTGATGACGCACGATAGAACCGAACGAGTCTTCACTGCACTGAAAAGTCTTTTGAATCGGGACAAATGGAGGAACTTGAAAAACTAGAGGCAGAAGATGATAAATCAAGATGGATTAGAACCCCTAAAGCCAAGGAAGAGGAAGAACCTGAGCCAGATTTAGCTAAAAAGAAAATCAAGAAATTGCCAAAGAAGATGACGAGCAAGAAGTAGTGTCACTGAAGCCATTTGAGAAACCTAAGAAGCCAGAAGAAGCCGAACCTCCTAAAGCTCAGAAAGAAGTCGAGGCAAAGACGGATACTGAACGCACTCCTTTCCAGAGAGGCGAAAGACCACAGAGAGATCTACCAGACGCTGCTTCAAAACACAAGAAAGATGAAGCACTCCCATCCCAAGTCCACAGGTAACTCCTGATGTCAGCAAAGACCAAAAGAAGGACATCCCCCAAAGAAAAAGGCAGATCTCGAACCGAAAGATGAGGAGGCAGCAGACAAGCTTCGTGGAAAACCAAAATTATTCCAAGACCAGATGAAGACAAAGAGGCAGTCAAGTTGAAGCCTTTCACCAAAGCTGTCAAGCCTAAAGAAAAGACGGCAACGCCTACAAAAGAGAGTGGAAACCTCAAGACAAAGAAATACCTAAGAAGGTTAGTCCACCAGGAAAGAAGGAAACCGAGAAGGTGATCCCACCGAAACAAATAGAAGCCTTAAAGAAAGGCATAGAGCTCAAGAAGACTCCATCACCTGTATTGACGAATCAAAGCCTCTCAAACCTATTGAGCAACTTAAGAAGGTTGAGCTCAAAAAGACACCGTCTCCAAAATCCAAAGAACCAGAGCAAGTTCCCGTTCAGAAGAAGCCGAGTGCTGGAAAAATCAAACAAATTCCAAAACAGTGACACCGAAAGACTCTATTGAAGCGGTGACACTGAAAAAGGTCCCGAAGAAGGCGTCACCGCCAGAGGAGGCTGCCGGTAAAGGCCCGATCCCCCTGGTAAAGGAGGTTTCTCCCGGAGCTGTGCAGATGAGAAAGGTTCCCACACAGCCAGAAGAAGAGGGGGTTGTGGATCGGGCGAAATGGGAGGAGAGGAAGATGATGAGGAGGCTTGGGGCTGGGATCTGGTTCCATCAGACGACTGGGAAGGTGAAGAGGTGGATGGAGTGCGGGAGACTCCAGGATTCCCCGTCAAACGAGGTGAGAAGGAAAGGTGGAGGAATTCCCCATCTGGTGAACCCATGGAACCATCTCAACCACCCATTGCATCTCAGAAGATCCATCATATCCATCCATCCATTTATCCAACCATCCATCAATCTCATCTTAGACCTTTTATCTTATTTTCATCATCACATCAATCACTTGATCATCTCAAGCTTCATCCATCTTTAACATCAAGTTGTCCTTCATTTAATGTGTCATCACAAATATAAGCTGATCATCTACATCTTCATCTTCATCCACCTGATGTTCTTATTTGTCCATCATTTTAATGTCCATCCACAATCCTTCATTAACTGTTTGTCTCTTCTGGTGTCCATGCCATTTACTACAACTTTTAGTTTCCACCATTGTCTTCCATTCATTCTTGTCCTTTTCGATCATCTTCTGCCGTTATTCGTTTATTCGTCAATCCCTCCATCCCTCCATCTTCATCATCTCCCATCATGCGTGTGATGTCTTTTGAATTTTCTAACGGAATGTGGACAAGAACATTAACTCTTTTTTTTCATAGATCAAGTCTTTGTTTTTCGTCGTCCAAAGCAAAGCTCCAAGAGAGACACTTACTCACTAAACTCCGTCTTACTGTTTCTTGTCCAGATGGAAAACCTTCAGAAGATGCCCCAAAAGGCAGAGGCAGAGGATTTGGGGGTATGAAATTAACGAGATTTAAAGCTAATGTGTTCGGTTTTTTTCTTGACACTTAATAATGTCTAAAACCATTTCACTTCCGGTTGATGTTGAGTGTGAGTCGTTTTTCTTTGTTGTGTTTATTTGTGCTAAGCTTTTAATCTTCGCCTGAAACTTTTATGTGACAAACATTTTGGTACCAACTGAAATGTGTTTGTCGCACGGCAAATTATTCTGCTTTCATATATTTTAACTGTCACACAATCTTTAAAAACTCGGGTTGGTGGTTTGATGTGTTGTTTTTTCAACAAATTAACTTCACAGTTTCTGGAGGTTGCTGTGTCTTTCACTCTTTGCGTTTTGATAGTGTGGTGTGTTGTGTCTGTCCTCTTGTATTCTTTATCTTACAGATTATTTAAAGAATCAAGTTCAAAGCTAATGAAGAGTTACTCTGCATGATTCTTAGTCTGAACAGAATTCTAGTCTTACATTCTCGTTACCTCTTACATTAAAAGCTTTCATCTTTAAACACATTTTTTTTGTCCACTGTATGACCGTTAATTCACGGTAGGCACAGAATCTTAATAACTCCCATAGTCTAATGACTGATTCTTTTTCCCTTGTTGTCTTAGCTCAAACTAACTGTGTGAGTTTGTTGTGATGTTGCAGCGAGACAAACCCCATCTCCTGGTGACGGTGGGCGTGGCCGCGGCCTGAAGCCCGGTGGTAGGGGCCCCACACCCCCAGAGGATCCATTTGGTGGATTCAAACTGAAGGCCGTCCCACTGAAATTCACCAAAAAGCTTCAGGACATTGTGCTGAAGGAGGCTGAGTCCATCGGCTCTGCTGCTGTGTTTGAGTGTGAGGTTACGCCCTCCACTGCCATCACCACATGGATGAAAGATGACTGTAACATCCGTGAGAGCCCCAAGCACAAGTTCACTTCTGACGGCAAAGATCGCAAGTTGAACATCATTGATGTCCAGCTGTCAGACACTGGTGACTACACCTGTATAGCCAAGAACGCTGGCAAGGAAGTAACATGCACAGCCAAGCTCATAGTTGAAGGTAAATTCTTTTTTTTTTTCGAAAAGAAAAAGAAATAAGAAAAACAGTGCATAGGTTTTATTGACTTTTTTTTGTCGATAAAACATTGTGTGAACTTAAAATGAAAAAAAGCTTTTTGTAGGTCTCGCTCTCAGGTAAGGCAAGTTGTAATAAATTTAGTTGAAACCAAGACTTTGTTTTAATTGAAATACTTTGAACTCTTTGTGCAGAGCTGCCAGTTAGATGGCTGAAGGAACTGGAACCGGAGACTCCTGTATGAAGGGTCAGCCCATGTATCTGACCTGTGAGTTGAACAAAGAACGAGATGTGACTTGGAAGAGAGACGGCAAAGTCCTGAAGAAACAGGCCGGCAAAGTGGCCATTAATATCATCGGCATGCAGCACGCCGTGACCATTCAGAACAGCACCGAGGCTGACGCCGGCTGCTACACATGTGAGGTAGACGGACAGGAGGAAATCAAGACCGCAACCAACGTCAAAGTCATCGGTGAGTTGTCAGAGGAAGAAGGATTTACTGGCTATAGTACAGTGTTGTCTTGTTCTCTCCCTCTCCCCTTTCCCCCAGGAGGTCATTCACCTCCTACCAGGCCATTGCTTAAATAAGACATTGTTTCTTAGCAATTTTTGCCTGTTTAAATAAAGGTTTGATGATGATGATGATGATGATGATGATGATGATGATGATGATGATAAGTGTAAAACTCTCGTGCTGTTACAGAAAAACACTAGCCCTGCCTGGAAAATAAATCAATCAATCAATTCAATCATCAATCAGCTTTATTCAAGAGACTCAAGGTCCATTTAAAAGACATATAACATATAAATATCAATATCAATAAGACAGCAGGCAACAACAGCATATTAGGGCCACTGTGGGAAAAAAAAAACTAACATTAAAGTCTCATATTCTCAGAGAAAATATTTTGGATATTGTCTGATAATACACCCGAAATTCGAACGTTAAAGTCATAAATTTAGATGAAGATAAACTCTGATATTCACTGAGGTTAAAGTTGTAAGTTTACTGTACAAATTGTAAAAGAAAATTGTATTTTTTAGTGGTGGAACACATGTTATTTTGAAAGGTTTGATCGACTTAGCTCAAACTACACACTGTCCACTTGTTAATTTACTAAAAAATTGAATTATAAAAACAGCAAACTTGTTTATATAGTTGAATTACAGCCGGACTGGTACATGAGAATTTCACTACGCATTGCCCTGTGCAATTGTGTTTGTGACAAATAAATTAAAACTAACTAGCTAACTAGAATAAATCTGCGTTAACTCAGAGTTGACACTGTTGTAAATGACCCAAACTCTTTTTCCTCAGAAATCATCAAAGACTGGCTGTTGAAGCCTTTGAGGGACCAGCATGTCGAAACCCAGGAACAAGCCACATTCAAGGGTGAACTGTTCAAGGAAACTCCCAACTGGAAATGGTTCAAGGGAGACGAGGAGATCAAGCCCTCCGATAAGGTTTGGAAAAAAATTATATTTGTTTTATCGTTTTTAAAGGTTGTTATCTCTTTTATATTTGTTTTATGCATTTTAACGGTATTTCATTCATTCATTATTTTTATGTATTTATTTATCTTTCTCTAGTGCTTTTGTGCGGTCTCTTGCCTGTGATGAATGTGTTTTTTTGTGTATTATCTTTATTTTGTCCATGTAAAAGCACTCTGAGCTGCATTTTTTTTATGTTTGAAGGGTGCTATACAAATAAAGATTATCAATATATCATAATTATTATTATTATTAAGGTGGAGATCAGCAAAGATGGCAAAACCGTGTCGCTGACCATCAATAACTGCCAGCCCGGTGATGTGGGAGACTACACCATTGAAGTGGAGGACCGCAAATACACCGCCAAGCTCACACTGGGAGGTCGGTATACAAATATTAATTAGAAAAAAAAAAACTGACCAATATGCATATACTGATTTGTGCAGATATCCTGTAACACCTCTTAACGCTTCAACTCCCGGCCATTGATCCCTGTTTATCTAGTTTTTAATTTTAATGTTATATATGTATTAATTCCTCATTAAATTTCAACTTCTTGTGCGTATCTAAATATTTTTGCAATAACTTTGTTGATACCTTAGTGTGTGTGTGTGTGTGTGTTGTGTGTTGTGTGATTGTTGTGGTTGGTGTGTGTTTTGTGGGGTGTTGTTGTGTGTGTGGTGTGTTTGTGTGGTGTTGGGTGTGTTATATTTATGTAACCTTTCTTATTTGATTCTATTCTATATTTTTACTTGAGCACAGTAAGACAGAGTATGTCACACCAACATTTCCGTACACATACTCTTATGAACATGTGATAAAGTCTTTAGAATTTTTCTTAATTTACTTGTAACTGTTTTTTATTATTTAATTGCCATTATTGCATGTAATTTCTTGCTGCATCTTGGCCAGAAAAAGAGGTTTTTAATCTCAATAGGACTTTCCTGGTTAAATAAAGGTTAAATAAAGGTTAAATAGGTTAAATTAAATTTAAAATTAAAAATTAAATAAAAATAATAAATTAAATTAAATTAAATTAAAATTAAATTAAATTAAATTAATTAAATTAAATTAATTTTTTTTATTTAATTTTCAATGTCTGTGAGGCGTGAGGGGGTGCTGAAGCCTCTTGCCAGCGTAGAGGTGGTTGAGAAGGAGGAAGCTAACTTTGACACCGAGATATCCGAGGATGATGTGGTCGGAGAATGGAAACTGAGGGGCCAAGTGTTGTTGAGATCCCCGGTAAGAACTGGACTTTATAACGTATTGTTTGGAGAGGTCACTCGATAAGCCCATTCGGGTTTCTGACCTCTCCAGCACATACTCTTCTTTCTTCTTTACATGTGTTAATGTATTTGTTGAGTGTGTTGAGTGTGTGCAAATAAATAAATAATAAATAAATAAAATAAATAAATTGTTAAGTTGAATCTCTGCGGGCGGAAACATTGTTTTTTCAAAAACTAGTCAAAGATCTTTGTCTATTTTGCTTCTATTACATGTTTTATTTCATACTAGTATAAATCAAAACGTACCAAAACGTACATTTGGGTGTTTATTTGACTTATTTTGGCTTAAGTTTCATAATGATCTATCTATAAGTTTATTCTTATCCATCATTTTACCCTATTAAATAATAGTTTAGCTAGAAAAAATATTTTTTGAAAATTAAGATAGTTATAGCTTGGGTGTTGGTATTGAAAATGACCAATTTTTTGTTGCTGTATGTTTTTTCAGACATGTGACATTAAGGCCGATGGAAAGAAGCGTTTCCTCACCCTGAAAAACGTCCAGTTGGATCAGGCCGGTGAAGTTTCATACCAGGCTCTGAATGCCGTCACAAGCGCCATGCTCAACGTTAAAGGTACAAACAAACGTCTCACGGATAAAAACCTACTACAACCGTGTGAAAAAATTAAGAGACCAGTCTGGATTGTTCCTCAATTTTTCATCTCTACATTACTTATTGAAAAAATGCTCTTAATGACAATATTTGTATTGTGAATTTGGTAGAAATGTTGTCAGTAGTTCATAAAATAAAACCAAAATGTTCATTCTACTCAAACATTATGCCTATAATTGGTAAAACAAGAGACACTGAACATTTTGAGTGGTCTCTTCTTTTTTTCCACCGCTGTATATGTCCTCTTGTGTCTTGTCTACTGCTTTTTTAATCTTTTTTTTGACCTTGGAAAACGGAAAAAACAAAGGATTTTTTTCATAAAGGGAAAACCGGTAAGGAAAAGAAAAAAAAGTGGCGCTTTGTCCTGCCTGTGTCTTTTTTTGCTTTTGTGAAATAACGGAATCGAATTATTATATTCAACACCTCCTCGCAGAGATCGAAATGGGCTTTGTCGAAGAGCTGAAGGACGTTTCTGTGCCCGAAAAGAAACAGGCTAAGTTTGAGTGCTCCATAACCAAGGAAGTTTCAAAGGTCATGTGGTTCAGAGGGGCCGAGATCATAACCCCGAGCCCCAAATATGAAATAATTGACGACGGAAAGAAACACATGCTGGTCATTAACAGCTGTGAATTTGACGATGAGTCCGAATACACGATCGAAGTGTTGGGACAGAAATCTAGCGCTCAGCTGGCGGTGGAAGGTAAGTTAGTGCTGGACCAAAAAACGCTTCATGTTTTCCTGTGTCTTGTCGTTGTTATTGTCAATCCACACTGCAAAAATTCAAAATCGTTACAAGGGGGTTACAAGGCTGGTTTTACTTACTATGACATAACACCGGTATGACTGTGTGTGAATGAATGGAACCTGGAACCCCTGTAAAACGCTTTGAGTGCCCTAGGAAATAAAGCGCTAAATAAATCCAATACATTATTATTATTATTATTATTAAAAAATATATTCCTATTACTAGTAAAAATAAAATGCTCAATTTGAGTATTTCTAGATATAACGTCAAGATATATCTCATCTTAAAATGCTAAAATATCACAATATCACTTAATAATCTTATTTCTAGTGGGTGATTATCTTAAATCTGGAACCTTGCCACTAATGTATTACTTAAAAGAAGTTAAATTACACTTGAAATGAAGGGAATGGCAAGGACCAGTCTATTATTAAATATAGCCTATTCAAATTAAACATTTAAAGCCAGCATTGTAATCCTTATTTTTAATTTAAGAGTATTGGAGTTATAAGTAGTTATATATCACTGAAATGTTGCTTCTTTTTAGGTGAATGTGTCTTAAATTAAGTGTCATTACAATTAGATATTTTGGCTAGAAATTATATCAATATACTTTGTAAGATATTGAATTTTCGCAGTGTAAAGTGTGTCTAATGGCTACCAACCAACCACCTACCCCCCCCCCCCCCCCCCCCTCCTTTTGTCTGTGTGCAATGACCTCATGTATTGCAGGCATGAGGCTCACATTTTTGCAGCAGCTTCAGGACCAAACGGTGAAAGAAGGTAACATTGTTCGCTTTGAGCTCGAACTCAGTCACGAGAATGTGCCGGTGGTCTGGTACCGAAACGAAGTGAAACTCCACGTGAGCCGAACGGTGATAACTCACGTGGAAGGAAAGAGACACACTCTAGAAATGAGAGAGGTGTGTCTCGATGACATCTGCCAGGTTAAGGCAGAAGCCAAAGGGATTTACTCCATGGCTAAACTCATTGTCATAGGTAACGACTCGCTCCATTCTCTTCACTCTTTTTTTCTCTCTTGTCTGACTTTTTTTCTTCATGATGTACTTTCTGTGTTTATGTCTTTTTACATGCATATGTTGACAAGCTTATGTTGTATTTCTTTTTCATTATATACCAAACATATATATATATTTTTTACTTATTTTTTATTTTGAATATTCTTCAGATCTCCTTTTACAGCATACCAAACATATTTAAAAAAAATATTTATTATTGTATCCGAAGAATGGTTAGATTAGAATTGTCGTTATTAATAATAATATAACATTTTATTCATTTTAATTGAGACATTTAAAGGATAATTCTGGTCTTTTACAAGTTGGATTTTATTATCATTAAGTACGTTTATGCACATGTTGGTTGTATAAAATAAAATATAAGTTATCAGTGTTAATAATGGGTTTATCAGTGTCTGCTCTGCTCAGTCGTGGTAACATACACAGAGATGTACTGTATATATTTGTCCTTCCATATTTCTCTTGAATCTAATTGTCTGTGGGGCCTGGGTATTTATTCCAGAGGGAGATGCCATCTTTAGTACGAAGCTTCAGGATTACACCGCCACAGAGAAAGAAGAGGTGACTCTAGAATGTGAACTGACCAAAGACGTGCCCGTCATGTGGTATCGCGAGGAGAAGGAGATTATCGCGTCCAAGATGGTGGTCATGAAGTCCGAGGGAACGCGCAGGTGTTTGGTCCTCAAGAAAGTGGAGAAGACCGATATGGGCAAATACGTATGTGACTGTGGAACTGATAAGACTCAGGCGCAGATCAATATCGAAGGTAAATGTCGTCAAATCATCAGATATATACTTTATATACAGCTCCGGGAAAAATTAAGAGACCAGTCTGGATTTTTCTTAAATCTTTATTTCTACATTACTTATTGAAAATTGCTCTTAGTGAGAAAAAATGTATTGTGAATTTGGTAGAAATGTTGTCAGTAGTTTATAATATAAAACCGAAATGTTCATTCTACTCAAACATATGCCTATAAATAGTAAAACGAGAGACACTGAACATTTGGATGTGCTCTCTTCATTTTTTCCGGAGCTGTATATTCAAACATGGTTCACCAGCAGTCATGAAATCCTAGAAAATTTGAAGAAACTGTATTTTACAGGCGTGGAAATGGGTTTGAATGATCTGAATGTTTAGGAAAAGCTTTGAATTTTAAAAACAATTCCCGCTAGTGTTGAAAATATTTTCATAAAAATCTCAAAACATGTCGTAACGTTATTCCAAATAGTTCTTGAATCACAATTGTTTGAAATCTAGTGTGATGGTTTAAACTTCACTAGTATCAAAGTATCAGTGAAACGGTGCATATTTATATTCTTTTAAATGTTTTTACCAAACCCACCAGCTCGTGACATCAAGGTGACTAAACCGATTTATGGCGTGGAGTTGTTCGATGGCGAGACGGCTCGATTCGAAGTGGAGATTTCAGTTGACGACGTTCACAGCCAGTGGAAACTGAACGGAGAAGTCCTCAGCCCATCTTCGGTAAGAATCTTTTTTTAATTCTTACAAAACACATTTACAAAATATATAAAACAACAAATCACATCCATCTTTAAACTTTACTTAAGACAAAATGGAAATTATTACTTTAATTTTTTTGTAAATCACATTTTTATTGCATTTTCACAGATGGAACTTGCATGGTTACTAGGTCTGTAGGGTAGAATACCTTTGAAACTATTAGAAAAAAGAGGAAAAGAAAAAAAGAAAGGCAAAATAAAGCAAATAAACTCAGAATAAATAGCGAGTCTTACTTCTTGGTGAGAATCTGGACTGGACTCTTCAACACAACAGAAATAAAACAGATAGATAGATAGATAGATAGATAGATAGATAGATAGATAGATAGATAGATAGATAGATAGATAGATAGATAGATAGATAGATAGATAGATAGATAGATAGATATAATAGATAGATAGATAGATAGATAGATAGATAGATAGATAGATAGATAGATAGATAGATAGATAGATAGATAGATAGATAGATAGATAGATAGATAGATAGATAGATAGATAGATAGATAGATAGATAGATAGATAGATAGATAGATAGATAGATAGATAGATAGATAGATAGATAGATAGATAGATAGATAGATAGATAGATAGATAGATAGATAGATGATAGATAGATAGATAGATAGATCTAGAAACACACACATCTCAGCTGTTGTAAGTTGTTAATGATGATTTTCTCTTACAGGATGTGGACATAATCGAGGAAGGAGGCAAACACACTCTGATCCTGTATAACTGCAGAGTGTCCATGACTGGAGAGGTTTCCTACACCGCGGCCAACGCCAAGTGTGCCGCCAACCTGAAGGTCAAAGGTAAAACCACATCAAGCTCACCTTCATCTTCTGTCAGTCCAGAAACAAAGACTTCAAGTTTCAAATCCGACCCGTGGACCTTTACTGCATGTCATCCCCCCCCCTCCCCCCCTCTCTCTTCTCTCTCTCTCTCCTCTCTCCTCTCTCTCTCTCTCTCTCTCTCTTCTCTCTCTGTCTCTCTCTGTCTCTCCTCTCTCTCTCTCTCTCTCGCCATTTCAATTCTATACTATCAAATAAAGCTTGAAAATGACCAAAAAATTATCTTAAAAAAAAACTTACTTCATATTCTGTCAGTCCAGCAACAAAGACTTCAAGTTTGATATTCATAAAAGCTAAACAAAAAATTCATCAAAATTTGTTCCGAAACTACAAAAATAAACTTTATAAAAACGTAATACTTTCTCTCTCTCTCTCTCTCTCTCCTCTCCTTCTCTCTCTCTCTCTCCTCCTTCTCTCATCTCTCTCTCTCTCTCTCTCTCTGTCTCCCCATTTCAACTCTGTACTGTCTAATCTGATTGAACGTATAGGAACTTCAGACACACACACACACACACACTGAAAGAAACACACAAACACTCAATCTTTAAAAAAAAAATAACCTTTTCTTTGTGTTGTTGTTTTCCTTCCAGAACTTCCTCTGAACTTCATGACTCCGCTCAGCGACGTCAACGTTTACGAGAAAGACGAAGCGAGGTTCGAGATCGAGATTTCCCGAGTTCCCAAGAGCTTCCGCTGGCTGAAGGGATCGCAGGAGCTGCAGAACGACGACAAGTACGAGATGATCCAGGAGGGAAATATGTACGTTCTGCTGATCCGCTCGGCCGCATACGAAGACGAAGCCAAATACATGTTTGAGGCCGAGGACAAGAGGACCACGGGCAAACTGGTTATCCAGGTAAGGCTGGGATCTATACTAAGATAACATTTACATGGAAGAATATTAGCTTGTTAAAAATGGACTTGAACTCATGTTGTAACATTTGTAACTTGGTTTAAGTTTGAGAAATACGTAGAAAAGTATTTTTTTTTTAAATTTCTGTCAAAGTGATTTAGAAACTGGTTATTCAGGGTAAGGCAAATAAGTAGATTGAAATATGACAAGAATATATATTCTCAGCGATTTTTTTTTAAATAAATAAATAAAAACTTAAAACAGTGTAAGGCTGTATAATATAAATGCTTCAATTTGCATGGAAGAATCTTTAAATCGTTACAAATGTAGGCCTACTTATATAGTAAAAAAAAAAAAAAAAATTTATCTTTATTTAAAAGCCAATGCAAACTGGTTATCCAGGGTAAGGCTGGGATCTATACAAAGATAACCTTTACATGAAGAATCTTTAGCTTGTTAAAAATGCCTTGATCTCATGTTGTAGCATTTGTAACTTGGTTTTAAGTTTGAGAAATACGAAGATTACATTATGAAAAGTATCTTTTTTAAAAATTTCTGTCAAAGTGATTTTGTTAGACATTTTATAAATCAAAGTCAGCAATTTTGCGGAATACTTGTGGACAAAATCTGTGAAAATCTCCTCTCCTCACAAGCGTTCTCCTGAATCGCTGACTCCATGTTTAAACTTTAATTCAGACAAAACTGGAAACTTATTTTGAAAATGCATCTTGACTCACTATTATGAAGGACCTTTATTTAAAAAGACAATGTTTTCTTAAAATTGTATTTTTTTTATGTATTTTATACTATTTATTATGTGAGTGTTGTGTGAGCATTGTTTTTAGAGGCTGCATAAGCACATTACATTGTATGGTTCTACTAAACAATGACAAATAAGGTATATTCTATATTCTGTTGTGTTGGACTGGAAACTTATTTTGAAATATATATCTTGACTCCATATGTATGACTGTTGTGTTTTTTCGGCAGGTATCCGCCTGGAGTTTGCCAAACCCATCAAAGACGTGACAGTGAAGGAGCGTGAAACGGCCGAGTTCAGCATCGAGCTTTCCCACGATAAGATCACCGTGGCTTGGTACAAGAACGACGTCCGTCTTCACCCCAGCAAAGTGGTGCACATGACGGACCACGGCAAGATCCACACCCTGGCCTTCAAGGAGGTCACCATCGACGACACATCCATGATCAAAGTGGAAGCCATGGACAAAACCATGACTGCCATGCTCACCGTTATCGGTAAGTGTCTAAAAGCTCTAAAGCATTTTATTTATAGCTGTAAACTCAATAAAAATGTTTTGGTTTGAGGGGGAAGAAAAACAACAAAAGCCTTATTGAAGGTTGAGTAGAGATAACTTGGCTGGTTTTAAACAACTTTAAGTTTATTCAATTGAATCATTTGAATTATTATTAAAATTATTATTAAATATTTCTTCTTTATTCTTAGATTTTTATTTGGCTTTTCAATGCAAACAGCCATTACAACAATCCAGCAAACCTTCAATCCACTTCTTTCATCTTGCTTCTGAAATTAGTTTTTAAGTCGCTGTAAACTCAATTAAACTATTATTGTTTTAGGGACAAAATATCCAAACAAAGTATAAATTACATTTCAGTGGATATAACTTGGCTGGTTAAAAATCTTAAAAAAAAAGTTAAAGAATCATTGGAGAAATGTTTTTTGTGAATATGCAACTAACCCAAAGAAAATAAATCTAGATAGATAGATAGATAGATATATAGATAGATAGATAGATAGATAGATAGATAAGATAGATAGATAGATAGACAGACAGACAGACAGACAGACAGACAGACAGACAGACAGACAGATGGATAGACCATATTAATTCACGTGTCTCATTTCTGTGCAGAGGGCGACTTGTATTTCACCACCAAGCTCCAGAACTACACGGCCGTGGAGAAAGACGAGGTGAAGCTGGTCTGTGAACTGAGCAAATCCACCGCTGACGTCAAATGGTTCAAGGACGGCAAAGAGATCACGCCATCGAAGAACATGGCCATCTCCACCGACGGAAAGAAACGCATCCTGATGGTTAGGAAGGCGGAGAAGGCAAACATCGGAGAGTACACCTGCGACTGTGGCTCAGACAAGACCTCGGCAAACCTCAACATTGAAGGTAAACGCTATGGAGGGTTTAATATCTAGCTATGGGATCAGAGAGGCTGTATGTGGCCTCGAACCAAAATGAGTTTGACACCCCTGGTTTAATACCTAGCTATGGGTAGGGAAGTTTAGCTTATTTTTACTGCACAGCCGGGGAAAAAATTTAAGAGACCAGTCTGGATTTTTCTTCAATCTTCATCTCTACATTACTTGCTTGAAAATGCTCTTTAATGACAATATCTTTATTGTGAATTTGGTGGAAATGTTGTCAGTAGTTTATAGTATAAAACCAAAATGTTCATTCTACTCAAACATAATGCCTATAAATAGTCAAACGAGAGACACTGAACATTTGGAGTTGGTCTCTTAATTTTTTCCAGGGCTATATACGTATTTACTGCAGTAACTCTTTCAGCCTCTAGGGGGCACTAGCAACATTATAAATAGTCTAATCACTGATTTTTCTTCTTCTTCTTCTTCCGCAGAGCGCGACATCAAAGTGGTCCGCCCACTGTACAGCGTGGAGGTGACAGAGACAGAGACAGCCAAGTTTGAGACGGAGATTTCAGAAGGAGACGTCCACGGGAACTGGAAACTGAAGGGAGAGGCTCTGCATCAGTCTCCTGTGAGTCTGGTTATCATCATCATCATCATCATCATCATCATCAACCTTTATTTAAACAGGCAAAAATTGCTAAGAAACAAAGTCTTATTTAAGCAATGGCCTGGTAGGAGGTGAATGACCTCCTGGGGGGAAAGGGGAGAGGGAGAGAACAAGACAACACTGTACTATAGCCAGTAAAATCACACATAGACAACAATAACATATTCAACATAGCAACAGAAGTTAGACAAACAGCAGTAACATACAGCATAGCAATAGATAAATGTACAAGATCACGGTGAGCTTAGACTGAAGCAGCTACAGGTGTGCTTTATACATTTTGTTAGGGCCTGTTTGAAGAGTCTAACAGAGGTAAAGGATTGTAACTTTAGGGATTTTTGAAGTTGGTTCCAGCTGTCAGCGGCCGCAAACTGGAAGGAGGAACGGCCCAGGGAGGAGTATGCCCTAGGAGCATTTAACAGAATAACAAATGTCTAAAATCTTCTTGTTTTTTTCTTCTCTCAGGATGTTGAGATCAAGGAAGACGGAAAGAAACACATGTTGATTCTCTACAACGTTCGTATGGACATGATGGGAGGCGTCGACTTCTCCGCTGCAAACGCAAAATCCAACGCACAGCTCCGAGTCAAATGTGAGAGAGACTTTTATTATATTATATCATCATCATCATCATCATCATCTTTATTGGCAGACTCATGGTCCATATACAACACACACAATAAATATAGACATAAACACAAGAATATATTAAAAAAAAGAGACATCACAACAGAGATTTGTACCAGAGCTTCCATAAGGAAGACTGGTATCGCACACAACTACATGCAGGATTCACCAGCATCTGCACAAGACTGTTCTTGCAATCGTTTAGGCGGACAATAAATCTGTACATTATGTATGTATGTATATATATACTATTTTTTATATATACAACTTTTATTATATTATATATAGCTATATTACATTTTTTTTATACAAATTGTATCATTTAGCCATAGGAAAAATACAGAAAAACAGCCTTGATTTTATATTTTTTTCTTCTCCATTCAATCTATCAACTCGCCTCTCTTGAAAAGACGTATATAATGCAACAATCTACAATCTACAATCAGATTCTAAGATTCAGAATTTTTGGAGACATTTAGGTCAAAAGCAGATTTTTTTAATAGATTATTTTTGCGTCAGTAAAAGTTTAAAAAAAAAGTTTAAAAAAAAAGTTAAACGAATAAAATAAATAATATTAAGTACAAATGTAAATTGAACAATTCTTTTAAAATTGATTAAAGTTTGAAACCAATTCAAAACAGTTTGAATTGGTTTCTACAGAGGCATTCGTCCCTCACGTTTCATGGTGTAACCTCACACAGTGGAATCAAGGTGTTTTATGTCCCAACTTTGTTTTATTTTTGTTTCATTTAATATTAGCAACTATGAACTAAAAGGTAAAACAATTAAAATTAAATTAAAAGATAAATTGAACAGTTATTTTACAGAGTATTAAACGTGTTACTTTAATCAGTTTGAAACATTTTAATTTAGTTTCTACAGATGTATCCGTCCCTCATGTTTCAAAGTGGAATCAAGGTGTTTTCTGTCACAGAGTGGAGTGTCTGTCAGTCCGTAGCCAATCAGCTCCTGAGTTTATTTTAGACTTTTTATCTGAAGTGAGAGGGCGGCTCTCCGATTGGACGTATAGGAACTGGACTATGTGCTTCTTCAGACACACACACACACACACACACACACACACACACACACACACACACACACACACACACACACACATACACGCTGAAAGAAACACACACACACCAGACACACACACACACACACACACACACTGAAAGAAACACACACACACACACACACACTGAAAGAAACACACACACACACACACACACACATACACGCTGAAAGAAACACACACATTGAGAGAAACACACAAACACACACACACTGAAAGAAACACACACACACACACACACACACACTGAAAGAAACACACACACACACACATACTGAAAGAAACACACACACACACACACCTAACACACCGAACACACACACACACTGGGAGAAACACACATACACACACTTTAAGAAACACACAAACACACACACACACACACACACACACACAACCTCCTAACTTTAACCCGTGCCTTGCCTTTCATTCTTCAGCCCGCTCCATCACCATGTCTAGTCCACTGAAGGACGTTACGGTTACTGCCGGAGAGACGGCAACATTCGAGTGTGAGCTTTCCTACGAAGGAATCGCAGTCGAATGGTTCCTGGGAGGAAACAAGATGGAAGCCAGCGACAGGGTAAGTTCAGACCTTATGACATTAATTGAATATACTGTACAGCTCTGGAAAAAATGAAGAGACCAACTCCAAATGTTCAGTGTCTCTCGTTTTACTATTTATAGGCATTATGTTTGAGTAGAATGAACATTTTGGTTTGATAATATAAACTACTGACAACATTTCTACCAAATTCACAATAAAAATATTGACATTAAAGAGCATTTTCAATAAGTGATGTAGAGATGAAGATTAAAGAAAAATCCAGACTGGTCTCTTAATTTTTTCCGCGGCTGTATGTAATTGTCTTATTCTTTTTGGTGAAATAATTTGATCATAATTTTAAAAATGTTTGTGAGTGTTTTTCATTTTGTTTTTGTATTTTTGAGATGTTTAATTTTTATTTGATATTTCTGAAATCAATCAATCAATCAATACCCAAAACGCACGTGGAAAAGTCTCATTCCACTTTGATCAAACCACGGTGTTAAAGGTTGAGTCGGTGATTCTGGAGAACGCTTGTTGTCAAAATCAATTAATATCTCCTCATGGTCCACTACCTTGTCTGTACTGTGTGCGCTGAAAAAAAGTTATCTAGTGTTAATACATAGCCTAGGCTCTGTAAACTCGTATGTTGCTAGCTACGGTGGGCCCCTTTGTTTACATACCAGTTTACAGAGTTTGTGGAAAATATGACGTATTTCTCTTCAATAGCTTATAAGGTGATTTTCAATAGATTTTTATAATAACAATGTTTTCGTAGAGAGATAACTTTTAAACTGTATTTTTTTACTGTTTAAGAAAAATATCATAATTGATTATCTTTTTTTTAAATTAAGAAGATATTTTTCAGACTAAAGCTTAGTTTTAATTTTATTTCAGTGAAGTGATTTTTTAAGTGTGTATTTAACGATACGTTTTAAATAGTATAGTGAAGTCTTTTTCTGACCTGTTTTTTTACAGTGTTAGGGCTGTGGTTAAAAATAATCTGAGATACGAGAGCAGCTGCCGTTATCTTTAACTTCAGCCCCCGCCAGACACCAACACCTTATATGTAGAGGCCGTAGCTATCTAGCATTTGCCGGTTGAATAACAGGCAATTTTTTGAATTACTGATGCAAAATAAACTTAAAATATCATCAATTAAACAGCAAGGATGGGTGACTATTGAATCCTAAATTTCGTTTGATTCATTTTTTACACAATAAATCTGATGGATAGTTATCTCAACAAAAGATAATGAGTTGTCTCAAAGGAAGGCAGTATTCTTCAGCTTATAGTTTTATTTTCGAGCCTCAAAACTCAAAAATCTAGTGAAGAAAGTTGCCTTTTATT
>CM047516.1:29345481-29490481 GCA_026122265.1 Ammodytes dubius
TAGATAGATAGATAGATAGATAGATAGATAGAGATAGATAGATAGATAGAAGTAGATAGATAATAGATAGATGATAGTAGAATAATAATCAATTAGTAGAATTAGCGCCATGTGGTGTTAACAGACCTAACAGATGTTTTTTTTCAGATATCAAAATAATTATTATAAACATCCCAGTGTTACAAAAATAGTTTTACAGCCACCTCGAGGAAAACTTTTTATTATACTTCCACAATTTTACAGAAAAAAAACTTGCAGTGTACAGTCTAAACTCATTCTACAGTAAATAGTGACTGAATAGAATAAAAGACAGACAGACAGACAGACACACACACACACACACACACACACACACACACACACACACACACACACACACACACACACACACACACACACACACACACACACACACACAGACACACACACTAAACCCTTGTCCTTTTGTCCTTCCATCCCATTCAGAGCTGGCTGCGGAGTTCATTGCGCGTCCTCAGAACATGGAAGTGGTTGAGGGAGAGAAGGCGGAGTTTGTTTGCTCCGTGTCCAAAGACTCCTACGAGGTGAAATGGTTCCGCGGAGACAAAGAAGTCGAGTCCGGAGAAAAGTACACGATCGTCAGCGAGGGAAAGAGACGCGCTCTTATTGTGAAGGACTGCCAACTGAAGGACGAGGGAGGATACATCGCACACATCGGCAGCGTCAAGGCGTCCGCCGATCTCTGTGTCATCGGTAAGTTTCTTACATTTTATTTTTTTAAAGATACTTTTTTGGCATTTTGAAGCTTTATTAGATAGTAGAAAGATAGAGTTGAAATGGAGAGAGAGAGAGGGGGGGGATGACCTGCAGTAAAGGTCCACGGGTCGGATTTGAACCCATGACCACTGCAACGAAGGCCAGAGCCAATATGGTACGCGCTCTATCCACTACGCCACCGGAGCGCCCCAGGAGTTTCTTAACATTTTAATTAATAAGGTTTAGTTTTTAATAGTTATAGATTGGTAAATTTAATGTTACTCACATTATCCACCTATCCACCACACAAGGATGGAAAGTTGTTCAAAATGATGCAAGTTAAGACGGCTTTAACTAAAAATTATATTTTGGGGGGAAAATAACATTTATTAACATGATATTATAATAATTCAAGAAGGACACAATAATATATATTTTGTTATAGTTAAACAAGATTTTAATTCAAGGAATACACTGTAAAAAAATTTAATCCATGTTGTTTCCATTTAATTATTTTCTTAAATACTAATTTCTTAAATAAATCGTGATCTCAATATCTACGATTATAAAAATAAACCCGGTTCATTCATGATTTTTTGCTATAATCCATCCGCCCTAGTCTGTGTGTTATTCCAGAATAAATGTTTTGTTGTTAATAAGTTTTGTATTGTCTTCTTCTTCTTGCAGAGAAACTGAGGATAATCACTCCGATCCGAGACACAGAGGTGAAGGAAGGCAGTGAGATCGTGTTTAACTGCGAGGCGAACAGCGAGGGGGCGAAGGCCAAATGGCTGAAGAACGAAGAGACCATATTTGAAAGCAGCAAGTACATAATGCTCCAGAGGGACAACGTGTTCACTCTGAGGATCAAGGAAGCTCAGAAGTCTGATGTGTCAAATTACAGCATCAATCTGACCAATCAGAGAGGAGAACACGCAAAGTGCTCCGCCGAGGCTAAAGTCAAAGGTAAGTCACTTGGTTGTATTATTATTTATTTATTAATTATTATTATTATTATTATTATTATTATTATTATTATTATTATTATTATTATTATTATTATTATTATTATTATTAATTATTATTATTATTATTATTATTATTATTATTAAGGACATTATTTGATAGATTTGCTGATGCAAAGTCAAAGGTAAAATAACTTGGTATAAATGTATTTACCACTTTTTTTATTTTTTGGAATTATGATTTTTTTTAAATATTTATTATTCTCAACTTTAAACAAGTTTAACTTTTTTTTCGAAAAAAAATATTGATAGATTTTCGGGATATTATTTTTATATAGTTAAAAATTATTTTAGGTCATAATTTTATTGTATTGTTATTTTAGGATGTATTTTTAATTTTATTCAATTTTATTGGATGTTTGTGCATATTATGAATTTTTTTATCTTTAAAATGCTGAAAAGGTGCTTGAATTTGAATTGAAAGACTCCTGAATCCTTGAATTCAACCCACCCAAACTCCCTTGTATTTTCCACAGAGGAGAAAATGAAGTTCCTTGACCCGATTGAGGACGTAGAGACCCAGGAGAAGATGACCATTGGCTTCATGTGCAAAGTGAACCGCCCGTCCGTCACCGTTAAATGGATGAAGGCCGGACAAGAGATCACTCTGAGCAAACGCATCGTGTACAGAGTGGACGGCATGAAACACTCGCTCACCGTCAAGGACTGTGTCATGGACGATGAGGGGGAATACACCGCCATCTTGGGAGACGATAAGTGTTCGGCGGAGTTGATAATCAGCGAGGCGCCGACGGACTTTACCGCTCAGCTGAAGGATCAAACCATCACTGAGTTCGAGGACGCGCAGTTCACGTGCAAACTGAGCAAAGAAAAGGCAACGACCAAGTGGTACAGGAACGGACGGGAGATCAGAGAAGGACCGAGGTATGTATGGAGAGAATAATTATTCTAGAGATGATTTGTGTTATTGTGGATGGATGGATGGATGGATGGACGGATGGATGGATGAATAGATAGATAGATAGTTGTGTGAATGTCGATAGTTAGCCTGCTATCGGTGTATGAATGTGTGTGTGAAAGGTAATGTGGGATGGGAACAGGTCTCCCTTGCAAAAGAGTCTTCGGTCTCAATGGGATATACCTGTATAAATAAAGGTTAAAAAAAATAGATAGATAGATAGATAGATAGATAGATAGATAGATAGATAGATAGATAGATAGATAGATAGATAGATAGATAGATAGATAGATAGATAGATAGATAGATAGATAGATAGATAGATAGATAGATAGATAGATAGATAGATAGATAGATAGATAGATAGATAGATAGATAGATAGATAGATAGATAGATAGTAAGAGGCACCACCACAGTCTAGAAATGATTGGTCTTATTGTGTCTGTGTCAGAAGTTTTTTCCTTGACTCGTTTTGACTGTGTGTTCTCAGATATCACATGGAGAAAGAAGGGAAGATAGCCAGACTGGTGATAAAGGTCTGCAGACCGGACGATGAATGTGAATACGCCTGTGGCATCGAGGAGAGAAGGACCAGGGCCAGACTCTTTGTAGAAGGTTTGTTTGTTTGTTTATTTGTGTTTATTCGTTTGTTTATGTGTCAACTCTCCCTGAGATTTTACATTTCTTAATCCCGATAAAAGGATTTTTTTACTGGGAGTTTTTTCTCAGCCGAGCTAAGGGAGTAAGGGCAGAGGGGTGTCATACTGTATGGAATGTAAAGCCCACTGAGGCAAATGTCTATGTGTCTAAATCAAAAATTTCTGTGGAGTTTATCAGACTTAAATTACAAAATCTTTCATTTGGATTGTTTACATATGCCCTAATAAGACTTTTCAGATGCTTCACTATCATGCAACTCACTCACCAAATAACATAGTTAAAAGGATTTTTTTTTTTTAATATATATATAATAAAAAATTTGATTATTTCTCTGTTGTTAACTATTGTCCATTCCTTCCATGGTACAGAGACCCCAGTGGAGATTGTGAGACCGCCCCAGGATGTGTTTGAACCTCCCGGCTCAGACATTGTGTTCGAGGTGGAGCTCAACAAAGACAGAGTGGAAGTGAAGTGGATGAGAAACAACATGGTAATCGTACAGGGAGATAAATACCAGATGATCAGCGAGGGTAAAGTCCACAGACTACAGGTGTGTGAGATCAGACCACGCGATCAGGGAGAATACAGGATCGTAGCCAAGGACAAGGACGCAAGAGCCAAGCTGGAGCTGGCAGGTGAGTCCAGTAGAAAAAGTAGATTGTGAAAAAAAAAATTGTTGTGTTGATGGAAAATTATTTTAAAAAAAAATCCGATTTTAGGGTAAATTTAAAAAAAAAAAAATTTCACCTTTTTAAAAAAAATATTTTACAATTATGTTTTTGAGTTTTTTTAACATCTGTTTTTTTTTTTATTAGCGTAGTCCAATTTGACTCAAATTCTTCCAACGATACAAACTTTCCTTGACGTACTTTGACTTTGTTCAGATGGATGAAAGCATAAATAAATATCAAATACTTTGACTTAACGCTTTTAATTTTTCCTTTTTTCAGCCGTTCCAAAGATAAAAACCACCGACCAGCATCTGGTAACGGACGCCGGTAAGCCGTTTGTGATGAGTGTTCCCTACGACGCTTATCCCCGCGCGGACACAGAATGGTTCTTCGAGAGCACCAGTCTGCCCGTCCAGAACATAGACACGTCCGCCGATAAGACCGACTACCGGCTGAAGTTCCCCAGAAAGGAAGACCAGGGGCGCTACAGGGTCGTGATCAAGAACAAGCACGGCCGCGGAGAAGCTATCATCAACCTGGATGTTATCGGTGAGTTAAATAGACGAATGTTAATATAATTCTGGATCTTTTGAGCTCTTATGTTGCTTCTCAATTTCCAATTCTGTCGAGATGTATTTATATATTGGAAAACATGTTTACTGCTTTCTTGAGTTTTTGAGTTCTATATTTCATTTCAAATAAAAAATGTTACTTGAGTCATCTCGTTTTCGAGGGGGTCCTCAGAAAAACATACAATACAGAAAACAATCTATTCAAGACAAACACATACAGTACATACAGGCTCCAAACAATCCTCCAAAAATAGCAACAATGACAAAAACAAAAATAATAACAAAAACAAATAAATTGCATTCAAAAACAAGAGCAAGATTTAATTTTAATTTCTTATGTGTTTTTTTTTTTTTTTCTCATATTGATTGTTTATTTCTGTTTCTTGTAGTGTATATTTCGTGTTGTTGGGTGTGAGGGTGGGATGTGGGTGGGGTATGTTCGGGAAAAAAGGGGAAAAAATGTGTATTCATTGTGCTATAATATTGTTACTAAACATTTAATATAAAAACCTTTAGAAAAAAAAACAAGAGCAAAGTGATTTAGGATAAACAAGCCAAAATATTAAACAATGTCGTTTTGTTTGCAGACGTCCCTGGGCCTGTGAAGAACCTCAGAGTGGTGGACACGACGATGGCGAGGTCAGCTTGGCGTGGGAGGAGCCAGAGAGCGACGGTGGAAGTAAGATCGTCTCCTACGTTGTAGAGAGACGCGACATTAAGCGTAAGACTTGGACGCTGGCCACAGACAGAGCGGACACCCCAGAGTACTGTGTGAGCGGTCTGCAGAAGGAGAACAAGTATCTGTTCAGAGTGTGCGCTCGCAACAGGGTCGGCAGCGGGCCAACCGTCGCCACAGACGAAGCAGTGCAAGCCAAGAACAAGTTTGGTAAGAAACGCAGAAAAACAATCCCAGCTTAAATTTATACATTTACATCCATATTCATATTCCATGAAACTGTGGCTATAAAATAGTTATACGTTATAAATACTTGGAACAGAAGTTGTACTTGTCTAACCAATCAAATCCTTTAGAAAATGTAATCATTTAAAGTTATAATGTCATAAAAATCATATAAAAACCATTTAAAACATCCAGTGTTAATACACAGCATAGGACTCTGTAACCGAATCGTGAGGAGAATTCACAGATTTTGACAACAAGTGAAACCAATTTTACCGAATATCATATTGCTTTATATTTATTTTGTATAGACAGACAGACAGACAGACAACAGATAAATCAACACTTTATTGGTCCCTTGGGAAGGCTCCTTCAGGGAAATTCAAAAGTTCTACCTATTTTAAATAAATCATATTAAAACATGTCTTTTTTTTCCGCACTATCAGACGTTCCTGACGCACCTGAAGACGTTGCAGTTGGCATTGTGAACAGGTACGGTGCCACGGTTACCTGGGAACCTCCCAAGTTCGACGGAGGCTCCGAGATCACTTCCTATGTCGTCGAACTCCGTGATAGGACGTCGGTGAAGTGGGAGGCGGCTATGGTGTGTGGCGCTAAGGATCGCTCGGCAACGCTAAACGACGTCGTGGAAAACAAGGAATACATCTTCAGAGTCCGAGCTGAGAACAAGGCCGGAATAGGCAGACCCAGCGCTGCTACCAAGCCCGTTAAAATCATGGACCCATCGGTGAGTTACAAAGACACTTAAAGTTTGTAAAAGCCACAAGTTTGTATTAATTAGTTATTATAATACATGCAAATGATACACATAATGAAATTAAAACAATTAGTGGAGATGGGGTGAGTTTGTGCACTTTACCAAAGTGACTTTAAAGTGAGGCTTGACAGTTAGTCTCAAACCAATTAATTTGGTATTTTAAGGAGTGTGTGCATCTCTGCAACACTAACTTTGGATCTGAAATAAAGTTAAGAAATATAAAGTATCAAAATTGTCTAAACCTTCAACAGCTTTTGAAGAGAAATATGGTTGACATACCAATTAATTCAACAATTAAGTGTGATGAAAAAAAATAAATTACTTTCTACACAGTAGCTAGTACATGAAAAAAGTTTTGAATTAATCTTTCTAAAATCTAATTCCATTGTTTTGTGTTGTGCTACAGACCGACCCAGTCCTCCTCTGAACCTGCATTTCAGTGATCAGATCCAGACAGCTGTCACCCTGACCTGGGAGACGCCTGCCAGTAACGGAGGCTCCATGATCACCGGATACATCATCCAGAAATGTGACGATGGATCATACAACTGGATGAGATGCAACGCTAGGCTGTGTCAAGACCTTTCCTACAGGGTAGACTGCACACATTCACCTTTTAATGTCTTATTCAGGGTACAACACCATCTCCCAAGGGTCTTAGGGTTTATTTTATTTGAATGTTTACCTCTATTAAAGGTCTACAAGGAACTTTTAAATCTTTCTGAAACAGTCTAAATTTTCCTCAGATGATCATAATTGAAATGTAACAGCAAACGAGACCATCAGTGCAAGGAATGTTCTAAAGACTTCTAAATTGGTCTACATTTTAAACAACAATTCCACGTTGTTTGAGTGACAGAGATTTATTCAGATGAGGACAAAAAGTTATTAGAGCTCATTGTGTTAATCAAATGCTGTTTTGTTTTTTTCTATTCAGATTTCTGGTCTGAAACCCGGTCAGAAATACCTTGCAAGAATGTTATTTTTATATGTTTTTTCTTGATGCATTTGTCATGGGTACCTCACCCGTACACACATTCACCTTTAATGTCGTATTCAGGGTACTCATCACAAGGGTCTTAATTTTATTTTGACCTCTATTTTAAGGTGCTACGAGTAACTTTTAAATATTTTGAAAACTAAATAATAGTTGTGTTTCTCTCTCTAGATTTCTGGTCTGAAACCCGGTCAGAAATACTTCTACAGAGTGATGGCTGAGAACGCCGCCGGTATGTCTGACCCAGCTGAACAACTCGGACCGCTGCTCGCCGACGACCCACACGGTACATAAAATAAAAATTATGATTGTTGGTATTAAAAAGAACTGAATCTAAATGCTTAAAAGAAAAATAATTAGTTTATAAGGTTCTTGATTAAATAAAATCATTAATATTATATTATTAATATTATTTACTTACAATGAGGGAACTTAAATTACCTCAGTGTTCTAGGTACTTGTTATTATTGTGATCAAAATTAAAAAATAAATATAGTTTGAGTTATCTAAGCTACAAAGTTAAAGCCTATTCAGTCTTTCATTTCCAAAAAAATAAAAAAATGTTTTATTGATTCCTGCCTGCAGTACTGAATCAACCCACTAGATGGCACTAAAACCTCCTTCTCGCTAATTAAAAACCCCTTTGTTCTATGCTTACAGTGGGTCCAAACTTCGACATGAGTGCGTTCAGAAACGGCCTGGAAGTGATTGCTCCTCGACCACTCACCATCAGAGTCCCAATAACCGGATATCCCACGCCCGTTGCCAAGTGGACCTTAGGAGATAAGGAACTGTCTTCTTCTGACGATCGCGTGACTATGGTGACCAAGCCTACCTACACAGAGCTCACCATCTCACCCAGCGTGAGACCGGACAAAGGAATCTACTCGCTCACTTTGGAGAATGACATCACTTCTGTGTCGGGAGACATCGAAGTCACCGTCATCGGTAAGAAATTTGATTTATCGGAACATTTTAAAATATGCTGGTTACTTTATTTTATTTTACCTTTATTGAACCAGGCAGGTCATTAAGAACAGATTGTTATTTAGAAAGACAGCCTGGCAAGGAAATAAGACAAATGCTTTTACATACAATCATATGAAAAAGTTTGGGAACCCCTCTCAGCCGGCATTATAATTGACTCTGCTTTCACAAAAAAAAGATAAAAGTGGTATGTCTTTAATTTACCAGGAACAGCTAAGTACTGGGATGTTTTCCAAACAAAGATTTTTTGAAAAGCAGTATTTGGTTGTATGAAATAAAATAAAATGTGAAAAACTGGCTGTGCAAAAATATGGGTACCCTTGTGGTTTTGTTGATTTTAATGCCTGTAACAGCATGTAAAACTGATTACTTTAAACACAAAGTTGGTTGGATTATGTTGTTAAGCCTTGAACCTCATATAATTGTCTGTTTAATTATGAGAAAATGTATTTTAGGTGCCTAAATGCAAGTTGCACTTCTCTTTGACTCTCTGCTGAAGTGAGACAGAATGGGATCATCAAAACAGCTCCCAAAATATCTGAAAAACAAAGATTGTTCATTGTCATGGTTTAGGGGAAGGCTACAAGAAGCTTTCCCAAAGGTTTCAATTGTCAATTTCGACTGTAGGGAACGTATTCAGGAATGGAAGACACAGGCAAGTGCAGTTAAACTAGGCATGGCAGTCCAAGAAAAAAACAGAGTGCTATAGGTGGGGGATTTGTGAGAATGGTTCAAAAACCACAGAGTCACTTCCAAAAACCTACAAGAACATTCTGGCTGCAGATTGTTATCTGTACATCGTTCAACAACTTGCAGACAATTTGCACAAATATCTTACTTTTTCTAAAGACCAATAACTAATTTTTCTCTTTAATGTCCAAAGCGTGTTTCTTCCAATATGAAGCTGGCTTGTCTAAATGAGCTTTTCATACTCCATTTAACTGTATTGTGGACTGTTGGGCGCATGAAAAGGGCTTCCTTCTCATCACCAGTCTCAACAATGTTTTGGTGCAAATTGCACTGAATTGTAGAACCATGTAAGTATACACAATCTGCAGCAGATGTTCTTGCAGGTCTTTGAGTGTGATCTGTGGGTTGTTGGCATTCTCACAATCCGCCGCATATGCTTCTTGTACTTTATTGGGTTGCTAGACTGGTTAACTGCAATATGTGCTGTGTCTTCATTCCTGACAACGTTCCTTACAGTAGAAAATTGACAATTGAAACCTTTGGGAAAGCTTCTTGTACCTTCCCCTAAATACTAAGCACAAAGTAAGATAATCTTTGTTTTTAAGATCATAGTTTAGCTGTTTTGATGATCCTACTATCCTCACTTCATGCAGAAGTCAAAGAGAAGTTGCACCTTGCATTTGGCACCTAAATCACATTTTCATGATTAAACAGACGATTATATGAGGTTCAAGGCTTGACAACATAACCCAAACCCAAATCTTGTTTTAAAGTCATCAGTTTTAATCATGCTGTTACAGGCATTAAATCAACAAACACAAGGTACCCATATTTTTGCACACGGATTTTTCACATTTTATTTTATTTCATACACCAAATACGCATTTTCAAAAAACTTTGTTTGGAAAACATCTTCCAGTACTTCAGTGTTCATGTAAATTAAAGACATATCTACTTTATTTTTTTTTGTTTATTTTTACCTATCAATTATATGCCGGTTAGAAGGGTTCCAAACTTTTTCATATGATTGTATTTAAGATTGTGTTAACTGGAAACATTTTTTTTATTTTTGGACCAAACACAAATTTGGAAACTTTAATTTCACGAACCCCAACCCTGATATGGTAGACTATCAATTTCTTAAGGGTGTATTCCAAGATCGAAGATATAAAACATAGAAAAAGTACAAAGCTAATTATAATGTGGATGAACTATATCAATATAATGTAATAATAATGTAAAAACGTAAACGATAGATAATAGATAGAATAATTTTTATTATTTTTGATATATCTCTAATATATTATCTGCTCTGTTTATTTCCACAGCATGCCCAGTGCTCCAAATGACTTCAAGTGTGCGGAGGTGACGCTCAACGTGCACCTGATGTGGGAAGTTCCGAGCACGACGGAGGAAGCCCTGTCACTCACTACCAGATCGAGAAGAGAGAAGTGTCTCGCAAGACCTGGGCCAAGGTACACCATACAATTTTTTTTTTTTCCATAAACGATTTTTATTGAATTTTGAATTGAACATTCACAACCCCCACCCACCCCACATTTCAAACTATCGTTGGACACATGGAAACAAAGATAAAAAAAAATATAAAAAAACATATCAAAAAAAGACATGCCAAATACATCACACAATACATCAATAAAATCCCCAAAGAGAATCGTAGTCTACAAACGAAGGTTATTACTTAGCCATCGGAAGTGAACTGAAGCCATATCGAAAGTGAATAGAATTATCAAGGATCGTACAGAGTCTGAAATTTGAGAAAAGCCGGAAAATGCCAGTTTAATAAAGATGTTTTTTGATGATGGGGACTTTAAGGTGGAAAGGGTTGTCAGAATGAAGTATTCTAGACAAGGTTTTCGTTTGGGTAAATAATTATGATATTATTTCCCCAGGTTGCTGCTGGCGTCTTGGACCTTGAGCACACAGTCACAGACGTGATCGAAGGAAAGGAATATCTGTTCAGCGTCATCGCCTGCAACAAGTGCGGACCAGGAGAGCCGGCGTACATCGACGAACCCGTCAACGTTTCCTCCCCCGCCAGTGAGTCATTCATATCATTCATTTTCCTTTTATTTAACCCTGAAAGATCAATTGAGGGGTTGACCCTCTTTTACAATGACGTCGAGTTTTACAAATACACAATAAACAAAAAAAAAAAAGTTACATTTTGGATGAAAAAGCAGCGTATCATCAGCATAGAACCATATCCAAATTCCATATAACTGCCTAGAAAACTCCTCTCTTTCACATTAGAAATTTCTCCTTTTAAAGTACACAAACACGCAACTGAAAAAGCGAACACACAAACAAAAGACAAAACAAAATAAACAACTAACATGGCGTACTCTACTTAGAAGGTTAGAAAGACCCACATACACAAAATCTGAAAAAAATCTCACCTACATAATGTTTATTTCCCTCCCCAGCTATTCCCGATCCCCCTGAGAACCTGAAGTGGCGTGATAAGAGCGCTAAGACCATCTTCCTGTCCTGGGAGGCTCCTCGCTACGACGGCGGCGCCCCCATCAAAGGCTACGTGGTCGACAGGTGTCAACGTGGAACAGAGAAATGGGAGCCATGCGGTGAACCCAGCCCCGATCTGAAGTAAGTCGCGGCACAAATAAAACTAAACTAAAAGTATATAAAAATATATTCTGGTGGCGTAGTGAATAGAGCGTGTACCAGATTGGCTCCCGCCTTTGTCGCAGTGGTCGCGGGTTCAAATCCGACCCGTGGATCTTTACTGCAGGTCATCCCCCTCTCTCTCTCTCTCGCTCTCTCTCTCTCTCTCTCTCTCTTTCTGTCTCCCCATTTCAACTCTATGCTATCCAATAAAGCTTGAAAACGCCCCAAATAAATGATCTAATAAAAAATTTAAAATCTGTTTTGTGTTCCCAGGTTCCATGTCACAGGCCTGGTGGAGAACCAGTGGTACGCCTACAGGATCAGAGCATTCAACAAGCTGGGAGCCAGCAGACCGTGCAGGGCCACTGATGAGATACAAGCCGTCGATGCCAGAGGTAAATCAGCCACTTTGTTTTATATATATACTTTAATTAGTGTGTGTATATATATACAGTAATTAGTGTGAATGCTGGAGCATGGATTTTTTATGGAGTTTTTGGCATATCACAGCTGGACACAAGTCAGATCAACTTACAGATGTTAATTCAGTGCACATATGCATATGCAAAATGTGACCAGATGTGTATTTTTCTTGTGCCAAAAAAGCTTTTAAAAAAATTGTCTTTTTTTTTTGACCCAAATAATAAAATAAAAACAACAACAACATAAAACAGTATCAGTTGTTCGATTTGGACTAAGAATCAATGTGATAGATAAATGGTTAGATGTCAATTGTTATGTTGACCACAATTTTGATTACAATGTAACAGTGGTGTATAAAAGCTCAAAAAAAAAATACTTATTACAAAAAAAAAAGAATCAATGTGATAAGCGATTTTTCAAGATGTCAATTTTCAAATCTTTGTTCCTTTTTAAACCGTTTTCAGAGCCTCCAGAGATCCAGTTGGATGTGAAGCTTCTGGCCGGTCTGACAGCCAGAGCCGGTTCAAAGATCGAGCTCCCGGCCGAGGTCAAGGGAAAGCCCGACCCCAAAGTCAAATGGACCAAAGCCGACCACGTCCTGAAGGCAGACGAACGCACAACCATCGAAACCCCGCCCGGACACTCCAAACTGACCATCGAGAAAACTACAAGATCAGACACTTCTACCTACATCATCGAGGCCGTTAATGCCTGCGGGCGCGCCACTGCCACCATCGATGTCAACATCCTTGGTACGGATCATTCTTTATTAAATAACCATCGGTGTATGAGTGTGTGTGTGAATGGGTGAATGTGGTAAGAAATGTAAAGCGCTTTGGGGCCTGAGAAAATCGGCTAAAAAGCACTATATAAGTCAAGTCCATTTACCATTATCTGATTCATCAAAACCTAACTTATATTATGAATGTTACCTGGTTAAATGAAAAGATATTGATCGATTGATTGATTGATTAATTGATTGATTGATTGATTGATTGATTGATTGATTGATTGATTGATTGATTGATTGATTGATTGATTGATTGATTGATTGATTGATTGATTGATTGATTGATTGATTGATTGATTGACTATACTGCTAATATATATAGCCCAAACTAAATGATATCACTGTTTTCAAATTGTATGTGAAATTACAGTCATCTCTTTGTTGTTAAAAAATTGTATAAAAAAAATGTTTGAGGTTAAAAATGTATATGTATATATAATGTATATATTACAACTTATGACTAAATTAACTAATATATAAAAGTACTATAATATATATAATTTACTGTATATATTACATTGGGATTTATCTTCTCTATCTCTATCTAGGGTTTTTACTGGGAGTTTTTTCTCAGCCGAGCTAAGGGTGTAAGGGCAGGGTGTCATATTGTATCATATATCATATTGTATGAAATGTAAAGCCCACTGAGACAAATGTATTTGTGATTTTGGGCTATACAAATAAAACTGATTTGATTTGATTTGATTTAGATAAAATATATAATGTATATATTACAACTTATGACTAAATTAACTCATTTTAAAAGTACTATAATATAAATAATTTACTGTACACATTACATTGTGATTTATCTTCTCTTATCTCCTCTCCACCTCAGACAAACCCGGCCCTCCCGCTGCCTTCGATATCTCCGAGGTCACCAACGAGTCTTGCTTCATGGCGTGGAATCCGCCCAGAGACGACGGTGGATCCCCGATCACCAACTACATCGTCGAGAGCCGTCTGGTGGACAAGGAAGAGTGGGTAAAGATGTCCGCCACGGTCAAACACACGACGTTCAAAGCCTGCAAGCTCGCCGCGCTGAAGGAATACGTGTTCAGGGTCAGCGCAGAGAACCAGTACGGCATCGGAGAACCCGCGGTGCACGTGCCAATCATCGCCAAGTATTCCTTCGGTAGGTGTCTATCTATCTATCTATCTATCTATCTATCTATCTATCTATCTATCTATCTATCTATCTATCTATCTATCTATCTATCTATCTATCTATCTATCTATCTATCTATCTATCTATCTATCTATCTATCTATCTATCTATCTATCTGTCTATCTGTCTGTCTGTCTGTCTGTCTGTGTGTCTGTCTGTCTATCTATCTATCTATCTATCTATCTATCTATCTATCTTTTTATCTATCTGTCTGTCAAATGTAGATACTTGGTTAAGACTTTGCAACAACGAGTTTGAAGTTGAAAATCATTTTCAGATTTTTTTTTTTTTTTTTTAATATTCAAAAAATAATAATTTAAAACAATTATATTAATTAAATAAATAATAAATCTCATAATGTCCTGCCGTTTCAGACCCTCCCGGTGCCCCAGTTAGAGTGACTCCTTCAGATATCGCTAAGGACTCAGTGACACTGACTTGGTTTGAGCCGGACGAGGACGGAGGCAGCCCCATCACCGGCTACTGGGTGGAGAAGTTTGACCAAGAGACAGACAAGTGGATCAGGTGCAACAAACTACCCGTCAAGGACACAACATTAAGGTGAGTAATCAGGGCTGTGCAATTGTGGAAAGATAGATTTGTTATGTCTGAAATAAATTGAATCAATCAATCAATCAATCAATGTTTATATATTGTTTTGCAGGGTGAAGGGACTTCCGACTAAGAAGAAGTATCGCTTCCGTGTCCTGGCTGAGAATTTGGCTGGACCTGGAAAACCCAGCGTAGAGACCGATCCCATCCTCATCAAAGATCCTATCGGTACGTACCATGTTAATCACTGCTGCTCTCTACAAACACTACTTTACTAGTTTTCTTACAAATAATATAATATTTTAGAATCTTTTATTTTTCCATTATATGTTTTTATTACTATTTTTTGCCTACTATTAGAACACCTTCATTTTCCCATTTTATTTTTTATTATATTGAAAGTAAAATGATCTTATTTCATCTAATAATAATAGCAATATTCTACTTATTGGTACTTAGAGTGTCACTCTTACAAATGCCCATGCACAACGTTCGATTGTAAGTTAGAGTGCTTGAATGATTCTAATAACACCCCCCATTATCTCCCTCAGATCCTCCATGGGCCCCCGGTAAACCCCACATCAGGGAAGTGGGTAAAACCACCGTTCTGTTGGGTTGGACCCGACCAGAGCATGACGGAGGCGCTAAGATCGAAGGATACATCATTGAGTTCCAGAAGACAGGCAGTGAGGAGTGGGTCAGGATCGCAGAAGACATACCTCAGCTTGAACACCAGCTCCAGGGTCTAAAGGAGAAGGAGGAGTATTCATTCAGAGTGAAGGCCGTGAACAAGGCCGGAGAGAGCGAACCAAGCGATCCAAGTGAACCGGTTGTATGCAAGGAGAGGCTCTGTAAGTACCTTAAAAAAAATAAAAATTATAATGATTTTTTTATTTTATTTTTATTTTTTGTACAGCCCTTCGAGGCATTTTTTTTTGTGGTAACATGTTTTAACTTATAAATATCATCAGTGAGAATTTACAAGTTGATTACTCACATTAAAACAATTGTGTTTTGTTTGACAAATTTTTAGAATAAATATGCAAATTTCTCAATATCTTACTTATTATATTTAAATCTAAAAATCTAGATGCTAGATAAAGCCAGAGTTAAAATCTTTATTATATTAAAAAAAAATGCATTTTCAGCATGTTTACAAGTCAAAAAATGTCTCAATAAATCAGATAATTTGTGAATGAACCCCATAATAAACTTTGATTCCTTTATTAATTAATTTAATTGTTTATTATCCCCTCCCCTAGACCCTCCATCCGCTCCTCAGTGGCTGGAAGTGACCAACATCACAAAGACAAACGCCGATCTGAAGTGGCAAGCTCCGAGCAGTGACGGTGGCTCTTCCATCTCTAACTACGTGGTGGAGAAACGTGACGTCAGGCGTAAGGCTTGGCAGTCCGTAGACACCACCGTCAGAGAGCGTAAATACACCGTGTCCCCGCTCAACGAAGGATCGCTTTACGTGTTCCGCGTAGCCGCTGAAAACGCCGTGGGAATGGGAGAATTCTGTGAGATGGAAGATGCTGTGCTCGCCAAAGACACCTTCAGTAAGTTCTTAAAAAAAGTGGTATTTGTTAGGCGATAATGTTTGGAATTAAACCAATTTCTATTGTCAATAACTAAGTAAGTTAGTAAGTATGTAACATGTATTTGTATAGCGCTTTTCACAGACAGGGTCACATATTATACGTATTTGTAGGCTATAATGTTTGGAAATAAAACAATGAAATGTGTCAATAAGAGTAGCATGTGATTATGTACAGGGTCGATTTGAATTTCAAATATTTTATTTGTAAAATAGAACATACTAATCAACATCAGTTCTTTTATTATTTTTTTTATTTATTTTTTACAAAAACATGTATAAAAGTTGTTATCTCTAATAGCTGCTAATTTTTCTTTTCTTTTTTTCAGTGAGTTCTTAACAGTTTAAAGCATCATAGCTTGACGGATAGAGTATTGCCATTTAAATTAAATTACTTAATTACTTTTTAACAATTTTCCTGCCTGATTATGCTTTCTTTTCCTTTCATTATCTCTTTTCAAATCTGTCCCCCTTCAAGGAATATGTGATTTTGTTTTTCAAAGGGTACACATGCAGACAGACATTTATTTTAACCTTTTACCAATACTTGGACTATTTACAATTTTCTTTAATAGTGCTATCATCCGTTTAGCTTGCAGCAAAACTAAAAAATTGTCCATTTTTATGGGACACAAGGATGTCTACATGTAGTGCAGATGAGTAATGCTTGTCTTGTTCTGTGCAGCCACCCCTGGGCCTCCCTACGCTCTTACCGTGCTGGAAGTCACCAAGAGACACGTGGAGCTGAAATGGGAAGCGCCTAAGAGCAACGGAGGACGACCCATCACTAAGTAAGACTACAAACTGCTGTACAACCACTGTGTAGATGTATATGACATAGACGAGAAATACCAAGCTTGAACAATATGTTATTAATGCCTTCATCTCATGATCTTGAGAAAAAAAAAGTTGTTGTTATTTTTCGTTTTTTGACGGTTTTAACACTGTTTAAGGTTTGAATCAACATTTTGACCGACCATCAAAAAAAAGATGATTAGTTGGCTCAAATGAAGACAGTTCTCCTTCTAACTTCCGAGTTTTAGTTTTAGCCTTAAAATTTAAAAAAATCTGGTGCGGACAGCTGACTTGAAGTTTTGAGTTTTTTTTACTCATTTTTACAGTGTAGACATTTCTATAAATATGTAAAAAAAAAAAAAAAAAAAAAAAAAATAAGGATACATTTTTTTTTTTTTTTTTTGTACATTTAAATACATATTCTATAACACGATCCCCTCTTGTGTCAGGTATGTGATTGAGAAGAAGGAGAAGCTTGGAACGCGCTGGCTGAAGTGTTGTAAGACTCCAGACAAGCAGACCATGTTCAAGGTGACGGAGGTGGATGAAGGAACAGAGGTCCAGTTCCAGGTCCGGGCCGAGAACGAAGCCGGAGTGGGAGATCCCAGCGAACCCACCGAGATCCTCACCATCGAAGACGCTACTAGTAAGTTAACGCTTCAGATATTCAATAGAAATCCATTCTGCTTAGCTTTTGAGGTTCATCTAACTGTAATGCTTTTTTTTTTTTTTTTTTTTTTTATTTACTGATAAACAAATCAAATGTATCTCTCTTTAAATTCATGCGAATGCCATGAAAAAGGATTTCTTCTTACATGTTTTTTAATTAATTCAGAAAGAAAACATTTCAGATATTCAGATGATTCAGATTCAACTTTTAAATATCATTGTGAAATTTTGCCAGTTGATTATTTACATTAAAAATATTATATTTTGATTGTTTATTTTTGTTTCTTGTAGCGTGTATTTCGTTTATGTCATTTCTAACATTGTGTATTGTTTTTTGTGCTGATTTTTTGCTGCAGGATTGTTTGTAGTTGGGTGTGGGGGGTGGGATATGGGCGGGGTGTGTTCGGGGGAAGAAAAAAGGGGAAAAATCTTCATCATTGTACTGTAATTGCTTCACAAATCTTTTGTTGAATAAAAAAACCTTTGAAAGAAAAATATTATATTTTGTATTAAATTGAGCCCGCATTGTCTCGCCTTAACCCTGGCATTGTTCTTTGTCCACCCAGGCGCCCCGTCCCCTCCCCAGGAAGTGGCCATCCCGGACGCTAGCAGGGAACACATCAACGTGACGTGGAAAACGCCGGCAAAGAACGGTGGCTGTCCCATCACAGGCTACCACGTGGAGGTGGCAGAGGCCCGGCCCGAGCTGAAGTGGCTCAGAGTCAACAACAGACCCATCAAAGAACTCAACTTTAAGATCGAGGACGGAATCAAACCGGAGAAGAAATACGTCATCAGAGTCAGAGCGATCAACTCTGTCGTGTGAGCGATCCATCGGAGATCTCTGACAAGGTCTTCACCAAGGATCCAGACTGTAAGTCTTTTTTCTTTAGATTTTTTATAATTTATTGTAGGATCATATATTATTCTGAGAGTTATTTTTTTTACTTTTACAACATCCTACACATTTTTTTTATGCAAGCAATTTAAATTAAAAAAGAATTAAATTAAAAAATAACAAAAAAATACAAAAACTAAACAAAAAAACAATGATAATAAATAATACTAATTCAATAATAAATACTTAACTACTGTTAGTATTGATAACATTTAAATTAAATCATTTTAAAGGTGCAGTGTGTACAAGGTATTGGCATTTTGCAGGTTAATACATACTGTAGGTTATTAATGGTATTTAAGATCCCGACTGTAAGTATTTTTTTATTTTTTTTATACTTTATTGTAGGATCATATATAATCCTATATATTATTATTTTTTAAATTTAAAACATCCACCCAATTTTTTTATTTATTTATGCAAACAATTTAGTTAAAAAAAACAAAAAACAAAAACATCTACAATACCACCACTAGATGATACTAAATACTCAATATTACACCCAACACCTTTTTAAAATAGGTACCATTAAAACCCTGATATTAAAATTCCCTTAATTAATAACCTTTGTGCTCTGGTCCTTAGGCGCCCCAACCATGAACCTCGAAGCCCAGGATGTGGTGGTGATCGAGGGGGATAAGCTGCACCTGGTCGTGCCCTACAGAGCCATCCCCACTCCTAAGATGGTGTGGCAGAAGGACGCAGTGGAGTGCAAGGCCAGCGACCGCCTCTCCATGTGTGTTGAGATGAACACAGCTCACCTTGACCAGCTCAAATGCAAACGAACCGACGCGGGAGCCTACGCCATCACCCTCGAGAACACTCTGGGAAAAGCAGAGGGCACCGTCAACGTTAAAGTCATCGGTAAGAAATCTTTTATATCATAAAGGGGTTTTCTTTTTTTTTTTTTTTATACTTTATTTTTTTTATTTTTCACTTTTAGGGAAACACACATACATTGAAAAAAACAAGAACAACAAAACAGTTAGGTCACTGAAGGAAGGGCATAATAAAGCTTCACATTTACAATCAAGTCACGTTACGGGTTACATTCCTAGTGTTCTTAAGAGGGGATGGACACACAATCAGAGTGTCACCAGCATGTCATCACGTGGTTTTCTTGTTTGAATTTGTTTGCTTTAATTATATGTGACACTGCAGGTGAAAAGGGTAACTTTTTTAACCAGTTGATTACTTACATTAAAATAATTATTTTTTGTGTTATCATTTTACAGAAATTGAATTGAATATGAACATTTTGGCAATAACGAACTAATTATGAGTATTGAAAATAACTAATGTTGAGATCATGTCTGTTGTTGTTCAGTTATCAAATAAACACCTGAATGTACATTTTGGACCTTGGATTTATACTAGTATGAAAGAAGACATGCTATGGAAGATAAATCTCAAAACTGACCAGTGCAGAGCAAGAAAATCTCTTAAAAATCCTTCTGTAATAACCTTCAGAATAGTGCTGAGAATGATTATGGAAAGTTCAGTTGATTGTAAGTGCTTTAGAAGTTGAAATTTAACCTGTTTTCTTCCTCCTTATCTTTTTACAGGACTGCCCGGTCAGTGCAAAGACATTTCCTCCAGTGAAGTCACTAAGAACTCCTGTAAGATCTCTTGGGAAGCCCCAGAAGACGATGGTGGCACAGAGATTATCAGCTACACTTTGGAACGTCGCGAGCGCTCCAAGAAGACTTACGTCCCGTGCATGTCTGGGGAAAACGTCCTGACTTACACCGTCAAAGACCTGTACGTCACCTGCGAGTATTACTTCAGAGTGAAGGCCGTCAACAAGGTCGGAGCCGGACAGAATCTGGAGCTGCGCGCGCCAGTCATCATCGAGGAAATAAAACGTAAGAATTTTAATTGTTTTAAACCTTTTATTTATACAGGTAAATCCCATTGAGACCAGAGACTCTTTTACAAGGGAGACCTGTTTTCCTTTCCCACGTTACCATTCACACACACACATTCATACACTGATAGCAGCAGGCTAACTATCGACATTCACACAAGGCAAGGTGTGTGAAGTGTCTTGCCCAAGGACACATCAACCATGACACATTGGCTGACCCGCTCTACCACCTGAGCCACATTCGCCCAAATAAATGGGCTTTTTAAAAATGTATTATTATAAGCTTTTTTTTAACTAGACTAACAATCAAAAGTTAGTTTTGGATCGAGAATTGGTCATGTGAATGTGGTAGCATCCTTTCTCATGTTAGCTAAATAAATATATGGACAAAGAAGAAGAGTTTTGTTAAGGGTTATAACTTGGGATAGTTATTAGATGCACCTGTATACAGTATAATTGTATTACACCTTGTAGTTTTGGCTCCAACATTATCATTAACCCTCTCTGCTGCACACTAGTATCCCCTATTGATATATGAGAAAGGGTTAGGGCTATTAAGTCTGAAATGAGTCCTAAAAAAACCTGTTTGATTTTTTGGTTTAGCAATTTTGTAAACACTTGTATTCTAGCCTGGAAAAAAAATATATCTTTAAAAAAAATACAAATTATTCCTTCAAATATACATTCTAATCATTTTAAAACCTTGTAGTTTTGGCTCCAACATTAACATTAACCCTCTCTCCTGCACACTATCCCCTCCACAACAGAGAAACCAGACCCACCGATCCAGGTTGCAGTGTTGGATCCCACCAATAACACCATCGCAGTCACATGGAAGGCTCCGGAGTACGACGGGGGCTGTGCCATCCAGGGTTACATCATCGAGAAGATGATCAAAGATGGCGACAGATACGAGCGGGTTAACCCCAACCTGGTGCTCAGGTACAAATACCTCGCCACGGGCCTCACGGAGAACGCAGAGTATGTGTTCAGGGTCCGGGCTGAGAACGCCGCAGGAATCAGTGAGCCCTCAAGAAGCTCGCCCATGATGAGGGCGGCAGATCCAGTCGGTAAGTTCAAACGCAAAAAACTGCACACACACACAAACACACACACACACACACACCACACACACACACACACACACACACACACACACACACACACACACACACACACACACACACACACACACACACACACACACACACACACACACACACACACACACACACACACACAACACACACACACACACAAACACACACACAACACACACACACACACACACACACACACACACAAACACACACACACAACACACACACACACACACACACACACACACACACAGTTCGTTAGAGGCAGTAATAATATCCTTTTTGTTATCTTATAACACAGTCCTGAGCTCAGTAAAAATAAACACAAAATAAAAAAATTGGTTTGTCCAAAAAATATCAAATCTAGCAATCTATTAAAGTCTAGAGGTCTTTGAACGGCAGCCTTAACAAGAACTTGTCATGATCTTCTTTACACATATTAGATTTGAGATTTAGAGTTGTTATAACTGGAATTATTTTATGATACAATTCCTCTTTCTTCCGTTTTGCAGACAAACCCAAGGTGACGCTGTTCGCGCGCGTGCAGGAGGGAGTGTGTGTGAAGAGGGGAGAGGAGATCCGTATCGACGCTTACATCTCCGGCGCTCCGTATCCCAAAGTCTCATGGCTCAGGAACAACGAAGACGTCACCAAAGAACCAACGAAGAAAGTCAAGATCGTGGCCAAGAGGAGGAAGAGCATGGCCATGGTTAGTCTGTCTGTCTGTCTGTCTGTCTGTCTGTCTGTCTGTCTGTCTGTCTGTCTGTCTGTCTGTCTGTCTGTCTGTCTGTCTGTCTGTCTGTCTGTCTGTCTGTCTGTCTGTCTGTCTGTCTGTCTATCTATCTATCATGGCCATGGTTAGTGCTTAGAGTTATCTGGATGAGTGAACGATATTTCAATTTCTTAAAAAGTCTTGCAGTGTTCAATGGTCAGTGTTTGCAGAGGGCTTTAGAGTATTTCACTTTACAAAAAGGTTACAACAATTAACTGTTAGTTAATGCTATTAAGGGTTAGTTTAATGCATAGTTAACACCTAGTAAGCGTTAAGTAAGTGTTAATACTTACGGTTAGTTAATGCTTTGTTAACTATTGCTTAGTTAAGGATAAACTAAGCAGAACAGTTAGTTAATGCTCTTTTTTACAACACACACACAAACAACCACCTGCACCATCACAACAAGGACACAAACCACACAAAAAATAAAAAATAAAATAATGAAAAAAAGGCAAATTTATCCCATGTTTTCACCCGTCATGATGGTCTCTCTCATTCATTTAGTTTAAAGAAAAAAAAATATATATATATAAAATAAATACTTGTTTTCTGGTCCTTAGCTAACTAAAATAAATATTTTTCCTTGTGTTGTGTGTTCAGTTGATGGAGGAGCCAGAAGAGGAGTTTGTTGACCCGTTGATTGCGCGTCTGGGAATGGACCAGAGCACTAAGGGCCAGGCGGGCATCAGCATCAGAGAATCTATCCGCACTGACCACGGAGACTTCACCATCCAGGTCGAGAACAAACACGGTGTCGCCACAGCAAGCTGCTTTGTCAACGTCCTCGGTAAGAGAAAAAGGTTTATTTTATTTTATTTTATTTTATTTTATTTTATTTTATTTTATTTTATTTTATTTTATTTTATTTTATTTTATTTTATTTTATTTTATTTTATTTTATTTTATTTTATTTTATTTTATTTTATTTTATTTTATTTTATTTTATTTTATTTTAACAATACACAGAAAGACAAGCACATACAAAAGACCGAATGTTGAAGCTGTACATGCTTCTTATAAACTAAATGAATGGTCCTTATATCAAACGTTGACCCTTCTCTCTCTCCGTAGACAAACCTGGCATTCCGATCCACTTCGCCTTCGATGAGGTCCGTAACACTTCAGTGACGTGTAACTGGGAGCCTCCGGAGGACGATGGTGGCAGTGAAATCTTGAACTACATCTTGGAGAAGAAGGACAACAAGAACGAACACAGCGACTGGATCACTGTGACATCCACACTCAAGGGAACCACCTGCCCCATCACGAAGCTGATCGAAGGAAAGGAATACATCTTCAGGGTCAGTGCTGAGAATAGGTACGGCGTCGGAAAACCATGCACCTCCATGCCAGTCACCGCAAGAAACACGTTCGGTGAGTAAAAAAGAAAATTATTATATATTCGTGTGATTGTTACTTTGTGTATTGCTGTTTTTATGAGAGTGCCATCAGAAATGTTGTTGTAGTTGTTGTAGCCATACATACAATGACAAATACAATTGAATACATATGAAAATGTGTCATTATCTAACTAATTATGTTAAAATATTATTAAAGAAAAAGAAAAAAAAGTGCTATATAAGTCAAGTCCATTTACCATTTTACTATTTGCTCCCAACACTTAAATAGTTAACTAAAAATAAACGATTTATTGAAAACTTCTTATAAGACCAATGTATATAATTTACAATTCCCAATTCAACGGTAACATTACTTGTTGAATAATGACGTTTCAAACCATATTCCAGATCCTCCCGATGCTCCCAACAAATAATAATTGATAGTATTTATATAGCGCTTTTATTTGAAGGACACTTAAAGACACTTTACATCACATTTTTTTTTTTTACGTTTTAATGAATTGTTTTGTGTCATTGCTTTAAGTGTTTTTTTAATGTGTGCTGTTGTATTTTAATTTATGTATTTTATGTAAAGCACTTTGGTGAATTTAGGTTCTTATAAGGTGCTATATAGATAAAAGTGACCTTGACATTGACATAAAATAAAAAAATAAAAAAATAAAATACAAAAAAATAAAAAACATTATTTTTCCATATTTCAGACCCTCCGGATGCGCCCAACACCCCCAGAGTTCGCGAGGTGACAGCCAGCAGTGCTCACATCTCCTGGAACGAACCCAAAGACAACGGCAGCCCCATCCTGGATACTGGATCGAGAGGAAAGAGGTCAACAGCAAGCACTGGACCAGGGTCAACCACGCCCTGCTCAACTCACTCGAGGTCAATATTATTTTTCTTTTTTTTTTTTACTTTTTTTTTTTTTTTTTAAATACAGCTCTGGAAAAAATTCAGAGACCACTCCAAATATTAAAACGGAAACAGTAAAGTCTTCAGAATTGATAGAAATCAGATATCACCGTTAGCTATACAAAAGTTTTATTATATGATCATATCTTTCAAATTCAAAAATGGAATTTGTGCTGATCAATTTCTTTAATATCATAATATAACATACAGCTCCGGAAAAAATTAAGAGACCACTCCAAATGTTCAGTGTCTCTAGTTTTACTATTTATTGGCAAATGTTTGAGTAGAATTAACATTTTGGTTTTATAATATAAACTACTGACAACATTTCTACCAAATTCCAATAATTTTTTGTCATTAAAGAGCATTTTTAATAAGTTATATAGACACATTCATACATCGATAGCAGGCTAACTATCGATATTCACACTTCTAATAAAACTAAAAAAAAATTGTTTCGTTTTGACCTTCTAAACTCTGTTCTTAAACCTTTCTGTGCCGTGTTGCATCGTGCAGGTGAAGATCAGCGGCCTGATGGAAGGTCTGGTCTACATCTTCAGAGTGTGTGCTGAGAACCTGGCTGGTCCTGGGCCCTTCAGCGAGCCCACAGAGCGCACCATGGCGATGGACGCTATCCGTAAGTCTATCTATCTATCTATCTATCTATCTATCTATCTATCTATCTATCTATCTATCTATCTATCTATCTATCTATCTATCTATCTATCTATCTATCTATCTAGCTATCTATCTATCTATTACTATCTATCTATCTATCTATCTATCTATCTATCTATCTATCTATCTATCTATCTATCTATCTATCTATCTATCTATCTATCTATCTATCTATCTATCTATCTATCTATCTATCTATCTATCTATCTATCTATCCATCCATCTATCTATCTATCTATCTATCTATCTATCTATCTATCTATCTATCTATCTATCTATCTATCTCAAACTGTCGATCAATTACATTACATTTTATTTAGCTGACGCTTTTTTATCCAAAGCGACTTCCATTATATATGTATATATGATTTTATTCAGGACACATGAAGATCCATAGTACAATGTATAAAAAATAGACTCAATACATAAATAACAACAAAAAGCACACCAATGCATGCAGATTAAAAAAACACAAATAAAATAAGAGATCAGCATACAACACTTACAGTATACAAAGATGCCCTCCAATGTCTCCAGAGTACCATTAAGTGCATTGAACCATGAAGGTACAAACTCAGAACAACAAGAATCACGTCAGTACTATAGCTTCAGATAAACTAAACTAAAAAGTGACACATGTAAGTGCTACATGGAGATGGATCAAGCGCCATTCTTTTTTTGTTTTTTGTTTTTTAGCTGTCAATCAATCTGCCTGGATCTGTCATTCAACCAAACCCTTATAACTGATCATTGTGATTACTGAAAAACAAAACGGCAAATGCAGTCGTCCGATTAGTTATTCTCTTATTTTAATGAAACAATGCTTTAATTTATTCAATTATATTCTCATGTAGACAGGAAGACAATAGGCATATCTACCGTATTTATGCATTTACAGATTTTTCTACATATTTACACAACTGATTAAGCACATGTGAATTAGGATAAACATTTGTGGATAGTTTTTTGGTACAATAAAGACCCCATATCGTACACTTTTCCTATTAAGTTAAGTCTGATCATTCTCTCCTAACTATCCACCCCTCCCTCAGTGCCCCCTGGCCCTCCCATCCCCTGGATTGTGGACACTGGGAAGGATTCAGTCACCGTTGCCTGGAAACCTCCTCTGTACAACGGGGGAGGAGACATCTTGGGATACCATCTTGAGAAGGTACACACTATTTAATATTTTTCTTAATTTTTTAATTTCATTTTTATATATATTTTTTATTATATATTTAATTTTTGTTATTCATTATTTTTAAAGAATTTACTTAATTTGGGTTCCTAAGATGGTCAAAATGTTTGTTTGTGTATGTTGTTAAAAATAAAAATAAAAAACTACAATAAAAATATTGTGGGAAAAAAAGAAGGTTAACAACGGAGGAGAGGACATCTTGGGATATCACCTTGAGAAGGCACACACCATTAAAACTGTTATATTATGACTCTTCATTAATGTTGAAGCAGAATTTGTTGCTTGATACCTTTTCCGTATGACATAGTATTTCCATATAGATTGATGTTAGTATTTTTTTTTTACCTCGTACCTACGACCGAATCACAGCAGTGCTGATATACAGCGACAACATGCTCCCTCTCATGTGATATTGCTTAAGTGTCTGCAATAAAGCTCTATACTATACATTAACATATTGTTTGTTACCAGGTGTTGGCCGGAGAGAAGGAGTGGAAGCGTTGCACAGAGTTCAGGTGTAAGGAGCTGACGTACACAGTGACCGGTCTGACCGAAGGAGCAGATTATTACATCAGAGTTATCGCCGTTAACGACGCCGGACCCGGAGCGCCAGGCGTGACCGAACCGGTGACCGTTACTGAGCCTCAAGGTAAAGACATATGGATTTAATAGTGGTACAGCAAATTAGAATAATAAATAAGGTTCAGGATTTAATATTGCCGATATTGCACTACAGGTGAATGGGAAAAAAACAAGAATAAGGATCAAAAGTAGACAATAAAATCCAATTTCAACAAAATGTATTATTTTATTTAATAGAGGTACAGCAGATTAGACATAATAAATAAGATAGACATTCATACAAAATGCAGGAATAATGTGTCTAGACAGCGCAGGTGAATAGGGTAAACAAAAAATAACTTATAGATATCTTTGTGACATTTTTCGTAATACAATTTTTTTCAGACATGTTTGAATACATATGCAAATTTGACAACATCTAATTATTCCAGCAAATTAGAATAATAAATGAGGTTCAAGGTAGCTTTATTTATACCCGCCGTGGGTAAATCTGGTTTTTGAGGTCAAGAAAAAAGGCGTTCACTTAGCATACTCAGTTCAAAAACACACAACAAAAAAAAAGACAAAAATCACAAAGGTGCTCAGAAAGTGCAATAAAATGAGTGAATAAATAAATGAATTAAATGAAATGAGATTTAAATACTTAATGTACAAAATCTAAAATCAAAGACTAATTGTTCTGTCCTGTCCTTTTCCATTTCCAGAAACTCCCAATGTTTACTTTGACGACTCCGTAAAGAACGGGATCATGATAAAGGCCGGCGAGCCTCTGAGACTTCCCGCCTTCGTGATCGGCCGCCCGCAGCCCGAGGTGAAATGGGCCAAAGAAGAGGTGGAGGTGGACAAGGAGAGAGCGATGATAGACACAGTGGGACGTCACAGCACTCTGTTCATTAAGACGGCCGTGAGAGCAGACCACGGAAAATACATGATCACCGGAACCAACAGCACGGGAACCAAGACAGCCGAGACCAGGGTGGACGTTATGGGTAAGTGTTTTGAGATAAATGTGTTCGATAGTGTAGTAGATGATAGATAGTGTTTTGAGTTGATACATACAGCTCCGAAAAAAAATGAAGAGACCACTCCAAATGTTCAGTGTCTCTCGTTTTACTAGTCAGAGGCATATGTTTGAGTAGAATGAACATTTTGGTTTTATAATATAAACTACTGACAACATTTCTACCAAATTCCAATACATTTTTTGTCATTAAGATCATTTTCAATAAGTAATTTAGAGATGAAGATTGAAGAAAAATCCAGACTGGTGTCTTGTTTTTTTGAGATTCTTATTATTCTTATTAAGAATTTAACTTTTTGTCTGAGATTTTAACTGGCTTGGTATTTCCATATTATAGCTCCCAGTTTAAACAGAGATTTAATGCACCAGTTATAATAATAATAATAATAAAATGTCCAAAACAACACACCTGACATATTGATTTTCTTGGTATATTTCCACAGACGTGCCCGGGCCTGTGGTGGACCTGAAAACTGTTACCGTGACGAAGAAGAACATCACCATCTCCTGGGCTGATCCACTGGACAACGGAGGCAGCGACATCATCGGATACGAGGTATTTATTATTCATATCTAACTCTCAAAACTGGTTCTGTTTTTAGATGCAATTTTACCTATATTGCAATATTGCTCACTATTTATTGACTCATTTTACTGACTTTTATTACTTTTACTTTTATATATCTGTCTGTCTGTCTGTCTGTCTGTCTGTCTGTCTGTCTGTCTGTCTGTCTGTCTGTCTGTCTGTCTGTCTGTCTGTCTGTCTGTCTGTCTGTCTGTCTGTCTGTCTGTCTGTCTATCTATCTATCTATCTATCTATCTATCTATCTATCTATCTATCTATCTATCTATCTATCTATCTATCTATCTATCCCTCCCAACCTCCCTCCCTCCCTCCATCTATCTATCCATCTATCTATCTATATATCCCTCCATCCATCCATCTATCTCTCCCTCCCTCCCTCCCTCCCTCCCTCCCTCCCTCCCTCCCTCCCTCCCTCCCTCCATCCATCCATCTATCTCTCCCTCCCTCCATCCATCCATCCATCTCTCCCTCCCTCCCTCCTCCCTCCATCCCTCCCTCCATCAATCCATCCATCCATCCATCTAGGTGTTGAGGAAAGACCATAAGATGAAGCTGTTCCGTCAGCCAATAGAAACGGCTTCCTGTAAGTGTGACATTCAGGGACTGTTGGTCGGAGAGGAGTACGACTTCAGAGTCATCGCACGGAACAAGTACGGAGACGGTGTGCCCGCGGACCTGGGACCAATCCTGGCCGAGGACGCTAAAGGTACATTTATTATCATTTTACTATTATAATTTTTTTTATTTATGACATTTTATTTTAATTTTCTTTAGCTTCCACATACAATACAAAAAGGTATATTAACAGTATAAATTAATTTATATATTTTTTTCATTTCACAAGCCCGAGCTTGATACAATAAATAAGAAAAATAAATAAAGGTGCAAATAAAAAAGAAGGAAAAGAATTAATTAATAATAAATAAATAAACAAACTTTTATAAATGTATCGGTAAAAATGCGTGGTAACCCTGTGAAGTTCAATAACAACATTAATACAGTAGATTTATAGATCGTTTTTCTCGCTTCTTTTACAATAAAACAAAGACACATACACAAAAGTACACTCACAGCACAAACAATCGACCCGTTTTCAACCAAATTCTTTCCCCAAATATCTTCCCAGGAACCCCCTCTGCGCCTGAGAAGCTGCACTACACAGACCGTAGTAAGAGCACCATCGATCTGGCCTGGGAGCCGCCGCGTACGGACGGAGGCAGCCCGATCCGAGGCTACTACGTGGAGAAGATGAGATCCGACGGCACAGAGTTCGAAGTGGCGAACCGTAAGATCTTCCCCGAGTGCTGTGGAACCATCGAGAACCTGTCGGAGAACCAGGAGTACCAGTTCAGGGTCAAGGCCGTCAACGAGGTCGGAGACGGAGAACCCAGCAAACCCATCGCCGTCAAGATCATGGACGATGAGAGTAAGAAAAGCATTCATTCATTCATTCATTCATTCATCATTCATTCATTCATTCATTTCATTTATTTATTTATTTATTTATTTATTTATTTATTTATAATTTAGGATCCCCATTATTTATTTGACAGTTATAATGCACATATACTGTATACATATAATAAATTCGTTGTAAACAGATATATTTTAGATTCAACTTAGACCAAAGTACAAAGTGCAATGTTTAAATACTGATGTTTGAAAGGAAGTTGTCTGGGTTTGTCTGGTTGGGTCTTTCTCATTATCATAGCTTTCCCCAATTCATATCCACAACTAAACCTGAGCCAAAAAGATAGATAGATCATAGATAGATGGATGGAGGGAGGGAGGGAAGGAGGGAGGGATGGATGGATGGATGGATGGATGGATGGATGGATGGATGGATGGATAGATAGATAGATAGATAGATAGATAGATAGATAGATAGATAGATAGATAGATAGATAGATAGATAGATAGATAGATAGATAGATAGATAGATAGATAGATAGATAGATAGATAGATAGATAGATAGATAGATAGATAGATAGATAGATAGATAGATAGATAGATAGATAGATAGATAGGTAGAAAAGCCAAATTACAAAAAAAGACTGATAAATGTTTGTCCTCATGTGCCCAGTCGCTCCAGTTATCAGCATCCTGAAGTACTTCAAGAGGAACACGATCACAGTAAAGAAAGGCTCGGCCATCGATATCCCGGCCGAGGTGAAGGGTCTTCCTCTGCCAACGCTGGAATGGATGAAGAACGACGTTGTGATCGAGACACCGATAGATGTAGAAAAGATGACTATGGAGACAGAAGAGGTGAGAATACAATACAGATCATTTGTTTTCTTTTTTTTTCTTTTTGTGAAGTCATTTAAACATACATTTTGTTTATTATATTTTTATGCTTTTCATTTAGTTTTGTATTGTTTTTGATATGTCTGAAATGAAATAAAAAATTTAAATGAAATTAAATGAACTACAGTCAAAAACTACATTATTTTTTAAATTTTTTTATTCATTAATTTATTTCCGGCTCTCGACCATCGTACATTGGAGAAAACAAGATTCAAATAATAACAGAACAATACAATGGTTTACAGGCATAGACAAAACAAAGAGAGCACTTAGACAATGGTTGGACATGTTTTTAGAAAGGCTCCTGTTTTAGCAATAACTTTTGGCTAATCTGACCTCAAAAGCAAAATCAGTTTAAGCGTAGATGGAGAATTAACATAATATTTCAGCAGGTACTTTTCTCTGTAATACATTATAGTTATAGTCTTACAGTCAAAACAGGACATGGTACTCATCACCAAAACAACTGTCATCACAAAGGTTACAGGTGGATGGCATTATGTGGACCTAAAATACTTGTTCAATGCCCCTTGTTGATTTCCTGATATCTTTCACCCCAATAAGACTCTTTTCAACAGACCTAGTAGATTTATTTTTTTGTGGTGTAGTGGTTAGACCCCTCCCCCCCCCCCCCATTGAGGCTCAGTCCTCTTCACAGCAGACCCGGGTTAGAATCCAGCCCGGGTCGTTCTCTGCATGTCATTCCCCTCTCCGACCCATGTCATCTTTGTTTCTCCACACTTTCTATAAAGCATGAAAAAAAATATATATATATATATATAAAAATTATTATTTGATTTATTCTGATCCCATTTAAGTTTACTGTGATGCTGAATCAATAGTTTACACAGTGATACGCGTGGGATACAATATTAACAACCCGGGTCAAGGCATCAGCTTCTCTCTGCTGTTGCATCAGTACTTTGGGCTGGACAATTTAGATTTTATTTAAATGTAAGTAGTGAAACTGACTAAAAAGCAACATAAATATCTCATACAGGCCTGAAAGTAAACAGCCTGTCACATCAGCACGTTCTACAGCGGACATTTTGTAGTTAAGAAAACATTTCTATGGAATCACAGTGAATATGGCATGGAACAAACATTTGGCATCAGTATTGTTGCTGCTTTTTTTTCAATTTTACTTGTATGTTGCATATTTTCATGTTTCTTTCTTGGCATTTAGTCTGTGGAAAACAAAGGAAGAATTTCATTGTATGACTGAGAACATTTTTCTTAGTGTGCTTATGAAAATAAACACTTTGAAACTTGAATCTTGAATCACGGAAAAAAAAAATCATAAATTTGATTTGTTATTTATTTCTATAAATTACTGTTTAACATCTATAGTTTCAATGTTTGTCACTGACAATCGAAACTGCTTTTTCTATGAATTGTGTGATTTAAGTTAATAAATGTTCCTTTCCGTGTTGTGTAGGTGGACAAGAAGACCATGAAGACAAAGATTGCGATCCCAGACACCATCAGACAGGACACAGGAAACTACAAGCTGGTCGCTAAGAACTGCTTCGGCACCGCAACGCACGTCATTCACGTCGAAATCCTCGGTAAGAAATTGCAATTTTTTTTTGTTGCAATTGCATTTTTCTTTCCATGTTTTACTCTTGGGTGTATACAGAGATAGGTACAGTATAATTTCAAAAAAATTGATATCAATACATATGCTGATAAATTGACTTCGATACCGGTTCCTGAACAATGCTTTTTTCCCAAAGCAATTTTAGCAATTAGTTTTGAATTTTTCGGTATTTTAAATTTTTTTGGTAAAATCCATTTCAACTAGATGGATCTCAGATTTGAAAAAATTATGGTAAAAATGTTTTACATGCTATGAATAAATCCAACTTTAAATAAGCTGAAATGTAACTTCAGTTGGTGCCAAAAAAATATAAAGACAAAACAAAAACAAAAAGCGAGTAGAAAGTTCTTTGTAACATATTCAGTGTTGAATTATTAGGTTTTTCTTCCCTCAGTCTTTCCTCAGTCTTCCCTTGGCCCAGCACTCTTTCTGCCTTTTCTCAGGCTACGATGAACCGATTTCTAAAATGTTTGCACATTTATACTACATAGGATCTCAGAGTTCAATACACCTTCATATTTCCACCGGTGAAGTAGCTCTTTAACCGAACCCCCTCCCCTATCTTTCAGACCGCCCTCTCCCACCGAGGAACATTGTGGTGTCGGACGTTAAGGCCGATTCGTGCTACCTGACGTGGGACGCACCAGAGGACAACGGAGGCAGCGAGCTCACCAACTACATCATGGAGCGCAGAGACGCAAGCAAGAAGAAGTCTGACTTTGAGGTTCTGACCATCAACCTCATCGACAGGAGATACGGGGTGAGTTGTACCACACACACACACATGCACGCAGGCACACACACACACACACGCACGCACACACACACACACACACACACACACACACACACACACACACACACACACACACACACACACATACACACACACACACACACACACACACACACACACACACACACACACACACACACACACACACACACTCACACACAAACTTACTCTTATCTTGCTGCAATATGTCTACACACAGCTGTACAATTCAGACAACATAGTATGAAAGTATAGAAGTTTCACATTAGGCAAAAGGGTTAATTACCAAGAAATAACAGCCAAACAATTGTAAATAAATTTAATAATTCCAGCTTTATAATAATGTGTTTTTATATTATATTATATTCCATATAAATGTCCCTGTGTGTGTCTCTCTCCCAGGTGTACAAGCTGAACATCAACGGCCAATACCAGTTCAGGATCAAAGCCCAGAACAAGTACGGTGTGAGCGAGGGCTGCGACTCAGAGAAGGTGCAGCTGCGGGATCCATTCGGCCTCCCTGGACCTCCTCGTAACCCCAAAATCGTCGCCGCTACTGCCACCACCATGACCATAACCTGGGAGCCCCCGCTTGACAACGGCGGCTCTAGCATCCAGGGCTACTGGCTGGAGAAGAGGGAGAGAGGTGCAGTGTATTGGGGCAGGGTTAACCGTGGACCAGTCACTAAACCGGCTGTGAAGAGCCTGGAGTACACAGTGTTAAAGCTCATCGAAGGAACAGAGTATCAGTTCAGAGTCGCAGCTTGTAATGCCGCGGGAGTGGGACCGCCCAGCGAATCATCCAACTGTCGCTTCGCTAGGGATCCATGCAGTAAGTTTATAACAATCATAACTCTTTAAAATATACTGAGCTGCTTAAAAGAATGTGAACCCGGCGCTAGATGAAACAGAAATTAAACCAGGTCAGTTTAATATCACCAGAAGTGAACCCATACAGGTCAGACATGCTAAAAGGGAAAGACAATCTCAGGAATAGAGTTTTGATGTTGCACATTTGTAGATAGATAGATAGATAGATAGACACTTATTGATCCCTTGGGAGTGTTCCTTCAGGGAAATTCAAATGTTGGGGGACAGCGATAAATTAATTTAAAAAAAGTTTGAGCTCCATCGGTCCACCGTGAGGCAGATCATCTACAAATGGAGAGCTTTAAGAGTGACTGAACATCTGCCTAGAAGTGGACTTCATTCAACAATATCCACAAGCGCCACAAGAAAAAGTGATTTTTCAGCTAAAAGCCAACCCAAACGTAAAATTCACTGCTCTTTTCTCTCTTTCTCCAAGCTAAGGGTGTAAGGGCAGGGTGTCATATTGTATCATATTGTATGGAATGTAAAGCCCACTGAGACAAATGTATTTGTGATTTTGGGCTATACAAAGAAAACTGATTTGATTTGATTTGATTTCTCCTCTCAGATCGTCCCAGCCCCCCCGGAGCCCCCGAGGTCAAAGACAAAACCAAGAACAGCGTCACTCTCACGTGGACCCCCCCGGAGCGGGACGGCGGCAGCCCCATCAAGGGCTACATCGTGGAGGTGCACGAGGACGGCTTACCCGAATGGAGGAGGGTCAACCCTGCAGACAAACTCCACCCGACCACAGAGATCACCGTCCCAGACCTCAAGGAAGGACGCAAGTGCAGGTTCAGGATCTACGCCGTCAACGAGGCCGGGAACTCTGAGCCCGCTAAGAGCGCAGACGTCATTCCCAAGGATATCCTGAGTAAGACATCAATCTATCTATCTGTCTGTCTGTCTGTCTGTCTGTCTGTCTGTCTGTCTGTCTGTCTGTCTGTCTGTCTATCTGAAAAATTCCAATAAATTAAAACAAAAGAGATTAAATTAAGGCTCTTATTGTCTCCATGAAGCTTAACCAAGACCGTTTAGTTGAATACAATGCAATTTATATGAAGCACAACAGTTTTAATAATAAGATTGTTTGTTATTGTTTTTCCCCCTCCAGTCGAGCCCTCAGTCACTCTGGATGTGAGCGCCCAAAGACCTGCTGAACTGCAGAGCGGGAACCACCATCAGGATTCCAGCCACCATCACGGGACGTCCCATTCCCAAAGTCACCTGGCACTTTGACGGGACCGCAGAGACAGAGAAGAAGAATGAAATCCACACACTGCCCATCGACGCAGAGGTCAGGCCAATGCACACATAATACTAATCTTTATTAAGGACTCAGATGGTCCACTCACATCCAACATACACACACACACACATAGAACACATTAAAATACATTACTCAATTAAATACTGTACTAAAATAGGTGCAAGCTATCATGCCAATGCTTTCGAAGCCTGGATGTGAACCGATAGCCCGTCATAGGGTTGGTTAAGGCTATAATGATGCTATTTTCTGATAAATCCAATCGACACATGAAATGAACATTAACTTTTGTAACATAAACAAGACATTACATTATATGGATTCAGAAACGCTTAGTACATGGTACATGAGCTTTTGAAGAGTCCCCCCCTGAGACCTCTTGTGACGTCTTTGTCAACAAACATTGTGGTAAATACACAGCCCAAAAAAGAACTGGGGCAGAAAGGTGTGAAACAGATATAATATTTATTTTTATTTTGTACATTTTATGTATAAAAAAAATTCAATACAATTTTTTCAATACAACAATGAAAGACAAGCACATACAAAAGACGGAATAATAATAACAAAAAAAAACACACAAAAACAGACAGACAGCACTCACTCAGTTCAGAGGAAAGAAAATCTATAAATGTCATTGAAAGAGATCTTTAAGTTTAAATGTATTGAGATCGAAGACTCTTTTTTCAAGGGAGACCTGTTTTCCTTTCCCACGTTACCATTCACACACACATTCATACACCGATAGCAGCAGGCTAACTATCGACATTCACACGAGGCAAGGTGGGTGAAGTGTCCTGCCACAAGGACACAACAACCATGACACAGGTGGCAGGGCGGGGATCGAACCTCCAACCCTTTGATCATCAGCCGACCCGCTCTACCAACTGAGCCACAGTCGCCCCACAGTCGATTTGTCAAGGTCAAGGTCAAGGTCACTTTTATTTATATAGCACCTTATAAGAACCTAAATTCACCAAAGTGCTCTACATAAAATACATAAATTAAAATACAACAGCACACATTAAAAAACACTTACAGCAATTACACAAAACAATTCATTAAAACGTAAAAGCCTGTGAAAAAAGGTGAGTTTTAAGAGTGGACTTGAAGGTTTCCAGAGACTCAGATGAGCGAATATGGTGTGGTAAGCTGTTCCAAAGTTTCGGGGCAACCACGGAGAATGCACGATCGCCTTTAGTTTTAAGCCTGCTGTTTGGCACATCCAGAGATAAGCTGTTTGCAGACCTCAGAGCTCTGCTTGGTCTATGGACCTGTATGAGTCGATTTGTGACGCCATGTTGTTTTGTTCTCCTCTTCAGATCACCCTGACAGACACATCCTCTCTGATCGTGATCCCGGACAGCAAACTGAACCACAGCGGCAGATACATTCTGAACGCAGAGAGCGTAGCCGGACACAAGGTCGTCAAAGTCAGAGTCAATGTGCTCGGTACGTAAACGCCTGCTGCTGTTATCTAGTGTGTAACTAAACATGGAAGAAGACAATAGAATCAATTTTGAATTAATGAATATTCTATATTTATTTATTTTATATTTTTTTGTTGATTTTATTATTTATGTATTCAAATATATTTTTAGTTGATTTGATATTTTTAAGTGAATTTTATTTATTTATTTATTTGTTTTTTTATTTTTTTATTATATTAATATTATATTATATTATATTATATTATATTATATTATATTATATTATATTATATTATATTATATTATATTATATTGCATTTTTTCTTATATTTTAATACATTTATTATTAATCTATATTTATTTTGATTTACTTGTGCCTCCACAGACTTGCCCGGACCTCCCAGAGATGTGAAGGTTAGCGACGTTACCAGGGGAACCTGCCGTCTCACCTGGAAGCCTCCGGCGTGCGACGGTGGAGAGAGAATCAAGAGCTACTGGATCGAGAGGAAGACCGTGAAGGGGAAAGCCTGGACCAAGGTATGGACACTAACACTCAGCTAAAACTGTGTGATGATATTCTATTAAAACGGTTTCTGGTCGGACCCAAATTCGATAGCTTATGGCAGCAGATTGAGAAAGTCGAAAAAGGGAAATTTCAAGATCAGTTGAAAGTTTATTGGAAATACAAGTCAGCCTGTGAAAGTGTCCTATGTTGTTGTGGGTGGCACTTGTGATAATATACTCTTAATACAGTTGCATCTAAAAATGTTTTGAATATAATTTTTAATATCATGGAAAAGTCCATGCAAATAGTAAAACTTTCATATATACTAAATTCAAAATTTCATTAATTTTTAAATATTACTTTATTGTAATTGTCCACTTGTTTCATATTTTTATATTATTGTTTATTATTGCTTATTTTTTTCTTTTTCTATACTTGTTTCGAAATAAAAAAGAATTCAATTCATTTTGATCCATTTCGAGGTGAATTAAATTATGGGAAAAATTAACTTTTCAATAATATAAAAAAAAAAAAAAATCGTGTTGTCCCTGAACCATTTGCACTGCTAACTTTTTTTTTTCTCATGTATCTTATATGTTGTTTTGTATTGTATCTTGTACAGCACTTTGGTCAAACTGATGTTGTTTTTAAATGTGCTATAGACATACTTTTGACATTGACTTTGATTCTCAGGTGAACCCAGCCTGTGCTGCTCAGTCTCTGGTGGTTCCAGACCTGATAAACGGAGAGGAATACATCTTCCGCATCAGGGCCGAGAATCGCTTCGGCTTCAGTCCGTTTGTCGAGACCGTTGATGGAACCAAAGCCAAAGATCCCATCCGTACGTATTCTCTCTCTTAGTATATGTACATCCCTTTTTTTTCATTTAAAAAAATACCATGTACAGGTTCTTAAAAATGTATTTTCTTCATGTTTTTAAGATAAAAAATGCCTCGTAAATCAGACAATAAACAAAATATGAAAAATATCCTTCTGTAATACAATCAGAAAAGTGCTAAGAATGATAACAACAAGTGTATTTTATGTTAAGTGCTTTAGGAGTGTGAATGGGTAAATGTGGTAAGAAATGTAAAGCGCTTTGGGGCCGCGAAAAATCTGCTAAAAAAGCGCTATATACAGTAAGACAAGTCCATTTACCATTTTACCATTTATCATGTGTTTCTGTGTACAGATACGTTCAGAAAAGTGCTAAGAATGATTCTAAAAAGTGTATTTTAATGTAAGTGCTTTAGAAGTTGACACAGGGACCAGTATGGTAAATGGTAAATGGACTTGACTTATATAGCGCTTTTCTAGTCGATTTTCTCAGCCCCAAAGCGCTTTACATATCTTTTACCACATTCACCCATTCATACACACACTCATACACCGATGGCAGTATGTGATGTATTTCTTTCTGTGTCTGTGTTCAGATCCTCCCGACCCTCCAACGAGGCTGAAGATTGCGAACGTGAGGAAGGGAACAGTGACCCTCACCTGGAAGCCTCCTAGGAACGATGGCGGCGCCCCAGTGACACACTACAGCGTGGACGTGCTCTGTTGGGCCGCCAGCGAAGCAACCAAGGAATCATGGAGGAGGTAATTTTTATTTTTTATTTTTTTTTAACCTTTATTTCTACAGGTAAATCCCATTGAGACCGAAGACTCTTTTGCAAGGGAGACCTGTTTTCCTTCCCCACGTTACCATTCACACACACATTCATACACCGATAGCAGCAGGCTAACTATCGACATTCACACGAGGCAAGGTGGGTGAAGTGTCTTGCCCAAGGACACAACAACTATAACACAGGTGGCAGGGCGGGGATCGAACCTCCAACCCTTTGATCATCGGCCGACCCGCTCTACCACCTGAGCCACAGTCGCCGTAATACAACATCTTCTCAGGCATAAGTATGGGGATGGGGATAGGTTAACCCTTTGAGTCCGAATGTGTCTTCGGCGACACGTTTGCGCATGCTTACTTCTCATTCACGTAACTTTTAAACCGTTTCTGATATCTAGATAATTCAAAAACTATCAGAAAGCGGAGAAGTAGAGCTTTGCGACCATATACTAATCATTACGGTAGCCCACTGGACTTCCGCAGTACGACCGTCCAATCACAGACGAGATTCACCAGCATGTGACGTATTTGTCACATGAGCTTGAAAGTACCGTAACTCCTGAATGTGTGGGGCAATTCAAAATATTCGACCGGTTTCTGAAAGGGAATAACGAGAGCTTTCCGATGGTATATGCTACGACACACTAGGCTTTACGGTAAAAACACTAAACGTTACGGTAAACATAGGTCGAGCCCCAGCGAGGGAAAATCGACACATTCGGACCAACAGTGTTCAGTTGAGTGAGTGAACGACATCGCGGACATCGTGTGGAGAGGTTTATTGAGTTATGGAGAGCACTTTTTGACATATTTGAGCTTCTGTCTAAGCTAAACATGCTAAGGAAGCTAGCAAGAGTGAGCAAACGTCCCTGGAGTTTCATTACTGTCACACAGCAACTCCAAAGAGAGTAGCGGAGAGAGTAGAGCAGAAGAAAATATTTCTCTGGAACTAACAAAACGCCTTTGCACTCCTCTCATAAAAAATATCATATCTCTAAAACTAAAACATGTACATTGTTCAAATCACTAATGAAGTCTTCAGAAATATTTTGTACAGGTTTCTACATTCAGAAATCTTTTGTACCAATATATTTTTTTTGTTTATTTGATAAAATATGATGAAAATACATTACGCTATTTATATTTTTCTCATTTATGACACAATTTCAACATTTTCAATAATAATTCTGAATTATTGACTTAGATAACCTTTTAGCTTGGGTTATACAGATTCTAATGATATGAAAAATTTGAAGATACTCAAAGAAATTACTTCACAGTGAGCAAAAATACAAATGTATGCGCCGGCGAACGTTAGTATTACAGGACTCAAAGGGTTAAAAAAAAACACTACCGAACACTTCCAAAGGGGGCGCTACTATCAACTAAAAAAGTAGAATTTCCTCCTAGACCCTACACATTACAATGTCAAACAGAATGTGGAGATATGTAATATAATATTCAGTTGCATTTTTGGAAAAGTTAGGAGTAAAAAAAAAAATCTATTCTATTCCAGGCCTGGAAATGGTTTGGATTTAACTGAATATTTTGGAAAAGTTTTGGTACAAAGCTTTTATATACTATCTTTGGTAAAAACACTACTGCTACTATTAACTAAAGAGTAGAATTTCCTCTTAGACCCTACACATTTCATGATAGTGGAGCGGGTGAGTGCTTATTTTGGTCAGAATCTTTCAGTTGATGATACAAGCGTGAACATTGGCATGAGCATGAGTCTCCATGGGTCACTTGACAAGAAAAAATTGTCCGAGACATTTGAAATTGTGAATTTGAACGTTTCTCATAGAAATGTATTGAGTTTCATAAAACTAATATTTTTTTAATTTCATGTATTATAATTGAATTGCTTAATTTGTGTCCTTACTAAGATGGTACATGTGTGGTGTCTGTGTGTGTATGTTGAAAAAAAAAAGACAATTAAAATACTGTGTGGAGGGGGGTGCCTTTAGCTCAGTTGGTAAGGCGTCCCCTCCATGGGCCTCGGCCAGCAGCGGACCCGGGTTCGATTCCAGCCCGTGGTCGTTCTCTGCATGTCACTCCCCTCTCTGCCCCATTTAAACTCTGTCTCTACACTATCAATAAAGCATAAAAATGTCAAAAAAATATCTTAAAAAAAAAAAAAAAAAATACTGTGTGGAGAAACCCTTTTTTAATATCTGTGTTTGCTGCTTGTTTCAGGGTTAACCGTAGAGAAGTAGAGGCGACCAGGTTCAAGGTTGAAGATCTGACAGAAGGAGATGAGTGTGAGTTCAGGGTTCAGGCTTACAACGAGGCCGGAGCCAGCAGACCCTCGTCCACTGTGGGACCCATCGTCATCCAGGACCAGACATGTAAGAGACACAGACAGACAGACAGACAGACAGACAGACAGACAGACAGATAAACAGACAGACAGACAGACAGACAGACAGACAGACAGACAGACAGACAGACAGACAGACAGACAGACAGACAGACAGACAGACAGACAGATAAACAGACAGACAGACAGACAGACAGACAGACAGACAGACAGACACACTCACACACACACTCACACACACACACACAGAAACAGAGAGACACACACACACTCACACACACACACACACACACACACACACACACACACACAAACAATTCAATAGTAAGACTAGAATATGTTGTTTAAAATGATAAGTAAACCAAACTGTGGGCCCTGCTGCTGTAAACAACAACAACAGTGAAACAGTAACTTTTCAGGAAGCTTTCTAACTTCAAACAGTGTTCCGGGAATCTACATTTTCCTGTGAGGAAAGTTTGTTTATTCAGTTATGAGAATTTATATCTTGGAAAGTTTTCACGTCTCTGACAAACCCAGAGTTACAAAGTGCACCTTCGGTCTTATAAAGATATTAATCAGATTATAAAAATATTCCACTCTTTTCCTTTGCAGGCGCTCCATCCATCCAGCTAGAAGAGTTCATGGAGGTTGAGCAGGGAACTGACATCAGCATCGTGGCTAAGGTCCGCGGCTGTCCCTTCCCCACACTCACCTGGCACAAGGCCCCTCCACACAAGTCAGACGACAAGGTAACCCACATGGATGTTATGCCCTTTGCTTTTAAAGGTGGAGTCAGTGATTCTGGAGAACGCTGGTTGTCAAAATAACTTTTTTGTTGAATTCAGTGGAAAACTCCTCACGATCCGCTACCTGAACGTAAACAATCCAGTGTTAATACACAGCCTAGGCTCTGTAAACTGGTGTGTTGCAACCTACGGAGGGCACCCATTACAGAGCTTAGGCTTCATATTAAAACCAGATATTTTTTTCTGTAATTGTGATATGAAAAGTGCTTTATAACTTAAGTTTTTTGCTTATTATCATTATTTTAAGGTGGAGGTTCAATATGACGAACACATCAATAAGATTGTATCAGACGATACCTGCACACTGCTGATCCAACAAGGCAAACGCCCCGACACTGGACTCTACACACTGGTGGCTTCCAACAGCATGGGCAAGGCCAGCAAGGAGATGAGACTCAACGTACTCGGTACGCACCAACACACCAAGAAATATTAATGATATTAGTGTTTTTATTGTTATATATTATATTATTTAGTATATATTTATATTAGACCTTTCTATTATTTATAATTAGCATTATTCATTTTCAACCAGACTTATTTTTCACTTTTGGAATGTCAAAATCAGCTTGAAAACTTTTTTTGCTACAAATGCTGAATTTAAGTCTAAAAATGTTGACAATGAAAGTGGACAACAGCTCTTAAATCTAGATCTCTGTATTAATAAATGGAAATTACAATTTTGTAGAAATGTCAGTAGTCTATAGAACAAAAATAAATAAAACAATTTTTTTGTATAGTATTTTACGTGATTTTTTGATTTTTTTTTAACAAAAGCAAACAAACAAAGATGATTTATTTTGCCTAAACTTATTTATTCTTTCTTTATTTCCTTCCCTAGGCCGCCCGGGTCCACCTTCCGCTCCCATTAAGTTTGAGGAGATCGGGCAGAGAAGATTACTCTGTCCTGGCTTCCACCTAAGGACGATGGCGGATCCACAGTCACCAACTACGTGATCTGGAGACGCGTGGCCAACAGAAAGACCTGGGTGATCGTCACCAACGAACCCAAAGAACGAATCTGGACCGTTGAGAATCTGATGGAAGGTCACGAGTATGTGTTCCGCGTCATGGCACAGAACAAGTATGGAGTCGGAGAACCGCTGACAGTGAACCAGAGATCGCAAGAGATCTGCACTGTGAGTACAATGTCTTCAACACAATGCAAAATGTATTATATTGTATAAAATATGCAGGTTTTTGGTAATATTTTGATGACAGATAAAGCCTTTTTTTCATTTTGAAATCAAAAAACAAATCAACTTCTACAGGTCTTCAAAATGCATTTTCAGAATGTTTTGTCATATATCAGACAATGAGCAACATATTAATCATCATACATCCTTCTGTAATGACCTTCAGAATAGTTGTAGTAAAAAAAAACTTAAATGTAAATTTTGGACCTTTGCTATATCAAAAAGAAGACATTTTAGGAAGCAAAATAGACAAAAATCTCAAAATTTACCAATGCTTGATAAAAAAAAAACTATTTATATTTTTGCTTGCATTGTGTCTCACCTCAACCCATTTTTCCTCCATCTTTTCTTCAGTGCCCCCCGGCCAGGTTGAGAAGCCCACAGTCACCAGCGTGACTCTGGACTCAATGACAGTCAACTGGGAAGAGCCGAGGAAGATGGCGGCACTCCCATCATCGGCTACTGGCTGGAACGCAAAGAAACGACAGGCAAGCGTTGGACCCGTGTCACCCGCGACCCCATCCGCCCCATGGGGATGGGAGAATCCTTCAATGTGACGGACTCATCGAGGGTCTCAGTATCTGTTCAGAGTCACGGCCGTCAACGCAGCCGGGCCCGGACTGGCCAGCCCACTCACCGACCCTGTGTTCGCCAGGGACCCCATCTGTAAGAGTTTTATTATTTTTGAACAATGTGTTTATTGAGTTTTCCATTTTTGACAATGAAAAAAAAAAAAAAAAAACAACAGACTATAATGATAGAAATAAATAAAAATATTAAAATAAAAAACATATATAAAAAAATAAATATATTTATATATATATATATATTATATAAATATATATATATACACATGCATATGACACATAGAAATAATAAGAAAGTATGTAAATGTGCGCATTCCAATTAAGTTTTTATTTTTATTTCTTAAACCTTATTTATACAGGTAAACCCCATGAGACCGTGACTCTTTTCAAGGAGACCTTACCATTCACATACACAATCATAAACGATAGCAGCAGCAGCTACCACGCAGGTGAAAGCTAACTATATGGAACAGTTTAGGTTCAGTGTCTCTTTGCCATGATGACTCTTTTTCAGGAGACCTTTCCCAAGACTTTCCATGCTTAGCTACTACTGACATATATCCCCATACACCGTTAAAAGAATCATGTGTCATGTCAATTAGAAACAAGAATAAATTGTTAAAAGTGTTAACCATTTATTTTAGCATCTGAATCAATCTCTTTTTTTTACTTTGCCTTTAAATCTTTTACGCTCACAATTTCAACACTTCCTGAAAACTTGCTGTTATGCCTTTTTGTGCCGATTCTTAGAATATCATAAACAAGTTCATTTACATATGGGTACATACAGACACCCTATTCTCTATCAGTAGATACCCGCCCTACACACTTCACCACAGCCCTGTATGTATGTTTTTACATCCATAGAGCAGAATCTTAACCTGTCTGTCTGTCTGTCTCCTTAGCCCCTCCCTCCCCTCCCACACCGAAGGTTTCTGATTGGACCAGGACCACCGTGGACCTGACATGGATCCCCCCTCTGAAGGACGGAGGATCCAACATCATGGGATACTGGGTGGAATACAAGGAGGAAGGCACCGAGGCCTGGGTCAAGGTAAGGGGAAAAAACACTGTTATGTTATATATCAATCAAATTTTTACATATTAGATTAGATTAGATTAGATTAGAATCAATTTTATTGTAAAAAAAAGTTTAAGGTAAGGTAATATTTTTTTTATTTCTGATCGCATCATATTTCAGGAAATCTTGCAAAGTGAGATATAATAAATTTTTCTTTTTTTTTTTTACTTTTTTTATGTGATATTTGTCTACCATACTAAATAGAAGTGAAATATGGGGACTGGAAAGCAGCCTTGGTTTCATAGATAATAATAATAATAATAATAATAATTTTTTTGGAGGTCACTCAAGGGCGCTTTACATCACATAGAAACATACTTAATGAAAAGAAAAACAGAAAAAATAGAGCAACTTTTCCCAAAGGTTTTTTTATTCATCAGCACACAAAGAAAAAAAAGAAAACAATACACAATGTTAAAAAATTACATAAACGAAATACACGCTACAAGAAACAAAAATAAACAATCAATATGAAAAAAATAAAAAACACAAAACAGAAAAAAAAACACATAAAGAAATAAAATTAAATCAAATAAAAGAGGGGAGGGGGTAGAATAGAGCAACTTCAAGAACTGTCTGTTTGTGTCTTTCAGGCCAAGGAGACAGAAATCCGTGGCACACGCTTCGTGATCACCGGTCTGAAGACGGGCGGTAAATACCGTTTCAGAGTGATCGCTTTCAACGCCGCCGGAAAGGGAGAGCCGGGAGAAGTGCCAGAGGTTCTCGAGGTCAACGACAGAATAGGTGAGTCCATTAGATTATATTAGCTTTTAAATGTTTTATTTCTATTCAATCGCTTTTTAAGTGTTTTATTTATATTCATTCACTTTTTCTAATGTGTATTATGTATTTTAATCTTGCCCCCTGTAAAGCACTTTGAATGGCCTTGTGTCTGAATTGTGCTATCTAAATAAACTTGCCTTGCCTTGCCATTATATCAAATCCTCAGTTAAATTTGGCAGCATTTTTAGATTAACTGTATTCTTTACATGAAAAATTCTTCTCCGTTTCAGTCGCATTTTAGTCATTTTTACCCAAGTAATTCTAAAGAAAAAACTTAAAGATTTCATTTAAGATTTCTGTTTACATTTTAACCTGCAATTTTAATTTAATTTTAATTGTTATTTTTCTTGATGTATTTTCTTTGTTTTTACTATTTCTTTAAACGCAACTTTCTAATGTCTAATCTTGATGTATTTCATGCCCCTGTAAAGCACTTTGAATGGCCTTGTGTCTGAATTGTGCTATAGAAATAAACTTCCCTTGCCTTGAACTTGCCCTTGCTTTCCAGTTGCACCTGAATTGGACTTGGATGCCTCCGTAAAGGAGAGGATGGTCGTCCATGCCGGTGGTGTTATCCGTATCATTGCCTACGTGTCTGGCCAGCCCGCACCCACAGTGGAGTGGGGCCGAGACGGAGCTGCACTGCCCCCAGAGGCTAAAGTGGAAACTACAGCCATCAGCTCGTCTCTGGTTATAAAGCCCTGCACCAGGAGACACCTGGGAGTCTACACACTCAAAGCCCATAATGCAGGAGGAGAGAAGAGCAAGAACATCACCGTGGAAGTCCTGGGTAAGTCACTCTTAACGTTTGGAAATAAATCAGAAAAAAAAATATATTAGTATCGTTTTATAAAGTGATGGAAACGTTGAACATTATTGCATGATAGTTTTGTTGAAATTGCAGTTGAAAGAAATGTATATCATACTGTAAACGATACATTTTACTTTATAATGTGATACTTTTTTTAAATTAGTATCTGAACAGCCTATAATAATATAAAAAATAAAAATAATATTTTTTTTTTCAAGAGCCTGGACTTTCTATTTTTCTAAACTGACGTAAATTCTGCTTTTTATTTAAGTTGTTTAACTGTGAGCATGAATTGTCAATCAACTCAAACTCATTCTATGTATTAAAAATTATTTAAAAAATTATTTAATTAATGTAAAAAATTGTATTTAAATGTATTTAATGTAATGTATGTAAAAAAAAACGTGTTAAAAAACCCCTGTGTGCCTGTCTTCTTCCTCCTACTAATTCTAGACGTGCCCGGGCCCGTTGGTATCCCAATCAACGCCGAAAACCTGAGCAACGATTCCTGCAAGATCAACTGGTTCTTCCCCGAGAACGATGGCGGTTCCCCCATCAGTAACTACGTGATTGAGAAGCGGGAGGCCGAGCGTAAAGCCTGGACCTCGCTTTCTTTCACAGCCAGCAGACAGAACGCGATCGCCCACGGTCTCACCACGGGCAAGGCCTACTTCTTCAGAGTGGCCGCAGAGAACGCGATCGGCGTCGGACCATTCTCCGCCACGCCATGCGAGCTCATCGTCAAAGAACCAATCAGTGAGTTTTATTATTAAAGTTTAACGAAGATGAGATGGTTTATCATGTCTGTGATAAAACATTATTTTTTTTTTTTATTAGAAATTTGACATTTAAAAAACTAACAAAAAATACATAATTTTTTTGGGGCAAACCAAGTATTTTTACTAAGCTCAGACCTGTGAATATAAGATAACAAAATGGATATTATTAGGCTACTTAAGTTTAACAAAGATGTGATGGTTCGTAGCCTATAGAGATTAAAAAAAAGTCTAAAATAGTTTTTTTTATTATATTACTCCTATATTATTACTTATTTTTTTATTTTTTGCCAAACCAAGTATTTTTACTAAGCTCAAGCCTGTAATATAAGATAATAAAAGGGATATAAGTACTGCCTCTAACAAACTGTGTTTGTGTGTGTTTTCTGCGTGTGTGTGTGTGTGTGTCTCTGTGTGTGTGTTTGTGCGTGTGTTTGTGTGTGTGTGTGCGTGTGTGTGTTGCGTGCAGGTGTGCCCGGCCGCCCCGAGGAGCTTGAAGTCACTAAAGTCACTAAAGACTTGATCAGCGTGACCTGGAAGGCTCCGCTGTTCGATGGCGGGTCAGAGATCACCATGTACCAGCTGGAAGCTCGTATGATCGGCAAAGACAAGTACAGCAGACTGACCAAGGTTCGCATATTAATTATTATTATTTTTATTTATTTATTAAGATCATTTTTTGGCATTTTCAAGCTTTATTAGATAGTACAGAGTTGAAATGGGGAGACAGAGAGAGAGAGAAAGGGGGGGATGACCTGCAGTAAAGGTCCACGGGTCGGATTTGATTTGAACCCGTGACCACTGCAACAAAGGCCGGAGCCAATATGGTACGCGCTCTATCCACTACACCACCGGAGCGCCCCATTTTTTCTTTTTTAAATATATTTTTTTGGGGCATTTTTATTGCTCTATTAGATAGTTAGAAGAGCTAGAGATTAAATGGGTCAGAGACGGGAATGACATGCAGAGAACGACCACGGGCCGGATTCAAACCTGTGAAGAGGACTGAGACTCTATGGGCTGGCACTCTAACCACTACACCACAAGTTTTTTATTCTCACTGACTTATTGTATGTAATTGTATTTCTTTTTACTTCTTTGTAGCACTTTGAGATTCCTGCAATATGAAATAAAATGTATATTAATTGTTTTAAATGTTTTTATTCTACCTAATTTGATTTTATTGTATTATTCTGCAATACAAATTAAATTTATTTTTATTATTATTATTATTATTTTAGGAGCCACTGATGGAGAGAAAGTTCACTTACGATGGGCTGAGGGAAGGAGAGAGCTATGAGTTCAGAGTTATTGCCTGTAACGAGATGGGACCTGGCAAACCATCGCACCGCACCAAACCAATCACATGCAGAAACGAACTGGGTAAGAAGAACTTGGTATTATATATACAGGTCTGGAAAAAATGAAGAGACCAGTCTGGATTTTTCTTAAATATTCATCTCTATATACTTATTGAAAATGCTCTAAATGACAATATTTATATTGTGAATTTGGTAGAAATGTTGTCAGTAGTTTATATTATAAAACCAAAATGTTCATTCTACTCAAACATATGCCTATAAATAGTATAACGAGAGACACTGAACATTTGGAGTGGTCTCTTAAATTTTTCAGGGGCTGTATATTTTTTTAATACTTATTTTTAATTTTGAATATTCTTCAGATCTCCTTTTGCAGCAATTACTTCCACTTAGTATGTATATTTTTAAATGGTTTATTTCTATATTATATGCACTGCCTATCCAAAACTTTTTGTTTTGATTTATGAGGATTTTTTTGTAAACTAACTGCAGGCTCTAAAAAAATTCAAACAAATCCCCCTTCCCTGAAACTGCATATTGCTCCCTTTTTTTTTTTTTCTCAAGGTTTATTTATTGGTATTATTGGACGTTATACAGAATGCAATGCAGATACAATTAGATACATACAATTATACCTACCCCCCCCCCCCCAAACTTGCTCCCATATTGCCCCTTTCATGGAGTAAGTTGTATGTCATATTGTATCATATTGTATCATATATCATATTGTATGAAATGTAAAGCCCACTGAGACAAATGTATTTGTGATTTTGGGCTATACAAATAAAACTGATTTGATTTGATTTTTATTTGTAAGTTTCAATTCGATTTGCCTTTTCGTTCTTGCAGAGCCCCCAACCATTGAGGTGGACTTCCGCGATAAGATCATAATCCGTGGGAGAGAGCTGCCAGCTTAAGGGCCGCTACACGGGCAAACCTTCCCCCTCCATCAGCTGGTTCCGGGATGAAGACGAGCTGAAGGCCAGCGTACACGTCATGTTCAAGAACTCCCTCACCACCATGTCTCTGGGCCTGATGAAGGCACAGCGGCACCACAGCGGCAGGTACATGGTGGTCGTGGAAAACAGCACCGGATCCAGGAAGGGAGTCTGCAACATCGTTGTTGTCGGTACGTAGCAAGAACTGATATGAAAAAATATTTAAAAAAAGTTTAAGGATTTTTAAGAAATGACAAATACAAAACAAATATTTGTTCTTTCGAGTGAAAAAAAAGACAGTATCAGTATAAAGCAACAGTCATATATGTTCTATCTATCTATCTATCTATCTATCTATCTATCTATCTATCTATCTATCTATCTATCTATCTATCTATCTATCTATCTATCTATCTATCCATCCATCCATCCATCCATCCATCCATCCATCCATCCATCCATCCATCCATCCATCCATCCATCCATCCATCCATCTATCTATCTATCTATCTATCTATCTATCTATCTATCTATCTATCTATCTATCTATCTATCTATCTATCTATCTATCTATCTATCTATCTATCCATCTATCTATCTAAACTTGCCTCGCCTTGCCTTGCAGACCGCCCTACCCCTCCCGTTGGGCCCATTGTGTTTGACGAGGTCCACAGAGAATACATGGTGATCTCCTGGAAGCCTCCAGTGGACAGCGGCGGCGTCGATGTTTCCAACTACATCATCGAGATGAGAGACACAAACAGAGACGCTTGGACCATAGTCACCTCAGCCTCCACCAAGAACACATGCAAGGTGGGTCTATCTATCTATATCTATCTATCTATCTATCTATCTATCTATCTATCTATCTATCTATCTATCTATCTATCTATCTATCTATCTATCTATCTATCTATCTATCTATCTATCTATCTATCTATCTATCTATCTATCTATCTATCTATCTATCTATCTATCTATCTATCTGCCAAGAATAAATGCAAGGTGGGTCCTTGTAGCTCAACTAAAAAAAATAATGTTTTCACAGTGGGGGACAGTCACATAGTAAATTGACTTGACTACTAATCTTGAGTAGAGTTTTTGAGTATTTATATGGTTAACATGTTTTTTCGTTGATATTGTGTCTATCTATCAATCTATCTATCTACCAAGAATACATGCAAGGTGGGTCCACGTGGTTTGTAGCTCAACTAAAAAAGGGACAGTCACAAAGTAAATTGACTTGAGTACTGAACTTGAGTACAGTTTTTTGAGTATTTGTTTTTCTAGTATTTGATTGTGTGCTCATAGATGGTTAACATGTTTTTCTTGTTGACAACGTGTCTCAGATCCCCAAGCTCATCGAGGGCAAGGAGTACATCATGAGAGTATGCGCTGAGAACATGTACGGTATCAGCGACCCTCTGGAATCGGAGGAAATGAGAGCCAAGGATCTCTTCAGTATGTACCACTCAAAAACACACATTACTGATATAACAATCTGCCATCTGTCTAACTGTCTAAATAAATAAATACACCATTTTTACCATCGCAACAATTCAATTCAATTCAGTGTATTTAAGAAGGGGACAGTGCAAGTCAATAAAACACATGATCATACATGGGTTAAAAATGCCAGAATTAGCAAAAAGGCTTTTTTTCATATCTGTAATGTAGTCCCCGTCCTGACATCAATGTTAAAAGAAAATACAAATCACAGAACACAAAACACAAAGCAGCAGCGAAAAAGTTGAATCTTGGTCTTAGACTCCAAAAAACTGCTCTGATAACCAGGGCCGCCTTTATGCACGGGCTTACCTGGGCTGAAGCCCCAGGGCCTACGAAGATCAGGGGCCTCTCCAAAAAAAAAAAAAATTTTTTTTTTTTTTTTTTTTTTTTTTTTACTGTGTCAATATAGGCCCCTGATCTAAGAAGGCCCCGAACATTGTCATTTAAAACAATAAATGATTGACTGGCTCATGATAGGCCCCTAATCTTCGTAGGGGGGGCTAACGGAGATCAGGGGCCCATTATGAACCAGTAAAGAAAAAGGAAAAAAAAAAAAAATCACATTATTTTTGGCCTATGAAGATCAAGGGGCCTATCATTCACCAGTACATTTTTGTTTAATTAACATTGTTCGGGGCAACGCAGATCAAGAGCCTATATTGAGTTGAGCCATTAAAAACAAAACAAAGAATTCAAAGAGAGAAGTAGCTTTAGGATAAGGGAAAAAATGGAATGCTGACTGACTGGATTTTTTTAAACCTGTATATTTTTGTTTCTGCTTTTTGGTATTTCTGTATCTCCAAATGATTCCAGAAAATAGCTCACATAGGACACAGTTGATTTAGCCTTAGTTTTCTTCTCAAAGTGCACCAGATTGATGCATTTTACTTTAAAAGGTTAAATTTTTTCTTCCGGGGGGCATGCCCCCGGACCCCCCTAGAAGGTCCTGGGTCCCCACCGCGGTCTCCTCAATAACTTGGAAAAACACTGTAGCCAACCATGTGTGTCTGGTTATTAAAAGTCATTACACCAGGAAGGGGTTTAAGTACATGTTACCTTAAGAGTATTTGTATTTCATCAATAGAGATATTGTGGTGTAGACAAACATGGCTTTAACGCAACTGTATTGTAAGACCGGTGCCCGGGGGGCCTACGAAACTTCTCAGCCCCGGGGCCTAGTGGCAGGTAAAGGCAGCCCTGCTGATAACCCCCTTCTCTCTCTCTCTCTCTCTCTCTCTCTCTCTCTCTCTCTCTCTCTCTCTCTCTCTCTCTCTCTCTCTCTCTCTCTCTCTCTGTCCCCCCCCCCTCTATAGGAGTTCCCGAGGCCCCTGACATGCCCACAACTAGGGAAGTGTACGCCACCAACGTTATGGTGCTTTGGAACCGCCCTCGCGACGGTGGAAAGCCCATCACCAACTACATCCTGGAGAAGAAAGAGCCTGGAGCTAAGAGATGGTCCAGGGCCACTAGAGACCACCTGTACCCAGCCACACAGTACCGCGTCCAGGACCTGGTTGAAGGCTGCCAGTACGAGTTTAGAGTGATGGCAGAGAACGAGCTGGGCACAGGAGACCCCAGTGAACCCTCCAAACCCATCCTCGCCAAGGATCCCGTCGGTAAGCAAAAAAAAAAAACACTTTAAATATTGTTGTGATAAAAATGAGATCATAAGGCTGTAAACAATCAAGCAAAGAGCATTTAATCAAACAGCAGAGGCTTCATCTCTTGGTTCCTTGGAGGGAGATGAAGGTTCTTGCAATATTTCCTATTACAATATGTTTTGTTTTTAATGACTATATTCAACATTCATATGCAAATTATCTATATTTTATTTCCAATTCCATTTCTTCGTGCATACAATTTTTTTTTTTAAATACTTTATTTTAGATTTTTCTTCTTTATAAGAACACAAACATTGTTATTAGTTGACAACCAAGATTGAAAAATGTCAGTCTCAGATTACAAGGACTCTGAAATGTAAACAATAGTATCGTCGGCATATAAACTGATCAGAACAATGACAAACAATACATTTGACGATGTTTAATTATTTTACTGCTCGGTATAATAATCACACTCTTCTCCGATGCTTTCGTCCCAGTTCTGCCCAGTCCTCCCGTGACACCCGAGACCTACGATAAGACCAAGGACTCTGTCAGTCTGAGATGGAAGCAGCCTCGCCACGACGGTAGAGGTCGTATCTTGGGCTACCTGGTCGAGTACCAGAAGCCCGGAGCTGTGGAGTGGTCACCCGCCAACACCAAACCAGAAGAATGCCCCGACCTGCACTACGTCGTGAAGGAATTAGTGGACGGACAGGAATACGTCTTCAGGATCTTCACTGTCAACGCAGCCGGAAAATCTGACCCGGCCTACGTCAAAGAGACCATCAAGGTTCACGAAAGACTCGGTAAGGACTTCATTCATTACTCTTAATTGGTTTGATCTATCACAGCTCAGGAAATAATCAAGGGACCACTCCAAATGTTCAGTGTTTCTGGTTTTACTATTTATAGGCATATGTTTGAGTAGAATGAACATTTTGGTTTTATTCTATAAACTACTGACACCATTTCCAAATCCCATTACATTTTTTGTCATTAAGAGCATTTTCAATCAGTTATGTAGAGATGACGATTTAAGAAACTGGTCTCCTAATATGTATATTGGCTGTATATTATATTATGATATTATAAAAATTGATCAGCACAAATTACTTTGAATTTGAAAGATATCATGTAATAAAACTTTTGTAAAGCTAACAGTGATATCTGATTTATTTTTTATTTTTTTCAATAAAAGATTTTTATTGAAAAAAAAAATTCAAACACATATCAAACATTTATAACCCCCACCCACCCCACACCCCAAACAATCCTTGGACACATCGATATCTGATTTCTAACAACAGTATATTTCCTTGTCCCTTTCACAGAGGCCCCAGAGTTGTTGCTGGATGCTAACATGTCTCGCGACCACCTGGCAATGCTGGGCACTGACATCACACTCAGCTGCACCATCAAGGGCGTCCCAACACCCACCGTCAGCTGGAAGAAGAACGATGGAGATGTTCCCGTTCACTGCACTGTGGCTGTCACCGACTCCTTCAGCAAAGTCTTCATCCCCAAATGTGTCCGCGCAGATTCAGGCAACTTCACCATCACAGTGGAGAACTCCGTTGGAAAGAAATCTGCAACCGTCGCTGTGCTTGTGCTGAGTGAGTAAAAAGTTACAAAGAAGAATGCAAACAGAATGCAAATATGTGATGAATTAAATTAATCATTTTGATCAAGACAATTTCAGAAAACAGCCATCTTAAGTCCAAGGAGATGTATTTAAATTGTCTCTTTTGTTAAAAAAACTGTCAAAAAATAAATAAAAAAAGAATGAAAAATAATTTATTTTATTGTTTATTATATCTTATTTTTGATTTTTCTGTACTTGTTCGAAATATTTTTTCAATTCAATTCAATTCAATTCAATTCAATTCAATTCAATTCAATTCAATTCAATTCAATTCATCTCTAACCCTGTGTTGCTGTGTTTCCAACAGACAAGCCCTCTCCTCCCAGAGACTTGACCATCTCAGAGGTGACCAGTGAGTCTGCCTACCTGACATGGAAAGCTCCCGAGGACAATGGCGGCGCTGTGGTGTCCCATTACGTGGTGGAGAAGAAGGATGTCGCCGCTGAGAAGTGGGTGCCCGTATCTCCTGCCAACAAGAAGCCCAGTCTGATGGCTCTGTACCTGATGGAAGGAATCCAGTATCTGTTCAGAGTCGCGGCTGAAAACCAGTTCGGAAAGAGTGACTACGTGACGACCAGGTCCCCCATGAAAGCTATCGATCCTCTCTGTGAGTACAAAATCTCAATCATTGTATCATGTTTTAAAATGTACTTTCGAAAAAAATATATTTTGCATCTTTTTGTACATTTTGTAGCTATTATTCCAGCAGGGCTCCACTCTCAGCAATGACAAAAGCGTTTCTAAATTACACGGTTGCAATGTTTCTCATAAAATCAAGGCTTTCTTATAATATTGCGCCTCGAATCGTGTATATTAAGCCATGACTTAATTCTTGTAACGTTCTCTTTACTTGGCCCTAATACTCTGTTGTAAAATATAAAGCGCATAGTGTTGCAAATAAGCAAGCCATTAAGACGAAGGGCAATACATAATTCAAAAATGTAAATCCACCGATATACTCACAATCAGGCATTCTTGGGTTCTTTTAATTTTCTTCTCTTGATTTTATTTGCTTGTTTTCTTTTTCTCTGTTGTTGTTTTTAATCTCTGTAAGGCACTTCGAGCAACTTTTGTATGAAAAGCGCGATATAAATAAAAATTGATTGATTGATTGATTGATTGATTGATTGATTGATTGATTGATTGATTGATTCTGTCCTTGACTATCGTTCAGATCCTCCCGGCCCACCTAAGAACCTCCACCATACCGATGCCGATAAGACAGATGTGTGGTTGGCTTGGGAATGGCCCGATCGCGACGGTGGAAGTGAAATCACCGGCTACATCGTGGAGCATCAGGAGGAAGGCACTCCGGACTGGGTCGCCTTCAAGACCGTGAGCAACAACCACTCCCACGTGACAGGACTGGTGGAGGGCAAGACTTACCGCTTCAGGGTCAAGTCTCAGAACGCCATCGGTATCAGCCGTCCAGACACCAGCGTTCCTATCACCTGCCAGGAGAAAACATGTAAGAGACAAGCTAATAATTATTTGCACTCACTGACACTGACACTAAAGAGAGTGAGACAAGGTACTCCTCTGGGTTGTGGAAACATTGGGGTCGATATATGTATTTTAATCTGTGTTGACCTTGTATGTGTGTTGTCATGTATTTGTATTGTCTTTTATATGGAACTTCCAGAAATCATATACCCCAGCTTTAAGCGGATAATGATATTAATTGATTAATTTAATGTTTTTATTTAATTTCATTATTTTTATTATTTATTTTATTTGAGCACATTTTAGCGCCGGCCTGACTGCAACACTAAATAGTTTAGCTTCCTTTGAAAATTAATTCAAATGAAAACATCCTAATATTGTTGATAATAATAATATGGTTTTGTTCTCTTTCAGTGCCACCAACTATTGAAGTCGACGTGAAGCTAATTGAGGGTCTTGTTGTCAAAGCTGGACTTCCTATCGTTCTTCCCGCCAAGATGACGGGCATCCCTACTCCCACTCCCAAATGGATGTCCGATGGCAAGGAAGTCGTTTCTGAGGGTCGCATTCGCATTGACACTGAAGGACCATCCACCATTCTCAATATCCCCGAAAGCAAGAGAGGAGACACCGGAGAATACCTCCTTACTGTGGCCAATCCTTCCGGCAGCAAGACTGTCGCTTTGCATGTCACCGTGCTGGATCTCCCAGGTCCACCAGTGGGACCAATCAACATCTTAGAAGTCACCCCGGATCACATGATGATTCAATGGAGGCAACCGAAAGACGATGGTGGCACGCCCATCACCAGCTACATTGTGGAGAAGAAGGACATTAAGAAGCCATGGGAGCCTTGGTCTGTCGTTAGCTCTAGTGGCATGAGCACCAAATGCAAAGTGTCCCGTTTGGAGAAGGGTCGTGAATACATCGTGCGTGTGCGTGCTGAGAATAAGATTGGCATCGGCGCACCGCTCGAGAGCCCTCCCACCATTGCCAAGCACATGTTCAGCCCACCGGGTCCACCAGGCCTGCCAGAGTGTTCCGATATCACAGAGAACGCTGTGACCGTGTCCTGGACCTTGCCCGACCACGATGGAGGTAGCCCCATTAGCGGATACGTGGTGGAACGCAGAGAAATGACAGGAAAGTGGATCCGTGTCAACAAAACTCCCGTGCTGGATCTGAGATACAGAGTCTCAGGCCTGTTTGAAGGCAACAGCTACGAGTTCAGAGTGTTTGCTGAGAACATTGCTGGTATCAGTGGACCTTCTCTCGTCTCCGACCCCATCAAAGCCGCTCGCCCCATCACCAAGCCTGGACCACCTGCCAACCTCAAGCTGAAGGATTGGAGCAAGAACTACGCAGACCTCTGCTGGACCAAACCCAACAGAGACGGTGGCGCGCCTATCCTGGGCTACGTGGTAGAGGCTCAAAAGTCAGGAAGCGCCCAATGGGACAGAATCAACAAAGATCTCATCAAGATTTGCGCCTACAGAGTGCAAGGCCTCTACGAAGGACTAGAGTACAGATTCCGCATCCGAGCCACTAACAGAGTGGGAGACAGTGAACCAAGGGAGCTCACCGAAACTGTCCTCGCAAAGGATATTTTGGTGCCTCCTGAGGTTGTTGTTGACATGTCTTGCCGCGACTCTCTCACAGTAAGAGCCGGTCAGATCATCAGCCTGATCACCAGAGTGAAAGGCAGACCCGATCCCGAGATCACTTGGTCAAAGGATGCCCGAGCAATGACCCGGGACAAACGCACCGAGATGAACAACAACTACCCAATGTGTGAGCTCGTTATTGCTGAAGCAGTCAGGTCCGATTATGGTAAATATTCCATTTTGGCCAAGAACAGCAGTGGACAGGCTACAGCCACCATAATCGTCAACGTCTTGGACGTACCCGGACCTTGCATGAACTTGAGAGTAGCCTACGCAACCAAGAATAACTGCATGGTTACCTGGGAGAATCCCGAAGATATGGGAGGTACGGAGATCACGCAGTACATTATTGAGTCACGTCAGCCCAGCCAGAGAGGATGGACTGTGGTGTCCAACGACTGCACCAAGCGCATGATCAAAGCTCCTCTCACCCGAAGGCCTCGAGTACTTCTTCCGTGTCAGTGCGGAGAACAAGATCGGTGCCGGTCCAACCATTGAGACAAAGACACCTGTGCTTGCTATCGATCCCATTGACAAACCTGGCGAGCCTATTGACTTCCAAATCGCTGAGATCGGCAAGACCTTCTGCTTCCTTAAGTGGAAGAAGCCGGATTACGATGGTGGTAGCCGCAACTTGGCTTATAACGTTGAGAAGAAACCCAAAGAGGCTGAGGAGTGGGAGAGGCTTCACAAGGGCGCAATCAAGGAGACTTACTTCATGGCTGATAGGTGTATCGAGAACCAGATCTACCAGTTCAGGGTTCAGACCAAGAACGAGGGCGGTGAGAGCAACTGGGTGACAACTCCAGAGGTTCTAGTCAAGGAACAGCTTGTGGAGCCTACCGTCAAGATCAAGCTGGATGCTACACTTATCGTCAAAGCAGGAGACTCCGCTGCTATTGAGGCGATAGTTTCGGGCAAGCCCCAGCCAGAGGTCAAGTGGACCAAAGATGAGAGCACCGCCGCGCTCAGGAAGGGCCTAAGGCATACGTTCGAAAGTGCTGCGGACTTCTCCAAGATGCTCATTTCCCCATCAAGGCGTGCAGATAGTGGCAAATACATTGTTACTGTCACAAACAGTGCAGGAACTTGTTCTGCTGATGCTAAGATGATCGTGCTGGATAGACCTGGTCCAATCAGTGATCTTAAGGTGTCTGGTATTACCACAGACAGGTGCAATCTTGCCTGGGAGATCCCAGAAGACGATGGCGGCTGCGAAATCTACAACTACATTATTGAGAAATGCGATACGAAGAGAGGAGTCTGGTCCGTCCACTCCAACGCTGTCATCACCAACAAAGCTCGAGTCACAAGGCTCATCGAAGGCAACGAGTACATCTTCAGAGTCCGTGCTGAGAACAAGATGGGTCCCGGGCCTGCCGAGGAGAGCGAAGCTATCATGGCCGGCACACAGTTCAATGTGCCCGACGCCCCAGAGGCCCCAGAAGTCACCAAGTTCGGTAGGGAGGAGATGACAGTTGTGTGGTCCGATCCTGAGAAAGATGGCGGAAAGCCGATTATTGGTTATCTGTTGGAGAAGAGGGAAGAGCACGCTGTTAGGTGGTCTCCCGTCACCAAGGATCCCAACCCTGCGACTCGTTTCACTGTCACCGGACTCCTGCCGCTCCACGACTACCAGTACAGAGTCAAGGCTGTTAATGAAATCGGCATCGGCAACCCAAGCAAGCCTTCTCGCACCATCACTGCCAAGGACACAGTCGGTATGTAACCAAATCGTTTTTTTTTTTTTTTTTCGATTTGTGATTAGATGTTCAATCCAACTTGGGGTGCACTGAATGCTTGCGGCCGATCCCGATTTTTACAAATAGTCTAACCTGCTGATACAGATTAAGAACTTTAATACACAGCATACACAAACATATCTTGGAACTCTCCTTTCTTTCATTCAAAACCAAACATTCAAAAACATAGGTGTATAAAACATATTTGTATTTAGTCTAAATCGGCACCTATCGATCGGCTCGCTAGTCAATTGTTGCACCGTTAAAAACTCTTAACAAATGCTTCTTTGTTTGTTTATGTCTCAATGTATGCACCTTATTCACCAAGACAGATTTCTTGTTGATGTAAAACCCTTCTTGGCAATAAATCTTTTCTGATTCTGATTCTATCTATGGCTTCATCTTCACACTGCCCTTGTATCGTCCTCCAGAGCCTCCCGCGCCTCCTACCAACCTGAAGGTGGTGGACAGCACAAAGACCTCCATCACCCTGGGCTGGGTCAAGCCCGTGTCCGACGGTGGAGCTCCACTCATTGGATACGTGGTGGAGATGAAGACGCAGGGAAGTGGCAAGAAGGGAGACGACGAGTGGAAGAGATGCAACGTGGCGGCTCAGCTGGTCGTGTGCGAGTTCACGGTTTCGAGTCTGGACGAGAAGCTTGTGTACGTGTTCAGAGTGTCCGCTCAGAACCAAGTCGGCATGAGTCTGCCCTGCGATCTGGAGGGAGCTGTCATCCCCAAGGAGATTCTAGGTGAGGATTATGATTGATTGATTGATTGATTGATTGATTGATTGATTGATTGATTGATTGATTGATTGATTGATTGATTGATTGATATAATTTTCTTCAGACATATAAAAAAAATACAAAAACAAATGAAAAGCGTGAAAATACAATTAACAAAAATTATGTTGTTTAAATTATTTCACAAAAATGAAAACAAAAACAAATTACATATGCCTGAAAAGGAGGAGGAAGAAGTATTCAATTTCAATCGATTTCTGTTGTTTTTTAGGCTAAAATAGACGACTTGATTGTAGTCCCGCATTGGGAAGGGAATATTGAAACACTGCATGTGAATAGTGCTATGAATGATTATGGGAAGTTTTGTTTATGTAAATGCTTTGGAAGTTTTTTTTAGTATTGAAAAAAACTAATATTGAGATAATGACCGTTAAAGATGGTTGTATAGGAGAAACATACATACAGACACACACACAGACAGACACGGTTTAGTCAAATAAACACCTACATTTACATGACCTTTTTGGACCTTTGACTTATACTAGTATGAACAAAGACATGTTATGGAAGCTGAACTTACACCTTCACATTGTTTCTTCCAACAGAGTCTCCAGAGATTGACTTGGATGCCAGCTTGAGGGCTGGACTTCAGGTGAGAGCCGGCTGTCCGATCAGACTTTACGCTACGATCAAAGGCAGACCGGCGCCTACTGTCAGCTGGAGGAGGATGGGCGTGGACAACGTCATCAGGAAGGGAAAGGTGGACATCATTGACACCATGACTTTCCTGGTCATCCCCGATAGCACGCGCTACGACTCGGGCAAATACTGTCTGACTGTACGCAGTGCAGCCGGAGAGAAGGCCGTGTTCGTCAACGTCAAGGTTCTGGGTAAGTCTTTATTGATATTTTATTTTATTTTATTTTATTTTATTTTATTTTATTTTATTTTATTTTACTTTATTTTATTTTATTTTATTTTATTTTATTTTATTTTATTTTATTTTATTTTATTTTATTTTATTTTATTTTTATTTATTTTATTATTTATTTACATTTGTTTCATTATGGTGGGGACACATGAAAAAAATAAGAAATTTGAGCGTCAAACACTTAAATTCCCTGCATTCTAGTGAATAATTATGCCAAATGTGTGGCTTTTCTGCATCAATTTATGGTGCAAATGTCTACTTTTGGGGAAAATATTAAAAGTTACATGTAAGAAACATTTCTAAATAAAACCTGAAGTCTTTTTTACCTCTTTTGGCGATGTCTTTCATATATTTTATTTGAGGGGGCCAATTTGTGGCTTTTCTGCATACATTTTTAGGGGGTCGAATATACCATTTCTAGATATTGAAGGGTAGATGTCAAATACTCTGACATCTTCGCCTATGCAAGTCTAACTCAGTCGCAGTCAGTCAGAGTTTTTGTTGAATAAAAAAATTAAAACAAAATCTTTTTTTTTTTCCTTACAGACACTCCGGGCCCCGTTGAGAATCTGGAAGGCAGTGACGTCAAAATGACATCAGTGATGCTCGCCTGAATCCCACAGCGACCGACGGAGGCAGCGAGGTCACTCACTACACCGTCGAAAAGCGCGAGTTGGACCGCAAGACCTGGGCAATGGTGAAGGCCGACGTGGAGCCGGACAAGGTTCCTTTCAAAGTCACGGGTCTGATGCCCGGCACAGAGTACTACTTCAGGGTCTCAGCCGTCAACCAGTACGGCTCCGGAGTCCCCAGAATCACTCCCACTTCCTACATGGCCTCAGATCCTGTCAGTAAGTAATCATTCATTAGATAGGACACATCATGATGACGTTTTATTAGACCTTAGCATAATAATAATCTTTTACTGAGCTGGCCTGAAATGTTCTGATCACATCAAAAGTGTTTTAAGATAACTATCTCTATATTCTGCCGATTTTAACATGGATTTAAAAACTGGATTAATATTTTTTAAGGCGTCAGATCCTGTCAGTAAGTGTCATCCCTTAGATAGGAGTCCTTTGGCTAGATTCCCTGAAAAGAGGTTTTTAATCTCAATGGGACTTTCCTGGATAAATCAAAGTTAAATCAAATAAAAATAGGGTTCTTACAGAGTCTGGAAAGGTTGGAAAATGCTTGATTTTAAAATTTTCAAGGTTTGAAATGTGCTTAAAATCTGAATACACTACTAGAAACGATTCTCCTCTTCGCACAATCTGACTTGTCACATTCAATAAAGTACTGTCAGTTACAAAAACTAAAATTCAATCCTTTACGTTGACTAGCATATATGAAAATATGATCTAACAATTTAATTAATATTAATGTTCAACAAATATTTAAATATAAATAATGGATTTTCCTTCAATACCTTCCACGTTATTAGATCCAGTAACAAAAAAAATTGCCACAGAATTTTTTTTAAAAAAGCGCTTTTATTGGGGCTGAGAAAATCGGCTAAAAAGCGCTATATATAAGTCAAGTCCATTTCACCATTTAACATTTTCCATTTCACCTTAACACATCGGTCTATTTTCATTTTCTCTAGGCAAGCCCGATCCTTGCGAGAAGATTGAGGTTCTTGAGATCACTAAGAACAGCGCGGCAGTGGGCTGGACCAAGCCTTCCAGAGACGGTGGAGCCAAAATCGATGGATACGTGATCGAATACATTGAGGTTAAACCGCCACCGGAGCCGCCAGCACCTGTCGAGGTTTGTCACACCATCAATCAAAATTACAGCTCCGGAAAAAATCAAGAGACCAGTCTGGATTTTTCCTAAATATTCATCTCTACATCACTTATTGAAAATGCTCTTAATGACAAAAAATGTATTGGAATTTGGTAGAATGTTGTCAGTGGTTTATATTATAAAACCAAAATGTGCATTCTACTCAAACATATGCCTATGAATAGTAAAAGGAGAGACAGTGATCATTTTGTAGTGGTTTCTTCATGTTTCCCAGAGCTGTATTATCCTCTCCAATCCTTTATAAATCTAGTCATATTGAGATGAGACACTGCAGGTGAATAGGGTAAAAAAAAATTATACTTATAGATATATCATGAGACTTTTGAGAGATTGTTTCAGAAATGTTTGAATAAATATTCATGTTTTCAAGAAGAAAATGTCTCATTAACCATACAAAGAGCAGTATATGAACAAATACTTTTGCAATAACCCTTTAGAATAGGCTTAGAATGATTATGAAAAGTGAGTTGATGTTAGATCTTAGAAGTTGAGATTTGTGTTCAGAGTATTGAAAAAAAACTATATTTTAGTGCAGTGTCTTTAACTTTAGTTAATGCTCATACATACTTTGAGCTATATTTTCTACATATAATAATATCTTGATTTCAAACAGGTTGCAGAGGGTGAAGAAGCCCCAGCCCTCCCCCGCCGCCCCCAGTGGTCGAGGAGGAAGAGGAGGAACCAGAGAAGGAGGTGTGGAACGCCTACACCACCGTCAAGGGTCTTTCCATCAGCATCAGCGGCCTGAAGGAGGGCAAGAGATACAAGTTCAGAGTGGCCGCTAAGAACATCATGGGCTGCAGCTCGTTTACAGAGACTAGGCACCCACCGAGATCAAGGAACAGATGTGTAAGTTGTTATTTATAATTAGTTAATTCTGATTGGCTGGAGAACATTCCATAGGTGTGGATTAACCCCTGATGTATGGACACCTAGATGGAACTGTTTACATTCTGTCCACTTTAACGCGTCGCCGCTGATTAAACTGTGTTGATAAGGGATTTATAAAGCCTAAAATATCCTGCCGTGCAATAGCCTCTGACCACCACAGGATGACGCTTTGAACCATTAGACCACGATAAGCCAACTATTCAATTTAATAATTAAATTAAACTTATTTGAATGTGAAATGTGCTTATCTAATTGAACCCCCTACTTAGCACATGTATAACTGAAAACTATAACTGTATAACCAAAGTGCTGTTCAGTGCATAGGGTAAAATAAAAGACACAAATACGTCATACAATAACATGTAAAAAGTAACATTAAAAGTAAAGTCAATAGTAAAGTATTAGTAGACACTGTTGGGATAAAACATTCTCATCTAGAGAAGAGAGAAGAGGCGTGTCTCTAATAATCAAAGTCAAAATGTATTTCTATAGCACATTTGAAAACAACATCAGTTGACCAAAGTGCTGTACAAGATACAATACAAAACAACAATAACAAAAAAAAAAAGATCAACCAGTTTCCTTAGATAATCTCCTGAATATAATGAATTGTATTGTGTCATATTGTATCATATTGTATCATATATCATATTGTATGAAATGTAAAGCCCACTGAGACAAATGTATTTGTGATTTTGGGCTATACAAATAAAACTGATTTGATTTGATTTGATTTATTTTCCCATGTGATCCCCCCTTACAGTGGAGCCTAAGATTGTGATGGTAGAGACAGCCGGAGCCAGAGCCGGAGCTAAGCTGAGAGTGGAGGCCGTAGTGTCTGGTAAACCGTCCCCGTCCTGTCAGTGGATGCGTGGGGACAATGTGGTCGTCCCGTCCAGCCGTCTGGCCGTCCATCAGTCCGGAAACCTGTGTGTGCTGATCATCAAAGACGTGTCGCGCACAGACAGCGGAGAGTACAGTCTGGTGGCTGAGAACAGCTCCGCTAAGGTGGTGCAGCCGCTCAAGGTTGTCATCCAAGGTGGGTGCTACTGATTTCTTTTTATTTTTTATTTTTTCACAATATATTTATTGCAGTTTTTCTTATTTCACAACACACAAACAAACACTTGCATCATCACAACATATCTTTTTAAAAAAAAGTGTTACTGTTACCTTCTGTTACAAGATCATTTTAAAGGAATTGTCCCAAAAATGTTTCAGTTCAAACTAACTTTCAAAAAATGTACGCACAGTAAAAAGGACTTTGACTTGACTGCGAGAGTGAGGCAACAAGCTATTCAACTATTTATTTCAGGTTTAACTTTGGACAGGTGTGTTGTGGGTAGGACTTAAACTTGTTCTGATCTAAACCCTCTGTTCTCTGTATTTCCAGACATCCCCGGCGCCCCCGAAGGCCCCGTTGTGATCAGTGACATCGACGCAGACGCTTGCTCGCTGGCCTGGAACAAACCGCTGGAAGACGGAGGCAGCAACATCACAAACTACGTGGTGGAGAAATGTGACGTGACGCGCGGCGACTGGGTGTCGGCCACCTCGTCAGGCCTGAAAACAAGCTGCAGACTGGGCAAGCTCATCCCAGGGAAAGAGTACGCCTTCCGTATCCGCGCTGAGAACCGCTACGGTGTGTCGGACCCACTGCAGTCTGACAGGATGGTAGCCAAGTTCCCCTTCGGTAAGGTCCACTTATTTTATTTATTTTATTTAACCTTTATTTCTACTCGAGATATCATTGAGGGGTGTGACCCTCATTTGCAATGATGTCGAGAAAGAAAAACAACAATACATACACAATATACAATGCAAATACATCAAATACACAACTAGAAAAATATTACTTATAATTTAAAAAATATTATGTTAGCGGTTGTTAAAAATGCATTTTCAGCATGTTTTTTTTTAAAGAAAATGTCTAATTCATCAGACAATCAGACAATTAACAACATATGAAAAAAATATTTTGTAATAACCTTCAGAATAGTGCTAAGAATTATCATGGAAAGTTAAGTCTATGTGAGTAATTTTTTAGTATTCCTATCTGGACGTTTTTTTTTAATGGTCATTTTATTCTGATACCAAAACAATTGAAACCTTTAAACCTGATATTGTTTACTTTGTGAAAACCTAGACTTTTATGCTACTCCATATACATCCTATGAACTATTTTGCACTGTGATGGAAGGAAAACTCAGTGGGCTTTACATTCCACTGTATGGAATGTAAAGCCCACTGAGGTAAATGTCTATTTGTGATATTGGGCTATAGGAATAAAACTGATTTGATTTGATTTGATTTGATTTGATTTGATTTGATTTGATTTGATTTGATTTGATTTGATTTGATTTGATTTGATTTGAAAGTAATTTTGAAAAAAAAAAAAAAAGCTGCTCTAGAACTTCCATTCCAAACCTTATTAAACTTATCTCTGTTATCCGTCCCACCCAACACAGAGGTTCCTAGCGAACCCTTAAACTGCCGCATCAACAAGACCAACAAGGACTGTATGTTTGTGGCCTGGGACCCTCCGGAGAGCGACAACGGAAGCCCCATCACCGGCTACTACATCGAGCGCAAGGAGAGGAACAGTCTACTGTGGGTGAAGGCTAACGACACCGTGGTACGCACCACCGAGTACCCATGTGCCGGCCTTATCGAGGGCCTGGAATACACATTCAGAGTGTCAGCTATCAACCGCGCCGGACAGGGCAAACCAAGCAAGAAGACAGACTTTGTCACTGCCAGAACGCCCGTTGGTGAGTTTAGAACCAAGGTTACAATATCCATTTTGTTTTTTTGTTGAAGTCGAGACACTGTCAGGTAGAATTTGGAATTCATGAAGCTGTGCCAGTTGATAACTGACATTAGAAGGATTATTTTTTTGCTGCAAGTTTCTCAGAAATGTTTGAATAAGTAAGAAGATGTAGCAGTATCTATCTATCTAGCTATGTGTACATTTGCATCTCTTTAAAGACATAAATCCAATCCCCTCTAAGCTTTGCCCACTGGAGGTTGATAATACCTTGAGTGGCCATCATTGAGGTGTAGAATATATTCCTCTCCGTAAACCTGGGGTAGCGGTCTCTCTCCCTCTGTCTCTTGACCTGTTGAGAAGAACAAGACCTGGAATTAAAACAGATAAAAAATTGGTTTAGTCATAGTCATAATTTTTTGTTTTTAAAGGTGCCCCGAGGAACTTTCTGTTTGTGTTAATTCTTGTGCAAAACTTGGACAAAACTGGTAGTGTTTTTACTACGCCAGCTGTTGTTCCTGGGTGAGCGTATATCCATGACAAAGGCATTAAGAAAAACTATATAGATTTTGGGTACGGCCAAAGTCAATTAAACACCTGAATGTAAATTGTGGACCTTTGATTTATACTAGTACGAAGGAAAGACATGTTATGGAAGCTAAATAGACAACAATATGCTTAAAACATTTTTATGCTTTTGCCTTAATCTTGCTTCCTTAATTTGTTAATGTTAATAATAATTTGTTAAATCATATATTTCTATTTTCCCAGACACTCCCGGCAAACCTGAAGTCCTGGATGTCACCAAGAACTCAGTGACTCTCGTTTGGACTCGTCCTAAGAACGACGGTGGCAGTAAAATCATCGGCTACTACGTGGAGTCTATGCGTGTTCCAGGGGACACTTGGATCCGCGTTAACACCAGCAGCCAGAACTGTCCCAGAGAGGAATACACAGTCACCGGTTTGGAGAGAGACTTGACCTTCCAGTTTAGAGTCATCGCCAAAACCGCCGTCAATGTCAGCAAACCCTCCGAGCCCACAGACGCTATCCTGGTCTCCGATGAGCACGGTGAGACATTTACATATTTTTTTATTTAAGCTTTATTTATACTCGAGATATCATTGAGGGGATGACCCTTCATTTGCAATGATGTCGAGAAACAAAAACAACAATACATACACAATAAACATGGTTTTCATTTTTTTTTTTAAATCATAATAGTGGAGCGGCTAAGTGCTACAATCTTTTTTTAACCATTTTTGATACAAGCGTGAAAATTGTCATGAGCAGTCTCCATGGGTCACTTGACAAGAAAATGAATGAAAAACCCCATCAATACATTTCTATGAGAAATTTTCAAATTCACAATTTCAAATGTCTCGGACAATTTAAACATCCAAAAGTCAGACCCCTAAGTCATAACAATGTTTTTTTCTCATCCTTCTTTCCCTCCACACACACACAGTCCCTCCCAGGATTGAGCTGACAGCCCGTATGGAGCGGGGCTTCAAGGTGAAGGCCGGCAGCTCTGTCCTGCTTGAGGCGGACGTGTTCGGTAAGCCCATGCCCCGAGTCACATGGAAGAGAGCGGACGACAGCCTGAAGTCTGCAGAGGGCCAAGTCATCACCCAGCAGAGACACCATTTCGCTCTAGAGATGAGCGCAGTCACGAAGGAACACACCGCCACCTACACCATCCACGCCGAGAACGCCAGTGGAACCAAGACCGCAGAAATCATAGTCAACGTACTGGGTGAGTCAAACGTAACCTACACTTTGCCCCGGTTTTGTTTTTAGTTTTAGCTTTGTTTTGTTTCTTGTGTATTTGTAGCTTATTTTCTTAATCATTTTGTCTTAGTTATTTATTTCACTTTTTTTCTGTATTCCTTGTCTGTTTATGTGAGGTAGGGGGGAGAGGGGGTTGGGTGTTGTGTATGTATTGTATGTGTTTACTTATTCTGTTTTTTTTTTGTCCATTTGTAAAAAACATAAAACCACTAAAATAAAAGTAAAAAAAACAAAAAAAAACATAACTTAAACAATATTTACACATAAATTCTAAATACTAAGTAGTGCAAAGGATTTTTTTGTTCAATATAAATCAGTAGCCTGTGTATAAAATAGCATAGAAAGTAAATGGTAGATAAGTTAAATTGAAATGTGCAATGTGGAATATGATGAAAAATATTGTACAATATGTGCAATATGCAGTCAACTGGATGTACATTTAAGTTTTGATTTTGAGGGGGAAAATCTTCTTTGAATCTTCTAAAAATGTTTCCATTATTCTGCGTCTGCTCAGATGCTCCCGGCCCTCCTGCGAAGGCCGAATACGTGGAGGTGTTTGCCACCAGCATCAAGATGACGGGGGAGCCTCCGCTGCTGGACGGAGGAGCCATCATCAGCAACTACATCGTGGACAAGCGTGAGACCAGCCGAGCCGAATGGGCCCAGGTCTGCAGCAAGATCAGCGGGGACGTTCTGGAGTACACCGTGGGCAAACTGATCGAAGGAAGGGAATACCAGTTCAGGATCAGAGCAGAGAACGGCTGGGGAGTCGGGGAACCGCTCGTCACTGGCCCGTGCATCGCCAAGAACCCATTCTGTGAGTAACAACCTCTTTTATATACAATGTATGGCATATATATACATACAAAAACCCCCGGAAAAAATGAAGAGACCAGTCTGGAATTTTTCTTCAATCTTCATCTCTACATTACTTATTGAAAATGCTCTTTAATGACGAAAAATGTATTGGAATTTGGTAGAAAATGTTGTCAGTAGTTTATATTATAAAACCAAAATTCATTCTACTCAAACATATGCCTTTAAATAGTAAAACGGAGACACTGAACATTTGGAGTGGTCTCTTCATTTTTTTCCGGAGCTGTATACTGTATATATTTTAACATCTAAACTCATATCTAACCCTTTCTCTCTTTTGCAGCTGTCCCCGGTGTTTGCGAGGCCCCATTGATCACCAACGTGACCAAAGACCATATGACGGTGAGCTGGAAGGAGCCTTTGGACGACGGCAAGTCCCCGATCTTAGGCTACGTTCTGGAGAAGAAAGAGACAAACGAGTTCGCTGGACCAAGTGTAACAGAAAGCCCATGATGGAGCGCACGCAGGAGTTCATCGGACTGTCTGAAGGAGCCGAGTACGAGTTCAGAGTCAGCGCTGTCAACTGGGCGGAGCCGGAAACCAAGCGAGCCTTCTGCCTCCGCCATGTGCCAGAACCCCATCAGTGAGTCACATTACTTTTTAAATTTTTTTTTAAAGATTATTTTTTGGCATTCTTTAAGTGTACATTAGATGAGTAACAGAGTCAAATGAGGAGACAGAGGAGAGAGAGAGGGAGGGAGAGAGCTGTGACAGTAAATGAGATGAGAGACACATACTGTATTTTCCCAATATCTAATTGCACACTATGCTATCTTCAGCTCCTCCCGGGCCTGTGGTGAACCCCAGTGCTGTGGACACCTCCTGTGAGACCATCAGTCTAACATGGACTGAACCGCTAACAACGGTGGGAGCCCCATCATCGGCTACCTGGTGGAGTCCAAGAGAGCCAACACCACGGATTGGATCAGGTGCAATGTGCCCAGGAACTCCAGGACACACACTACACCGTGCAGAACCTCATCGAGAAGGCCGAGTACCAGTGTCGTATCACTGCTGTGAATAAGGTCGGATTCGGAGAGCCTGTGGAAGTACCAGGCACACACGTTGCCAAAAACATCGTCGGTATGTATGAGTTTGATTTACTACGCCTCTGATTGATTCTTTACAACAATTTAGTGTCCAAAGTGTTTACCGAACAGATGTTTCATTTTATAAATCAAAAAATACTTTGTACAAGTTTTAAATTTTCATTTTCAGCATGTTTTGTAGGGCGAAAATGTCTCATAAAATCAGATTGAACAACATATGAACAAATCCTTCTGTAATAACCTTCAGAATAGTGCTGAGGAATGATTATGGAAAGTTTAGTGATAGTTGTAAGTGCTTTAGAAGTTGAGATTTTTGGTTCAGATTATTGAAGAAAATACAACTAACATTGAGATAATGGCCGTTAAAGATGGTTGCATAGGAGAAATATACAGACGCAAACAGACAAGGTTTAGTCAAATAAACACCTTAATGTACATGTTTTGATTAGTATGTATTTATTTGATTTGTACTTGCTCCTTTGTATTTTATGTCAAAGCACTTTGTAAACCATTGTTTTTAAATACATATATTATTATTATTATTATTATTATTATTATTATTATTATTATTATTATTATTATTATATTATTATTATTATTATATTATACTAATCGTCGTAAATCTCTCTCTCAAATCCTTCTTCAGTTCCTCCGGAGGCTACGCTCAGTGCCGAGCTGAAGGAAGGCATCACACTGAATGCTGGCGTCACCATGAGACTATACGCCACCATAAAGGGACGTCCCCATCCAAAGATCATCTGGGCAAAGATGAACTCAAATATCAAAGACCGCCAGGGAGTGGGTCATCAAGTCTTCCTCTCACTGACACTAGTCTGATAGTGGAGAACGTCAACAGATACGATGCCGGCAAATACATCTTGAACCTGGAGAGCACCGCTGGCATGAAGATGTACACCATTGTCGTCAAGGTTATTGGTGAGTGCAGGATTTTTATTATTATTTATTATCTATTTAATTAGAAAATAAGTTTATGTTAGTTTTTTTATATGATATTATTTTTTTTTTATTTTTATTATTTATTCAATTAGAAAAACTAGTCTATCTCAATGTGTTTGCCTCGCAGGATTTTTGTTATTTTTTATCTATTTAATTCGAAAATTAAGTTGATTTAGTTGTTTGTCTTGGTTGCATAAGGGATTTTTAAGTCATAAGTGAAAAAAACATTTAAATAAATGGAAATAATTAGATTAAAGTACTCGATTCTGTAAGATAAAAAGGTATTTAGATTTTCTGTAGAACTACTTAAAACAGTGCAATATCAACTTAACTAAATAAATCTAGAAATAATATTGCTTGCGTTGGCGCGCTCGACAACCCAAGCATCTCTTGCTGAAATAGATGTATTGAGACATCCAATAATATTCAGAAATAGATAAAACAAAAGGGAAGATAAATAGATTTGATTTTGTTTGGAGTTTAATTTTTTTTAAAGACGCTTTTTCTAAATTGTTGTCCCTCCATATCTCTCTCTCCCAGATTCCCCCGGACCCCCAGTCAACCTGATGGTGAAGGAATCCTGTAAGGACAGCGTGTCGATCTATTGGGACGCCCCTCTGATAGACGGAGGATCAGAAGTCACTCACTACTGGTGGAGAAGCGCGACACGGAGAGGAAAGCCTGGTCCATCGTTAAGAATGACTTGACCAAGACTTCATTCAAAGTGCCAGACCTGGACGCAGGACGCTCCTACTGTTTCAGAGTGTCTGCGGTGAATTCACTGGGAGTCGGAGAGGCCTGTGAGACCGCAGATTCAATCAGAGCATCCGGTGGGTTGGATTAGAATATTTCAGGCTTGAGATTTTTAGAAGTTTGTTTTTGTTTTATTCTTTACTTTACTTTACTTTTTTAACTGAGTTTAAAAAAAATGAAAAATTATATTGTTGATACTAAAATATATCAATAATGAATTTATATTTTTTGGAGTAAATTTGGAATAAATATGCAAGAAATTATACTACACATTTGTTATTAACATGTCAGTAATACATTGTATTTTGTAAAATTATATATTTGGATGAGTTATAAAAAAAATATGACTGAGGAAGTTGTTAACTAGTCGAAGACGGAATATTAGGACAATGCATAAAGTTTTTTTTTATTTTTTTATATTGCATTATAATTATTTTCTGTATGACCCTGTCTATTGTCTTTTACATGTTCCAAATACATATCAATCAAAATCAAATTCTTGCAAATATCAAACTCACTTCCATCATTCCTACCTTTTACAGAGGAGCCTGGACCAGTCATGGACTTCAAGACGTTGTTGATCACTAAGAATTCCTGCACATTGAGCTGGAAGAAACCGCTGACCGACGGAGGCAGTCGCATCGTCTGCTACGTGCTGGAAGTTCTCAACGGAGACGACACCTTCAAGGAGCTCATGAGGTCCAAGAACATGCAGTTCAGTGCCAAGGACTTGATTGAGGACCGCGAGTACACATACAGTGTTAAGGCTGTGAACGACTCCGGAGAGAGCGCAGCCAAGGAGCTTAAAGTCATCGCAAAGGACCAGATTAGTAAGTGAATTTGACCAGGTTTTTTTTTTTTTTTTTTTTTCAATATTTTATTTTTCATATTTTTTCAACTTTACAACAGTAACAAGACACAAACAAAACATAACATGTCACCACATACTGTATATCAACATTGTGTGGCTGCCAGTTTACAAAGAAACATTAGTCTCTCAGATATTATAGTGCATTCAATTGTTTTACACACATGTTAATGGCACAGTGTAGAATTTTCTAGAATTGTTCAGACCAGACTTGGTAGAAATGGAATATCTCCTTCAACCTTACACGTTTTCATACTGTATATAGTGGGCGTCTTGGGGAAATGCACCTGTTGGAAGACCAAGAAGAAGAAGTAACTATAGAATAAATAACTAAATACATCTTCACCTCATCACTTGATATTGTGGAAAGACTTGAGGCAGTGGTGGATGATGCCATCTTTATCAACTATAGCTTCTTGTCCTTGAAGGCCACCGTAGCTTCTGTGAATTCTCCCAAAGGAGAGTGCTTAGCAAAACATTAAGCAGATCAGACCCCTCGAGACACATTTTGTAGGAAAGTGTGTATAATATAATCTTCCAGAAAATTGTTTAAAAAAATGTCCATTCCTCCTTTCCGTTCTACAGTCGTTCCCAGCTGTGACTTGAGGGAGCTTCCCAACATGTGCTACATCGCCAAAGAAGGCACCAATGTCCGTCTGAAGATCCCCGTTGCTGGTAAACCCACGCCAAAGATCTCCTGGAAGAAGGGAGATGACGAGGACCTGACGACAGCGGCAGAGTGTGTGCTGAATCTTCTTCAGTCAACACAACTCTCATCATCAGAGATTGCCAGAGGAGTGACGCCTCCAAATACACAATCACTCTGAGGAACAGTGCTGGAACCAAGGAGTCCACCATTTTCATCAGGTATGAAAATATGCCACTTGGTCATGGTTGTTGTGTCCTTGGCAAGACACCTTGCTCGTGTGAATGTCGATAATTAGCCTGCTATCGGTGTATGAATGAGTGTGTGAATGGTAACGTGTAAATGGAACAGGTCTCCCTTGCAAAAGAGTCTTCGGACTCAATGGGATATACCTGTATAATATAAAGGTTAAAAAAAAAAAAAAAAAGTATGAATAGGCATGGTGTAACTTCATTTAAACTCCTAAAGAATTGGTTAATATCTAGGAATTAGCCTTTTTTTATTATTTCATAAATCAAAAAATATTATGTGCAGGTCTTACAAATGCATTATCAGCATTCAAATCAGCAAATCAGACCATTAACAACATTTGAAACAAATCCTTCTGCCATCAAATAAACACCTTAAGGTAGATTTAGGACCTTTGATTTATTCTGGTATGAAAGAAGATATGTTGTGGAAGCTAAATAGCCAAAAATCGCAAAATGACAGTGCTTAAAAAAAATCTATATTTTTGCCTGCCGTGTCTCACCCCTACTACTCCTCTATTCTTTCAGGGTGGTGGGTAAACCTGGCATCCCTATCGGACCCGTTAAGTTCAAGGAAGTTACCGCTGACGGTGCCACGCTGAAATGGGTCGCTCCCAAAGACGACGGTGGCTCAGAGATCACAAACTACATCCTGGAGAAGAGGGATTCGGTCACCAACATGTGGGTGACTGTGTCGTCCACCGTGGACGAAAACATGTTCAGAGTGAGCGGTCTCCACGAGGGAACGGAATACATCTTCAGAGTGAAAGCAGAAACAAGTACGGCATCAGTGAAGGACTCAAGTCAGATGCCATCATTGCTAAACATCCATTCAGTAAGTGACTGTTACTCATATACTGTATTGATCTATCTATCTATCTATCTATCTATCTATCTATCTATCTATCTATCTATCTATCTATCTATCTATCTATCTATCTATCTATCTATCTATCTATCTATCTATCTATCCATCCATCCATCCATCCATCCATCCATCCATCCATCCATCCATCCATCCATCCATCCATCCATCCATCCATCCATCCATCCATCCATCCATCCATCCATCCATCCATCCATCCATCCATCCATCCATCTATCTATCTATCATCTATAATCATCTATCTATCTATCTATCTATCTATCTATCTATCTATCTATCTATCTATCTATCTATCTATCTATCTATCTATCTATCTATCTATCTATCTATCTATATTCTATTCTTCTCTGAACTATAAAACGGTTTTTGTGCAGATGTTCCCGAGGCTCCCGCTCCACCTGAGGTGATGAGCATGCGTTGTAACTCTGCTTACCTCGCCTGGGCCGATCCCAGAAAGACTGGAGGATCTCCCATCACAGGTACGTGCTGCTATAAAGGATAGCCGTGTCACAATCTCAATTCTAGATCGATCGAAATTATGTCACAAACTTGACCTTAGACTTTTAAGGTGGGAATGTCCTGGTCATTTTAGACCGCATACCGGCTCTAACAGCTTATTCAAATTATCTGCTTTTTATTAAGCAACTTTGGGATGTTATATGGAGTTAATAGAGATTCTCTCACTTATGACACCATGTTGACCATCTTTAGAAATAAGAATTAAAACAATAAATAAGTTATCATGGCGGTAAACCAATTGTCGTCAACTAGACTAGACTAGACTGGCACAGAAATATGGGATTTAACTAAAGAAGAAAAACAACTGAAACTTGAATGGAGGATTTAGATAATTGTGACACCACTGAAGTTACCTTAACTACTGTAATATATATATTTGTTTTTCATTTGACATAGTTTTTCCTCTCTGCTTCTTACAGCATTTAAATTGATATCCATATGATGTGTACAATACATGGCATGTGAGTTTAATTTTCTTTCTTTTTTCTTTCGTTTAGGTTACCATGTTGAGTTCAAGGAGAGAAACAGTATGCTGTGGAAGAGAGCTTCCCCGACAGTGCTGATGATGAGAGAACATAAGGTCGCTGGTCTGACTGAAGGCTTGGAGTACGAGTTCAGAGTCATGGCAGTTAACCTGGCCGGCGTCGGCAAACCAAGCCTCCCACAGACCCACGTGGCACTGGACCCTATTGGTGAGTCTAAAATCAGTGATCCAATATCTCTACTTACTACATCTATTGCAGTATGTCCGTCCTGGGAGAGGGATCCCTTACTCTGTCAACTCTCCCTGAGGTTTCTCAATTGTTTTAATCCTGATAAAGGGTTTTTTACTGGGAGTTTTTTTTCTCAGCCGAGCTAAGGGTCTAAGGGCAGGGTGTCGTACTGTATGGAATGTAAAGCCCATTGAGGCCAATGTCTATTTGTGATATTAGGCTATACAAATAAAACTGATTTGATTTGATTTATCGATATCGGGTCCGATATGGCTGCAATTTACTTGTCGGATATGACAATTTTATTTTGAATGTATCTGTCTTCTTAATGCCCCTGTAAAGCATTTAGAATTGTCTTGTGTCTGAATTGTGCTATAGAACTAAAGCTGCCTTGTATGCGTATAACAATTATGATATTGAACAGTATCGGTATCGGAAAATATTCCAAAACCCAGATATCAGAATCATATCGGAACTAAAAAAAAAATTGGATTGGTGCATGTCTATTTTATCAGTGCTGTGTAATAATATTGTTTGTATGCTAATCTTATCAGATACCCCTGGTAAACCTGACGTGATCAGCATCTCCAGAAGCACAGTGACCCTGCAGTGGACGGAGCCGCAGTTCGACGGTGGCCACAGATTGACTGGCTACATCGTTGAGAAGCGCGACCTGCCTTCTAAGGTCTGAATTGAATTGAATTGAAAATGTTTTTATTTCGAACAAGTAAAAAATATTAATAAAAAATAAAAAGAAGCAATAATAAACAATAAAATAAAGAAACAAGTGGACAGTTACAATAAAGTAATATTTACACACAATGAAAACCACAAATGAAAATAAACTGTCTAACATTGCTTTACCTGTTCGAAAAGGGGTGAGAAGAAGAAAACGTTTAATCTCACCCTTCTCCCTGATTTATTTATCTATAATAGGTCTGGGTGAAGGCCAACACCGTGAATGTTGTGGATCCTGCGTACACTGTGAAGGATCTGCAGGAGGGTTGCAAGTATGAGTTCAGGATCAGAGCAAAGAATGCCGCTGGCGCCATCAGCCCGCCGTCCGAGCAAACGGATACCATTCTCTGCGCCGATGAATATGGTGAGATATAAACCACTTGTGTTTTAATGAATGTCTTGTAGAGTTAGTTTGATTTTGTGTATATTTTTTTTAACAAACTTTGTCCTCGTTATTAGGATGTTTTTTTCATGAATGCATTGATGTTTTTACTTAGATTTTCTTTACATCTTTAATCTTTTCGCAAGTGTTATTATATAATTATTAGCTTATTTAAAATGATATTTTTGCCCCAATTTGTGATAATCTAAGTTTTTCTTATTATTTTGTCCAACAGCTGCACCAACCATCATAATCGACTCTCACGTGATGGAAGGTCTGACCGTCCGAGCCGGAGACACCATTGTCATCACTGCCACAAGCATTTTGGGCAAACCTGCTCCAACCTCATGCTGGTCTAAGGGTGGAAAGTATTTCAAACCATCCGATCTTGTTAGCATCGAGACCACTGCAACTTCTTCAACTCTTAACGTCAAGTACGCCAGTAGGAAGGATTCTGGAGATTACATCATCACTGCCAGCAACCCCTTCGGTGTCAAAGAAGAAACAGTTAAGGTCACTGTTCTGGACGTTCCCGGAACTCCCGGACCCATTGAATGCAGCGGCATCTCGTCTGAAAAGGTCACCCTTACCTGGACAGCTCCCACCGAAGACGGAGGCTCTCCTATCAAGCATTATGCCATTGAGAAGAGAGAGACCAGCCGTCTGCTTTGGACCATCCTGGAAAAGAAGGTCCTCGATTGTCACTATGTGGCTCACAAGCTCATCCAGGGCAATGAATACTTCTTCAGAGTCTCTGCTGTCAACCAGTACGGTGCCAGTGAACCATCTCACTCCGAGGCATGCAAGATGGTCGATAGATTCGGTAAGTGAAGTTAGTTGTTGTATCGAGCCACTGCAGGCTTTGGTCAGATAAACACCTAAATGTACATTTTGGACCTTTGATTTATACTAGTGTGAAAGAAGTCATGTTATAGAATCAACATGGACACATATCTCTAGATTGACCAATGATTGCCTGCAGTGACGCAACCTTAAAGATGAAATAGATATGGAAGGAACACAATCTATGTCGATTTCATGAATCATGAATGTGTTTCTTCTATCCATGTGTGTAGGTCCTCCTGGTCCACCATCTAGACCAGATGTTGACAAGGTCGATGGACATTCGGCCACTGTGTCCTGGAAGAGGCCAATTGAGGATGGAGGAAGTGACATCACAGGTTACTGTGTTGAGAAGAAGGAGAAGAAGGGCATGAGATGGGTCAGGGCATCCAAGAAATCCATTGCTGAGCTCACCTACGAAGTCACCGGTCTCACTCAAGACATTGAGTATGAGTTCCGCGTCATTGCTGAGAACAAAGCCGGACCGGGAGAGCCAAGTGACCCATCAATGCCTGTCCGAACAATAGTTGTTGCCTGTAAGTATAAAAAAATAATGTGTTTCACCCAGTTTTTAAAGAAAGCTATCGCAATATTCAACAATGTTATCACAAATCGCATACTTTCCTGATTTCGTGCCGCCCTAACCTGAATCTTGTTCATGTCTGGCAGATGTTCCTGGACCTCCAGTCAATCCAAGAGTCACAGACACAACCAAGACCTGCGCCACTCTGAACTGGGGCAAACCCCTTGATAACGGGGGACTTGAAGTCACTGGATACACAATTGAGCACAAGAAAGATGGAACAGAAGAATGGGTCAAGGACACTCCTTCATCTCCACTGAGGATCACCGAGTTTGTTGTTCCCAATCTGGAAACTGGTGCTAAATACCACTTCAGAATCAGTGCTGTGAATGCTAAGGGAGCCGGTGAGCCTGCTGAAACTCAGGAACTGGTTGAGATCCTGGAGCGTGCAGCTGAGCCTACTTTCGAGCTGGATGTTGAGTTGAGAAGAACCCTCGTTGTCAGGGCTGGCTGCTCTATTCGCCTCTTGTACCCATCAAGGGACGACCTTCACCTACTGTTACCTGGACCAAGGAAGGCGCTCCGGTCACACGTGCCGTCATTGACAGCACCGAGTCATTCACAATGCTGATCATCCCCGAGAGTACAAGAAATGATGCAGGCAAATACGAGCTTACCCTTGAAAACGAATCTGGAAAGAAGAGTGCTGATATCCATGTGAGAGTTCTGGATTCACCCGGACCTCCAATCAACCTGAAACCAATTAAGATTGACAAGGATAGCATTACTCTTCAGTGGGAGATGCCTCTCATCGATGGTGGAGCCAAAATCACAAACTACATCATTCAGAAGAGAGAATCAACACGCAAAGCTTTTGCTACCGCTGTTACAAAGTGCCCAACCACTTCAGTCAGGATTGGTGATCTCGGGGAAGGATGCGAGTACTACTTCCGAGTGTCTGCAGAAAATGAGTATGGAATCGGTGAGCCTGTGGAAAACACTGATCTAATCCGTGCTTCCCAAGCACCAACTCCTCCAGAGAGCATTATTCCTACTGATGTCACCAAGAGCTCTGTAAGCCTGGCTTGGACCAAACCCAAGTTTGATGGTGGAAGCCGAGTTACGGGATATGTCCTTGAAGCTCAGAAGAAGGGAACTGATCAGTGGGCCCATGTTACAACAGTCAAGAACATGGATTTCACAGTGAAGAATCTAAATGAGATGGAGGAGTACATCTTCCGTGTAATGGCTGTCAACCACTCAGGTAGAAGCAATCCACGTAATAGCAAACACATTGTTGTCAGGGATTCTACATCTCTGCCTGAGTTTGACCTCCGTGGTGTATGTCAGAAGACTATTATCGCCAAGGCAGGAGATGACATCAAGGTGGAAATTCCAGTTATGGGACGTCCTAGACCAACTATCTCTTGGCAAAAGGATGGTGCTGCCTTGAAGCTCACGCAGAAAACAATTGTGGAAACTACAGCTGCTACTGTTATCCTAGCATCAGTGAATGCACCAGGGGTGATAGTGGTCTATACGTCATGACAGGAAAGAATATCGTTGGGTCTGTGACGGACAACATCATCGTCAAAGTACATGATGTACCTGGGCCACCCAAGGGACCGATTAAGATTGTCGAGATAGCTCGTACCTATTGCGTATTTGCATGGGACACTCCTGAAAATGACGGCGGTGTTCCAATCACCAATTACTCGATTGAGATCAGAGACACCACTACCCAAACCTGGACTGAGCTGTCTGCCACTATCATCCGTACAATGTTCAAAGCCATTCGTCTAACCACTGGATCAGAATACCATTCAGAGTAAGGGCTAAGAACAGGTATGGTGTTGGACCACCCATTACATCAGCATCAGTGGTGGCTGCATATCCATTCAAAGTCCCTGGACCTCCTGGCACTCCTGGCGTTGCTGCATTTACCAAAGACTCAATCACAGTTGGCTGGAATGAGCCTGTGAATGATGGTGGAAATGAAGTCATTGGTTATCACGTTGAGAGGAAAGAAAGAAGCAGCATTATGTGGACACAGATCAGCAAGAGTCTTGTGAAAGGAAACATATTCAAGTCCTCTAATCTTGAAGCTGGAAATGCCTATGAGTTCCGTGTCATGGCTGAAAACATGGCCGGAATTGGTAAACCTAGCAAGGCCTCAGAAGCCATTCTGGCCTTGGACCCAGTGGACCCACCAGGTCAGCCAGAGCCAATCTTTGTCAACAAGAATGTTATCACTATTCAGTGGGAAAAGCCGGAGTATGATGGTGGCTTCAAAATCACTGGTTACACAGTGGAGAAGAGGGAACCGCCTACTGGTCGCTGGATGAGAGCAAACTTCACCAACATCGTTGAGACGACATTCACTGTCAGTGGACTGACTCAAGATGCCTCGTATGAGTTCCGAGTCGTAGCCAGAAACTCAGCCGGTGCGGTTAGTCGTGCCTTCTGATCCCTCAGACCCCATCACATGCAAAGATGACATTATTGAGCCACGCATTATGGTTGATGCCATCTTTAGGGATGTTCTTAAACTGAAGGCAGGCGAGTCGTTCAAACTTGATGCTGACATTGCTGGTCAACCAACCCCATCAATGGTTTGGACCAAGAATGGAAAGGAGGTTGAAAACACAATGAAACTGGAGGTTAAGTTCAATGAACTGTCCACCATTCTGACCAACAAGGATTCCATCAGAACAGATGGAGGAGAATTTGTTCTGACTGCCACTAATGTTGGTGGATTTGCTAAACACATCTTTAATGTGAAAGTGCTTGACAGACCTGGACCACCAACTGGACCTCTTATTGTGTCTGCTGTCACAGCTGAAAACTGTGTCATCACCTGGGCTCGACCTGAAGATGATGGCGGTGCCAAGATTGAAGGATACGTGGTTGAGAAGCGCGAGTCAAGTAGACTAGCATGGACCAATGTGGTTTCAGACCTGCAAGAAACAGAACACAAGGTGACCAAACTGCTCAAAGGAAATGAATACATCTTCAGAGTTATGGCAGTAAACAAATATGGAGTTGGTGAGACCCTTGAATCAGAACCCACAATTGCAGACAATCCATATGTGATCTCAGATGCTCCAGAGAATGCAGAGGTGACTGCTGTCACTAGGGATTCAATGTTTGTTATGTGGCAAGCACCAAAGAGTGATGGTGGAACTCCCATCATCACCTACAATATTGAAAGAAAAGACAGTATTGGCCTCCGGTGGGTCAAATGCAACAAGAGGAAGGTCACAGATCTGCAATTTAAGGCAACAGGCCTTGTTTGTGGACATGAATATAAATTCAGAGTAACTGCTGAGAATGCTGCTGGACTGAGTCCACCAAGTGCCGCAAGTCCATTCTACAAGGCCACTGATGCAATTGACAGACCAGGGGAACCATGCAACGCCAGAATCTTGGACACAACCAAGTCCTCAATTACTGTCGCCTGGAACAAACCTGTATATGACGGTGGCTCTGACATCACTGGCTACATTGTGGAAACCTGCATCCCATGTGCAAAGGAGGAAGATGAGGAATGGACTATTGTGACACCCAAAGAAGGACTCCTCGCCACTTCATTCAGCATTATTAACCTGAAGGAGAACCAGGAGTACAAGGTTAGCATCTCTGCTGTCAACAGTGAGGGAGTTGGAGATCCGGCATCTGTACCTGGCAATGCCAAAGCAGAAGACAGGCTCCTCCCACCTGAGCTTGATTTGGATGCTGAGCTTCGCAAGGTTGTCAGTCTTAGAGCTTGCTGCTCACTGAGATTGTTTGTACCTATTAGAGGCAGACCAGCTCCAGAGTGTAAATGGACCAAGGGAGAGGATGAGCCTGTTGAGAGGGCAACCATTGACACCACAACATCATACACACACCTTGTGATTGAAAACGTCAACAGATTTGACTCTGGAAAGTATAATCTTACAGTTGAAAACAGCTCTGGCTCCAAGACAGTTTCAGTGCAAGTCAAGGTTCTTGATACACCAAGCGCTCCACAGAATTTGAAGATCACCACTGTAACAAATGAGGCGGTCACTCTGACTTGGGAACCACCAGTCAATGATGGAGGAGTTAAGATTAAGAACTATGTTGTTGAAAAACGTGAGTCCACAAGGAAAGCATATGCCACAGTCAGTACCATGTGCCATAGCACAACGTTCACAGTTCCACAGCTCCTGGAAGGATGCAACTATTACTTCAGAGTTTTGGCTGAGAATGAATATGGCATTGGCCTGCCCATTGAGTCTGGTGAATCAATTAAAGTGTCTGAAAAACCACAGCCACCTGGAAAGGTCACTCTTAAAGATGTTACCAAGAGCAGTGTCACCCTCACCTGGGAGAAGCCAGCGCATGATGGTGGCAGCAGAGTGGGCTGTTACATTGTTGAGATTCAGCCTAAGGGTGCCGATAAGTGGACCCAGTCTGTGATTGTAAAGGAAACAGAAGCTACCATTTCTGGACTCAATGCAGGGGAAGAATATATGTTCCGTGTTGCAGCAAGAAATGAAAAGGGAACAAGTGACCCACGTCAAATCGGTGTCCCTGTAATCGTAAAAGACCTTGTGATTGCACCTGTTGCCAAAATGCTGTTCAACACATTCAGTGTATTGGCAGGAGAAGACCTGACAGTGGAGGTTCCATATGTTGCACGTCCCAAAGCAGCTGTTTCCTGGAAAAAAGATAATTATCCTATGAAGAGAACGACCAGAGTGAACTTTAGTGCAACAGAAACATTGCTGAGCCTCAAGATAAAGGAGGCTACTAGAGATGATGTTGGAAAGTACAATATTACTCTTAGCAACACAGCAGGAGAGACAACATTAGACATTGGTGTGTTGTTCTTGACAAACCCGGCCAGCCAGTCGGTCCAGTCAAGGTGGAGGCGGTCACATCTGAAAGCATAACAATCTCCTGGAACCCACCCGAATACTATGGTGGTTGCACCATCAAACACTACGTAGTGGAAAAGAGAGACACAGGAACAAATGTCTGGGTGGTTGCCGCTCCTAACCTTGCAAGGACCCAATTCAAGGCAGGCAGGCTGAAGACTGGCTCTGAGTATCAGTTTAGAATCACAGCAGAAAACAGATACGGAAAAGGCCAAGCTCTTCAATCAGAGTGCATTGTTGCTCAATACCCATACAAGCTGCCAGGACCCCCAGGAACACCATCAATTGCAGCTTGCACCAAAGACAGCATGACAGTTGCTTGGAATGAACCTGTGATTGATGGTGGAAGCACTGTCTTGGGCTACCATCTTGAACGTAAAGAGAGGAGGAGTATCATGTGGGTGAAACTGAACAAATCACTTATTACCGACCAAATCTACAAGACGTCCGGTCTGGAACCAGGAATGGAGTATGAATACAGAGTTTGTGCTGAAAACATTGTCGGAATAGGCAAAGTGAGCAAAGTGTCTGAGGGAACTATTGCCAGAGATCCATGTGATCCTCCTGGCACCCCAGAGGCAACAAGGATCGCTAAGGATTCTGTGACCATTGCCTGGACCAAGCCTGAGTATGATGGTGGTGCAAGTGTTACAGGCTACATTGTGGAAAAGAAGGAGCTTCCTGAAGGTCGTTGGACGAAGGCTAACTTCACTAACATTGTTGAGACAGAATATGTTGCAACTGGACTCGTGGAGGATAACCAGTACGAGTTCCGTGTCATTGCCAGAAATGCTGCTGGTGTGTTCAGTCTCCCCTCTTACAGCACTGGCCCAATCACTGCCACGGATGAGATTGAACCACCAGCTTTGAGCATTGATCCAGAGTACACAAAGACCATTGTCGTTAATGCTGGAGACAACTTCAAGATTGATGCAGATGTTCGTGGCAAACCATTGCCCTCTATTCACTGGATGAAGGGAGAGCAGGAATTGGCAACACCATTCATAGGGAGATTAAGAACACCCCTACCAAAGCGTTCATAGCTGTCAAGGAAGCTAAAATTTCCGATGGAGGCCAATACATCCTGCTGTTGAAAAATCCAGGAGGAGAAAAGGTTGTAGAGATCAATGTGGTTGTTCTTGATAAACCAGGAGAACCACAGGGACCTGTTGCTGTAACAGGTATAAACACAGACCGATGCTGTCTTTCATGGAAAGAACCACTACAAAATGGTGGCAGCACGATAACTCACTACACTGTGGAGAGGAGAGAGACCAGTAGGCTAGTATGGACTGTTGTCGATCAAAAGATCGAAAACACTTTCTTAAAGGTTACTAATCTACTTGAAGGAAATGAGTACATCTTCAGAGTCCGTGCTGTTAACCACTATGGAGTCGGTGCAGCAATTGAGTCAGCTCCTGTCCTAATCAAGGATCCATATCTTCCCCCTGGAACACCCAAGGGCTTGGAAGTTTCAGATATTAAAAAAGATTCAATGGTGCTCACCTGGGAGGCTCCTTCTGAAGATGGAGGCAGTCCTCTCACTGGGTACGTAATTGAGAAACATGACAAAGAAGGAGTGAGATGGACCAGATGCAACAGGAAAAGAGTCACTGACTTGACTTTCAAGGTCACTGGATTAATGGAAAGCCATAGTTATGAATTCAGAGTTGCAGCTGAGAATGCTGTTGGTGTTGGTGAGCCAAGCTCCCCAACTGTATTAAACAAAGCACTTGATCCCATTTTCGCCCCTGGTCCACCCAAAAACCCCAAAGTAACTGACACGACTAAAACATCTGTATTCCTGTCATGGAGCAAGCCCATCTGTGATGGAGGCTGTGAGATTCAGGGATACATTGTTGAGAGCTGCACTACCACAGAGACAGAAGTACCAGCTGAGGCCCCTGCTGCAGAAGAAGCTGCCCCAGCTGCCCCTGCAGAGGAATGGACCATTTGCACACCACCTCCAGCTATCAAAAAGACCAAGTTTGAAGTTGCAAACCTGAAGGAAAACCAGGCATACAAGTTTAGAATAGTTGCTATCAACAAAGTTGGAGTTGGTGAGCATGCTGATGTCTCAGGTGCTGTCGTTGCCAAGGACAGGGCAGAAGAGCCAGACCTTGACATCGACGCAGAACTGAGAAAGATTGTGACAATCAAAGCTGGAGCTTCCCTTAGACTGTTCATTCCCATCAGAGGAAGGCCTACTCCCACTGTCACATGGGACAAAGATGAAGCTCCACTTAGAGAGAATGCTCAAATTGAGGTGACAAGTAGTTACACATCCCTTGTCCTTGACAAGATGAACAGAAGTGACAGTGGAAAATACACTATCACTGTAGAGAACGCTAGTGGAACCAGATCTGCATATATTGTTGTCCGTGTTCTTGATACACCTAGTGCTCCTGTTAACCTGAAAGTCAAAGAAATTACAAACCAGTCAGTGACACTGGAATGGGAACCACCTCTGTTGGATGGCGGGTCCAAGATCAGGAACTTTGTCGTTGAAAAAAGAGAAAGCACACGCAAAACGTATGCAGCTGTTGTGACAAATTGTCATTCTCTTTCATGGAAGATTGAGCCGCTTCAGGAAGGTAACAGTTACTACTTCAGAGTCCTTGCAGAGAATGGGCATGGTATTGGCCTCCCTGCTGTGACCGTCAACCCTCTCAAGGTCTCAGAGGTGCCCCAGGCTCCAAAGAACCTGATCGTTACTGACCAAACCAAGAAAACCATCTCTTTGGCCTGGGAGAAGCCTGAGTATGATGGTGGTAGCAGAGTCATCCAGTACCTGCTTGAGGTGCAGCTTAAGGGCGCGGATAAGTGGAATGCTGTTAACACATTTAAGACAATGGAAGCTACTGTCACCAATCTAAACCCAGGAGAGGAGTATCTGTTCAAAATTACAGCACTCAATGATAAGGGAAAGAGTGACCCCAAAGTCCTTTCTGGTCCAGTAATGACCAAAGACTTGGTCATTGAACCAGATCTTCGGCCAGCATTTAGCAACTACAGTATCCATGTAGGCAAAGACATGAACATTGACATTCCCGTCTTTGGACGTCCTAAACCAATAATCACATGGACTAAAGATGGAGCTCCTATGAAGTTCACTACCCGTGTCAACATTATCAACACATTGACACATACAACACTGAGCATTAAGGAAGCTTCAGGGGATGATAGTGGCATGTACACTGTGAGTGCTACTAACTCATCTGGAACAAAGGACGCAACAGTTGAGGTCATTGTACTTGAGAGGCCTGGCCCTCCATCTGGCCCTGTGAGATTTGATGAAATCACAACACAGAGTGTCACTATTTCATGGGACCCACCAAAATACAATGGTGGAGGCCAGATAACAAACTACATCGTTCAGAAGAGAGATACTACATCAGCCACATGGGAAAATGTCACCAACAACTATTGCAGGACAACCATGAAAGTGGTTAGACTAAAGACTGGAGCTGAGTACCAGTTCAGGATCATTGCTCAAAACCGCTACGGCAAGAGTCATGGTCTGGATTCATCTGCTGTGGTCGCTCAATACCCATACAGAGCGCCAGGCCCACCAGGCACTCCTTTCATTGCTTCTCTATCTAGGGATCACCAGTGTGTTGAGTGGCACGAGCCTGTCTCCGATGGCGGCAGCCCTGTTCTTGGCTACCACCTTGAAAGAAAAGAGAGGAATAGTATTCTCTGGGTGAAGATCAGCAAGACTCTTATTCACGAGCCTAGTTTCAAGAGTCACCCCTTGGAGGAAGGTGTTGAGTATGAATATAGAGTTTATGCAGAAAATATTGTTGGCATTGGAAGGTGCAGTAAGATTTCAGAGGGCTGCTCTGCCCGTGACCCATGTGATTCTCCTGGAACACCAGAGGCCATCCATGTCACCAAAGATACCATAGTCATTCAGTGGACTAAACCAGAGTATGACGGTGGCAGTAATATAACAGGCTATACTGTAGAGAGGCGTGATCTGCCAGAAGGCAGGTGGGTAAGGGCAAACTTTACAAATGTCATTGAGACCAAGTTCACTGTCACTGGTCTGACTGAAAATGCACAGTATGACTTTAGAGTCATTGCTAAAAACGCTGTTGGCACCATCAGTAAGCCATCCTACAACACTGGACCAATCATTGCAAGTGATAACGTGGAGGCACCCAAATTCTCAATTGACCCCGCATTCACCAAGACCATTACCATCAATGCAAGAGAGACATTGAAGCTCGATGCTGATGTCTATGGCATTCCATTGCCCACAATCCAGTGGCTCAGGGATGATAAACCAGTTAAAATACACGAAGATTAGAGATCAAAAACACAGAAACACATGCAATGATTATCATTAAGGACTGCGTTAGAGATGATGGTGGAACGTACTCACTTCAGCTGACAAATGTGGCCGGCGCTGAAACAATTCCATTCAAGGTTGTGGTCCTGGACAGGCCTAGTCCATGTGGAGGACCCCTCCATGTTGCTGGAGTCGCTGAAGATAGATGCTCATTGGTATGGCAGGCCCCTCTACATGATGGAGGTAGTGCTATTAAACACTATGTCATTGAGAGGAGAGAAACAAGCCGTTTGGCTTGGACTGTTGTTTCTAGCAGTTGTACCTCCACATGCTACAAAGTCACCAATTTACTGGAAGGCAATGAGTATATGTTCCGTGTCATGGCAGTTAACAGCTACGGTGTCAGTGACTCACTGGATTCTGCTGGGTAATTATGAAGACACCATTTATTCCTCCTGGCTCACCTCACATTGAGGACATATCCAACATTGCCAAGGATGGCATGACCATCACTTGGTCTGCCCCTGAGAGCGATGGTGGCAGTGATATAACCACTTACATCATTGAAAAGAAGGATAGAACTGGAATCAAATGGACCAGGTGCAACAGGCAGAAGGTCACCGACCTCTCCTTTAGAGCTACAGGCCTAGCCACCGACCATGAATATGAGTTCAGAGTTTCTGCTGAGAATATAGTTGGAGCGGGAGAGCCAAGTCTTGCAAGTTCATTCTTCAAAGCCTCTGATCCCAAATACAAACCTGGTTCCCCAGCATATGTTAATGTGATTGATTCCACAAAGAGTTCCATCACAGTTTCATGGGGTAAGCCTCTGTCTGATGGTGGCACCGCCATTCAAGGATACATTGTTGAAGTCTGCAAGGCCGAGGAGGAGGAATGGACCATGGTTACACCCCCAACTGGGCTACGTGTCAACAAATATGAAATTACCAAACTTACTGAGGGTCTGGAGTACAAGATCCAGGTGTGCGCTCTGAACAAATTGGGTGTTGGTGAGCCAGCAGCTCTCTCTGGAACAGCTAAGCCAGAAGAAAGGGTCGAACCACCAGAGATCCATCTGGACTCTGAGTTAAGGAAGGGCATCAGTTTGAAATCTGGTGGATCTGTCAGAATCTATATTCCATTCAAGGGCAGGCCAACACCTGAGATTAAGTGGACTAAGGATGAGGAAGATCTGCCTGAAAAGCCCACAGTTGAGAAAGATGTCAACTTCTCACAGCTCTCCATTGACTCGTGTGACAGGAGCGACTCAGGAAAATACACTCTGACCCTGACAAACAGCAGTGGCACTGTGTCTGAGTATGTTGCTGTTAAAGTCCTGGATACACCTGGGGCCCCACAGAAACTTGTGATCCAAGAAATCAAAAAGGACTCTATCACTCTTGCATGGGATGCTCCATTGATCGATGGAGGTTCCAAAGTCAAGAACTATGTAATTGACAAACGTGAATCAACCAGAAAGGCATATGCAAACGTGTCTACAAAATGCAATAAGACAACATACAAAGTTGAGAACTTAGTTGAAGGTGCTTTGTATTACTTCAGAGTCATGGCCGAGAACGATTATGGAATTGGCCAGTCTGTTGAAACAAAGACAGCTTCCAAGGCCTCCGAGGTACCAATGCCTGTTGGAAATGTCTTCCTTACTGATGTCACCAAAGTCAGTGCAACATTGGCTTGGGAGAAACCTGAGCATGATGGAGGCAGTAGAATCGCTGGTTACCTAATTGAGATGCTTCCTAAGGGTACAGAAAAGTGGGGAGTTGCAACAAATACGAAGGGAGCTGCCCTGCGAAGGCACTGTCACAGGCCTTACAAATGGAATGGAATACCAATTCCGCATCGTTGCTCACAACGAGAAGGGAAAGAGTGAGCCAAAGGCACTTCCTGCATCAGTTATTGCCAGTGATATGACTATTGAACCAAGCATTAAGATGCAATTCAAAACGTACAGCGTATTAGCTGGAAAAGATCTGACTTTGGAGTTCCCCGTGCTGGGCAGGCCCAAACCTAGGGTCACCTGGACCCAGGATGGTCAGACTTTGAGGGTGACATCTAGGGTCAATGTGATAAACACTCCAACCACAACTGGACTTAAAATAACAGAGGCATCCAAAGAGGACCTTGGCAAATATACCATGACAGCAACCAATTCTGCCGGAACAGTGACTGAAGACGTGGGCATCATTATCCTTGACAAGCCTGGTCAACCAACAGGTCCAATCAAGATTGTCGAAGTGAGCAACACCTTTGTCCATCTTGCCTGGGAGCCCCCAAAATACACGGGCGGATGCCAGATAAAGAGCTATGTAGTGGAGAAGAGAGACGCCTCCACAACAACATGGGAGGCAGTCACCACACAGCTTGCAAGAACAGCTTTGAAGATCACAAACCTTAAAACTGGTTCAGAATACGCATTCAGAATAATCGCTGAAAACAGATATGGAAAGGGTGCGCCTCTGGAATCCAAGGCCATTGTTGTGAATTATCCATTCAAACCACCAGGGCCTCCAGGAACACCATTTGTCAAATATGCAACAAAGGAAATGATGATTGTTGAATGGAATGAGCCAGTCAATGATGGTGGAAGTGCAGTTCTTGGATACCATCTGGAAAGTAAGGAGAGAAACAGCATCATGTGGAACAAGCTGAACAAGACTCTCGTCACTGATACAAAGTTCAAGATCAGCAATCTTGAGGAGAACATTGGATATGAATTCAGAGTCTATGCTGAAAATATTGTTGCCATTGGCAGATGCAGTAAGGTGTCTGAGTCCTATGTTGCTCGTGACCCTTGTGATCCTCCTGGTGCTCCTGAAGCTACCTTTATTTCTAAGACCATCATAAAGATTTGTTGGACCAAGCCTGAGTATGATGGTGGCAGCAAAGTGAATGGATATATTGTGGAAAGGAAAGACCTTGCAGCCCCTGAAGCACGCTGGGTACGAGATAACTTCACAAATATAGTTGAGACGGAGTATACCTTCACTGGTCTGATAGAGAATGAGCAATATGAATTCAGAGTTATTGCAAGGAATGCAGCTGGAGTATTCAGCATGCCATCCTGGAGCTCTGGACCTATCACTGCCACTGATCATATTGAAGCCCCAACAGCCTCAATGGACCCCAAATACAAGGATGCCATTGTTGTCAATGCTGGAGAACATCTGCTTCTCGATGCAGACATCCATGGAAAGCCAATTCCTGATGTTGTCTGGATGAAAGAGGGCAAAGAAATGATCAGAGCCCTGCGCTTTGAAGTGAAAACTACACTGAAAAGTGCAGCCATGACCATTAAGGATGTGACCAAGCTTGACAGTGGCCACTACGACCTCGTCCTCAAAAATCCGGGTGGTACAAAAACCTTCCCCATCACGGTCAAAGTCCTTGATAAACCAGGTGCACCAACCGGACCAATGAAGGTGACCGGAGTCATGTCTGACAGGTGCACACTTTCCTGGGCTGAGCCCACTCTGGATGGCGGGGCAAATATCACTCACTATTTCCTGGAGAAGAGAGAGACTAGCAGGTTGTCCTGGACAGTGGCCGCACCAAATATCAAGGGTCTATTCTATAAACTCAAGAATTTGCTCCCGGGAAATGAATACCTCTTCAGAGTCAAGGCAGTCAACAAATACGGTGTTGGAGATGCTCTCGAGAGTGAACCCATCATTGCATGCAATCCATTCAAGACACCCACTGCACCCGGAACTCCAGAAGTAAGTCAGATAACAAAGGACTCCATGGTTCTGTCATGGGCTGCTCCAGAACAAACTGGTGGACAGGACATTTCAGGATACCACCTTGAAAAACGTGACAAAGATAGTATAAGGTGGACAAAGTGCAACAGACAAAACCTGACTGAAACAAGCTTCAAGGTCACAGGTCTGATGACAGACCACTTCTATGAGTTCCGCGTTGCTGCTGAGAATGAGACTGGAATGGGAGACCTCAGTGAACTGTCTATGATGCAGAGAGCAAGTAATGCAACAACACCACCTGGACCCCACACACCATCCTAAGGTCGCAGACTACACAAAGTCCACTGTGTCTCTGGTCTGGGGCAAACCTGACTTTGACGGTGGTGCCTATGTCAAGGGCTACATCGTTGAAATGAGGGAGTATACAGCAATGCCTGAAGAGGATGAAGAGGCAGAAGTAGCACCTGCAATAGACGCACCAGTTGAAAAAGAATGGACCATGAGCACTCCAGCTGCTGGCATTCAAGCCACTAAATTTACCATCGCAGACCTAAAGGATGGCGTAGAGTACCAGTTCCGTGTCTGTGCCATGAACTCTGAGGGAGTGGGAGAGGCTGCTAATGTTGGTGGCACTGTGGTTACTTCTGACAGGATTGAAGCCCCAGAAATGGAGCTCGATGCTGATCTCCGAAAGGTTGTGTCTGTCCGTGCTGGTGGAAGTCTGCGTCTGTTTGTAACAATCAGAGGAAGGCCTGCACCTGCCGTGACATGGGAAAAGGTTGAGGGTACTCTTACAGAGCGTGCTACAATCGACACCACCAGTTCATACACCATGCTTGTCATTGACAATGTCAACCGCTTTGACAGTGGCAAATACTCACTCACTCTGGAGAACGACAGTGGTACAAAATCTGCTATCGTTGCTGTTAGAATTTTGGATACACCAAGTGCACCACAAAAGTTTGCTGTGCAGGAACTCAAGAAGGATTCAGTGACTCTTGCCTGGGAAACTCCACTTACTGATGGTGGTTCTAAAATCACGAACTACATTGTAGAGAAGAGAGAGTCAGTCAGAAAGGCCTTTACCACCGTTACCAGCAACTGCCTGGTCAACTCATTCAAGATTGAAGAGCTGCCAGAAGGTGGCATGTTCTACTTCAGAGTCTGTGCTGTTAATGAATTTGGCCAAGGACTGATGGTTCAAACCAAAGAAGTCAAGATTTCTGAGGTTCCTCTGCCACCAAACAAGGTTGTCGTTGTGGATTGTACAAAGACCAGTGTGTCACTGGCATGGGAAAAACCTGCTCATGATGGAGGAAGCAAAGTAATGTGTTACAATGTAGAATTCATGCCTAAGAAAGGAGACAAATGGGGAACAGCCTGCACAGTTAAGGTGCCTGAAGCAACTATTCCTAATCTGAATCCTGGTGAATCCTATCTATTCAGAGTTGTTTCAATCAACGAGAAGGGAAAGAGTGAGCCAAAGGAGCTTGGTCTGCCTGTGGTTGCAAAGGATATTGACATTGAGCCATCTATCAACTTGCTGTTTAACACATACAGTGTGAAGGCTGGCGGTGACCTCACTATTGAGGTGCCAGTTAGAGGCAGGCCAAAGCCTGTTGTAGCCTGGAAGAAGGATAACCTTCCTGTGAAGCAAACATCCTCAGTTACCCTCTTAAACACATTGACCTCATCCAAACTCATCATCAAAGAGGCTAGCAGAGAACATGTTGGCATGTTTGTGATCACACTGACTAACACAGCCGGAACTGCCACAGCAGATATCGGAGTTGTCGTCCTCGATAAACCAGGCAGACCTAAAGACGCTAAGGTTGATAATGTAACCTCAGATAGCATCTCACTGTCCTGGTCTCCACCAGAATATGATGGAGGCTGCTCAATTAGTAACTATATTGTGGAGAAGAGAGACACAAACTCACAAGAATGGCAGATGATCGGAGGTAACGTTGCTAGAACAGCTTTCAAGGCCGGCCGCCTCACACACGGAGCCGAGTACCAGTTCCGCATCTATGCAGTCAACCGTTACGGAAAGAGTGTTTACCTGGATACACCTGGAATCACTGCTCAGTACAGCTTCAAACAACCTGGACCTCCTTCCACGCCTATTGTGAAGTTGGCCACCAAGTCTTACATGTTGGTGACTTGGAATGAGCCAGTCGCCGACGGTGGCAGTCCAGTTCTGGGCTACCATCTGGAGAGGAAGGAACGTACTAGCATTCTTTGGACAAAGATGAACAGAGGAATGATCAAAGATACAGAATACAAAGTCAATGGAGTTGAAGAGGGCATGGTGTATGAATACCACGTCTTTGCTGAAAATATTGCTGGTATTGGTAAATGCAGCAAGGCTTGTGAAGGTGTAGCAGCCAGAGATCCATGCGATCCTCCAGGCCAACCTGAGGTTACTAATATTACCCGAACATCTGTCTCCTTGTCTTGGGATAAACCAGAGTATGATGGTGGAGCAAAGGTTTCTGGCTACGTCATTGAACGCAGGGACCTTCCAGAAGGACGCTGGACAAGGTGCAACTTCACCAATGTGCCTGAGACCTACTATGATGTGACAGGCCTTACAGAGAACAGCCAGTACGATTTCCGTGTCATTGCTAAGAATGCAGCTGGATTGTTCAGTCATCCATCTTACAACACTGGCCCCATCACTGCCAATGATGATGTGGAGCCACCACGCATCATGATAGATGTCAAGTACAGAGAAGCACTGCTTGTGAAAGCAGGAGAAACAATGAAGATCAATGCTGATGTTGCTGGACATCCTGCACCTGTCGTATCCTGGACCAAGGATGGCAGTGAGATTCCGCGTAGAGCCAGAATCCAGATTGTCTCAACTGATACCAGCACTTCTATAACTATAAAGGATTGCGTCAGAACAGATTCTGGACAGTATACCCTGACTGTACAGAATATCGGTGGAACAGTTACCATGCCAATAAACTGTGTGATTCAAGACAAGCCAGGACCCTCAGCCGGACCTCTGCAAGTAACCGGTCTAACAGCAGACAGGTGCACTCTCTCATGGGGTCCACCTCAGGAGGCCGGAGGCGCTGACATCACACATTACATGGTTGAGAAGCGTGAGACCAGCCGTTTGGCCTGGTCTCTGGTGAAGGGAGATGTCACCAAAAATTATCACAGGATCACAGGACTGCTCAAGGGCAATGAATATGTCTTCAGGGTTTTGGCTGTCAACAAGTTTGGAGTTGGTGAACCTCTGGTGTGTGATGCTGTAAAGATTATGGATCCATTTACGTTCGCCACTGCTCCAACTGGTGTTGATGTCACTAACATAACTGGTGATACAATGACCCTCACCTGGTGCAAGCCAGCCAGTGACGGTGGCAGCCCCATCAAGGGATATGTGATTGAGCGCCGTGAGAAGACGGGTATGCGCTGGGTCCGTGTGAACAAAGATCTGGTTGTTGAATGTACCACAGTAGCAACCAAACTGCGCAAGAGCTGTGAGTACGACTTCAGAGTCTTGGCTGAAAACGAAGCGGTCTGAGTCCTCCAAGTGAACATTCTGCAACATTCAGAGCATTAGATCCTCTGGTCGTTCCTTCTCGCCCAACCAAGCCGAAGATTGTTAACTCCACCCCAGACACTGTGTCCATTGTCTGGAAACCACCAACAGATGATGGCGGTTCTGTCATCCTTGGATACAGTGTAGAATACAGGGACCACATCCCCAAACCAGTGGTAGAAGAGGAGGAGGAAGAAGAAGAATATTACGAGGATGAGGAAGAGGAGGAGGAATCTCCTGAAGAACTGGCTAGATGGGTGGAGGCTATCCCACTCACCAAGAGCTTGGAGTTCACAATCTCTGCACTGAAGAAAGATGCAGTATATGAATTCTGTGTGAAGGCAATAAACAAAGTTGGCAGCGGTGCGCGTAGCCAATGTTCTGATGAAGCTGCGGCCATGGACAGAACTGCAGAGCCAACATTCGATGTTGACATTGAGATGCGTAAAGTACTCATGGTCAAGCATGGCACAGCATTCACTCTGAGAGTGCCATTCAGGGGCAACCCTACACCATCAGTGGAATGGGCCAAGGAGGGTGTCGATCTCAAGGTCAGAGGAACCATTGAATCAACAGAATCCCGCACTTCACTGACAGTTGAGAAGTCAACAAGAAACGACTCTGGAGAGTATTCCGTCACTATTGAATCCCCATTGGGAACAGCAACATTGCCTGTGGTTGTCAAGGTGCTTGACTCTCCTGGACCGCCCATCAATGTTAAGGTTTCAGAAGTGACCCGCGATTCGGCCACCCTCACTTGGGAAGGTCCGGAGAACGATGGCGGTGATCAAGTTAAGGCCTACCATGTTGAAAAACGTGAAGCCAGTATGAAAGCCTGGGTGACTGCAACCTGCAACTGCCACGCTTTGACTTACAAGATGGAAGATCTGCAGGAGGGAGCCATGTATTACTTCAGAGTCATTGGAGAGAATGAACACGGAGTTGGTGTCCCCCAGGAGGCTTCGAACGGAACAAAGATTACAGGTAACTAAAATCAAACAATTAACAACACATCAACAAATCATTCTGTATTAATCTTCATATATTATATATAATTGCTACGAATGATTACAGAAAGTTTAAGTCATCTTAAAGTTCTTTAAGGTAGTTTATTCTGAATTACCTTGACCATTTAATCAAAATGTGCTTCCTAACATTTCATCCGTTTTTTTCGGTTACAGAGATACCAAGTCCACCCATGAAACTTGGCGTATCGAATGTTACCAAGGACAGCGTTACTATTGCCTGGACCAGACCAGAGTATGATGGTGGTAGCAGGGTCACCGGTTACCTCATTGATGCTGTGGAGAAGGGACAGACCAAGTGGGTGAAGTGTGCCACTGTGAAGACCATGAACCACACCATCAAGAGCCTGAGGGAGAATGCTGAATACTTCTTCAGAGTCCGTGCACAGAACCACGCCGGACTCAGCGAACCAAAGGAAATGATTGTTCCTGTTATCGTCAAGGAAATACAAGGTAATACATCTTTCACTGCTTCATTTTTAATTTAGAAAAACTTGTACATACCTTTAATACTTGCAAAAATGCAAACCGGAGTAATTTTTTTAAGAGCCAAATATATCTTTAAAATATTCAATGTTCTTAACTCCTAAAGAACAAAGAGGGACAAATAATTGTATTAATATAATTGCCTTGCCTTTATAATTGTGTGATTCATATTGAGGTTTTTGAAACTAAACTACATTTATTTTGTTATGTTTTTCGACAGAGGCTCCAGAGTTCGACATGAAGAACTATCCCAAGAACACCGTGTATGTGAAAGCAGGAGCCGACATCACCTTCGAGATCCCTCTCACTGGCCGTCCGATGCCAAAGGTGACAGCGTCCAAGAACAACGTTGTCATCAAGGGTTCCAAGAGGCTGCTCACAGAAGTCACTCCAGACAGTCTGATCATCACGCTGCTCGAAAGCGCGGCAAGCGATGTCGGCAAATACGAATTCACTGCCTCAAACGCCGGAGGCACCACGAAGATCTTCATCATCTTCGTTGTTTTGGACAAACCTGGATGTCCCGTTGGTCCGGTCGAGGTCGGAGAAATCGGAGAGACTACCGTGTGTCTGAAGTGGAGTCCGCCAGAGTACGATGGTGGCAGCCCTGTCACCAACTACATTGTCTCCAAACGTGAGACCAGCACTCCTACCTGGGCAGAGGTGTCCAACATGGTTGCCAGAAGTTTGATCAAGGTGACCAAGCTGACCAAGGGAGAGTCCTATCAATTCAGAATCAAGGCCCAAAATCGCAACGGGTTGGGCGACCATCTTGACAGCAAGTCCATCACGATAAAGCTTCCATACAGTAAGTAGTTAAACAAGCACACCGCTATGATTGTCTGTCAAACTGATATAAATGATATATATTTTTAAATTCCAGTGCAGAAAAATTCCCATACAAACGAAAACCCTTGGTTTTAGTGTCCGGTTTTGATGTTTGCATGTGGACAAGATCACATCACACAGAAAAAAAAATTATCATAAATTAATCAATACAATACCCTTGGAACAACATTTGTTATGTGTTACATTACATTACATGTCATTTAGCAGACACTTTTATCCAAAGCAACTTACAACTGGAGCACACATTCATACACCGATAGCAGCAGCAGCAGCTACCACGCAGGGTGCAAGCTAACTATCAGGAGACATTTATTTTTTGGGGGTAAAGTGTTTTACTCAGGGACACTTGTACGTGGATGTGGCGGGGAGATTGGGAATCTAACCACCAACCCTATAGTTACGGGTCCACCACCCTATCCACTTCGCCACAGCCCCCATATATGGGTTTGAATCTTTTTGCAATGCTAACAGTATACCATTATCCATTCCAGCCATCCCCGGACCTCCATCCACACCATGGCTAGGCTTTGTATCCAGGGAGACTCTTACGGTCTGCTGGAACGAGCCGGTCAACGATGGTGGAAACCCCGTCACTGGCTACCACCTGCAGATGAAGGAGCGAAGCAGCATTCTCTGGCAGAAGGTCAACAAAACCGCCATCTCCGGAAACCAGTGGAGAATCACAAACATCTGCCCTGGACACTTCTACGAATTCAAGGTGGCAGCCGAAAACGCCGCCGGTATTGGAAAAATGAGCAAGGTTTCCGAAGAGGTGCTCGCTATCGATGCTTGTGGTAAGTGTTTTGTTTCTAATCATATACAGTTAAAATCATATACAGTTATAAGGCTAGACACTGAAGTTGAATAGGGTTCATTTTGAACTTATAAATATCATAATGACACTTTTCCAGTTGATTACTCACATTACCGTAACAGTTTGGTTTTTGTAATTACATTTTTTTTCATAAATGTTCAAATAAATATGCTAATGTGGCAATATCTTACTAACTACGCATACTTTTGCATATCTTAAAAAACTAAAATCTAGATGTTTGATAGAGCCATATTATTGCCCTAATGGTTTTACGAAACAGATTTTGGATACAGCCTTTTTCCATTTTATCATTTACTAAACTAAAGAAAATGCTATCTTTCTCTCTTTGGAATGATACAGAGCCCCCAGCAAACGTCCGTGTGGCTGAAACCACCAAGAACTCAGTCACCCTGACGTGGACAAGGCCTCCTTACGACGGTGGCAGTAAGATCACAGGATACAGTGTGGAGAGAAGGGACGGCGGAAGCAAGGGAAGATGGGTCAAGGCCAACTTCACCAACATCATTGAGATGGGCTTCACTGCTTCTGGACTCAACGCGGACGAGTCTTACGAGTTCAGAGTCATGGCTAAGAACGCTGTCGGATCTGTCAGCAACCCGTCTCTCATCGCCGGACCGGTCACCTGTGTCGACCAATGTGGTGAGTTTTATTTTTTATTTTTTCATAAACGATTTATTTTTTTTAATTTTGAATTTTTAAACAAACAAACAATCACAACCACTCACCCCACACCCCCACACAATCCTTGGAAAAACATTTAAAAAAAAAAAAAACAAGATAAGAGAGTTTTTGTTTTTGATTTCATTCTTTGGTTAAAGAGATGCACGTACTGTAGCGACTAAATTCCCCAATATTTAAAATGGAAGTTTTAATTTTGACTAATCTACAAACTTTTTTCAATAACTTTGAGCTTTTAAAATATTGAAAACTTGACCGGCTCCAAACAACTGAGTGTTTTCTCAGCCGAGCTAAGGGTCTAAGGGCAGGGTGTCATACTGTACGGAATGTAAAGCCCACTGAGGCAAATGTCTATTTGTGATATTGGGCTATACAAATAAAACTGATTTGATTTGATTTGATTTGATTTAATAATATGCCATGTCCTACAGGTGTATATAATAGTATTGGATATATTACTATGTATTTATATCTAATCTGCCATGTCCCACAGGTGATATAATATTATTGGATATATTACTATGTATTTACATCTAATATGCCATGTCCCACAGGTGTATATAATATTATTGATATATTACTATGTATTTATATCTAAACTCCCATGTCCCACAGGTGCCCCAGCCATTGATCTGCCTCCAGAGTATCTTGCTGTGGTTCAATACAAAGCAGGAACCTCAGTGAAGCTGAAGGTTGGACTCATCGCCCAGCCAATGCCGAGCATCGAATGGATGAAGGATGGAAAGGAGTTGATTCAAACCTCTTCCATGTCCATCGAAAGCACCACAGACTCTTCTGCTGTTCTGATTAAGGACGCAGCTCGCATCCACACCGGCTCGTACGAAATCAAGATCAGGAACAATCTGGGATCTGCTACAGCCACCATCAGAATGGAAGTCCTAGGTATTTATTAAAATATTTCTATTTAGGTTGAGACATTGCAGGTGAATAGGGGTTTAAATGGTTTACTTTACGATATCAACATGAAGCTTTGCCAGTTGATTACTGACATTAAAACTGTTATGTTTTGTATTACAATGTTTTTTTTAATTGTTTGAATAATTGTGCAGATTTGGCAATATCTAATTTAGTATGTGTCCATGTTAATCTCTAAACTGGAAATCTTGATGTTGGATTAAGCCAGACACATCTTATTCCATTTTTACAACATATAAGTGTCATTTTATAAAAAATGTCTCATAAATCAGACACTTAACAACATATGAACATATTCTTCTGTAATAACCTTCAGAATAGTGCTAAGAATGATTGTGGAAGGCTAAATTGATGTAAGTGCTTTAGAAGTTGAGATTTTTTCGTTCAGAGTATTGAAAAAAACGAACCATTATCACCTCATTTAACATATACTATTCCTTTTTCATTTTCTAGACAAACCTGGACCCCCAGCCGGCCTTATCAACTTCAACTCAGTGACAGAAGACCGAATGGTGTTCAGCTGGGAGCCTGTGCCTCACGAGGACCAGGGAAGCTCAAAGATCACCCACTACATTGTGGAGAGACGTGAAACCAGCAGAGGGGTTTGGTCCACAGTTTCAGAGAGACACGAGGAGACCTGCATCTCCGTGAGCAAACTCCTGCGTGGAAATGAATACGTGTTCAGAGTGATGGCTGTCAACAAATACGGAAGAGGAGATCCACTGGAGTCGGAGCCGGTTGTCGCAAAGAACGCATTTGGTGAGTCTCGAGCTGTTGAATGTTTTTATGGTGTTAAAGCTGGGGTGGAGGATTTGGGGTGAAAATGGCAGTTGGGATAGAGATTCAAATTCAAATACCTCAACCACTCCACTTGTTCTCTTTGGTTCCTCCCCTATGGTCCTTCCTTGACACGCTCTACACACCAACAAAGTCGTGCCAAAGTGAATGGACAGTCCCAACAGCAAATAAGAACAGATAATCGGAGCCTCGCTCTGATTGGTCAAAGTGTACAGCTCATGTTAACTTTGACCAATCAGAAATCATATACCCCAGCTTTAATGTGAATAAGTCATACCAGATTTTAGGATTGAGCTTAATTAGGTATCACCAAGTAATGATTGTGCAGTGAGTGCAGTCTTTGGCCTTGTTATAGTTTTTTCAAGGGCTGTCTAATAAAATATTTATTTTGCGATTAATCCCGATTGTGTTTACTGTATATAGCCCGTTAACAAAATATATATAAAAAGCTTTTCAATTCTATCTGAAGTTTTTTTCATCCAAATCACTTTTTTAAAATCTTTTGCATTGTCTCAAAATATTTTTTCTCCAAATATAATTATTTATTATTATTCTAATATTATTCTTACTTCTCCATTTCTCTTTAGTAACTCCCGGCCAGCCCTTCACCCCCTATTCCAACACCATTACTAAGACCTCCATGGTGATCGAATGGAACAAACCTGGTGTGGACGGCGGCAGCAGTGTCACTGGCTACTACCTGGAGAGACGCGACAAGAAGAGTCTGCGCTGGATCAGGGTTTACAAAGACCCGATCACCGAAATCAAATCCACCGTTTACCACCTGACTGAAGGCAACGAGTATCAGTACCGCGTCTGTGCCATCAACAAGGCCGGAGAGGGACCCTTCTCTGAGGTGTCCGACTTCTACAAGGCCGCAGATCCAGTCGGTAAGTGGTGGATTTTTTTTTTTTTTTTTAAGATCATTTTTTGGGGGCATTTTCAAGCTTTATTAGATAGTACAGAGTTGAGATGGGGAGACAGAGAGAGTAAAGTAGTATGGTAAATAGACAATGGACAACATATGAACAAATCCTTCTGTAATAACCTTCAGAAAAGTGCTAAGAAAGTTTAGTTTTCGGTTCAGAGTATTGAAAAAAAACAACTAATATTGTGATCATGGACGTTAAAGATAGTATAGGAGAAATATACAAACGCAAACTGACAAAAAAGCTTGATTGATTGATTGATTGATTGATTGATTGATTGATTGATAAATTGAAATCCATTGTCCTTACAGAAACTCCAGATGAGCCATGCAAGCTGAAGGTGGTTGACTCCACTAAGACCTCCATAACTTTGGGCTGGTCTAAGCCCGAGTGGGACGGAGGCAGCGAAGTCACCAGCTATATGGTTGAGAAGCTCATTGAGGGAGAAGGGGAAGAATGGGCCATGGTTACCACAAAGGGAGAAGTCAAAACCACAGAGTATGTAGTCCACGGTCTCAAACCGGACGTAACTACTTCTTCAGGGTATCTGCTGTGAACTGCAGCGGTCGCGGAGAACCTCTAGAGATGGAAGAGCCTGTTCAAGCTAAGGATATCCTCGGTAAGTTCTTTATTTATTTATTTTATTTTATTGGTTTATTTCAGGGACATTGCACACTAATCAACATTCAAAATGTAACTGAGCCAGAGTTAGCCTAAGAGGCTAGTTTTCATCTGCTGTCCCCTGCCAGATATGTAAAAGGCAACCTAAAATTACAGAATTAAAATGCATGTATAAGCAATGATTAAAAAACAACATAGTCAACTCAGAAAATACAGTAACACATGTGTAAGAACGATTGAGGTTAAAAATGTCTTAAAAAGTGGGTTTTAGGGTTCGACGTGTATGTCTTGGATTCTTGGATAGAGTTACAATCTTTATTTCAATCTTAGAACATATTAGTGTCCAAGTATTTTTACAGAACAGATTTTGGATATCACTTTTTTTCGTTTTAAAAATCTAAAAATTATGATGTAGCCTACAATTCTCAAAAAAATGGATCATAAATCAGACAATGAATAACATATGAACAATTCCTTCTGTAATAATCTTCAGAATAGTGCTAGGAATGATTATGGAAAGTTTAGTTGATGTGTGTGCTATACAAGTTGAGATGTTTGGTTCAGAGTATTGAAAAACAAAACAAATATTGAGATAATGTCCATTAAAGAAGGCTGTATAGGAGAACACAAACAGACAAGGTTAAGTCAAATAAACACTTTAATGTACATTTCGGACCCTTGAATTACACTAGTATGAAAGAACCAATGCTATGGAAGCAAAGCAGACAAAAATAATATGAAGTCCATTGCTAATCTCGTATATTTTGTTATGCTTTTCCACAGAGGAGGCCCAGGTTGACCCAGACGTAGCCATGAGAACTCACTACATTGTGAAGGCCGGTAAAGATGTGGAGCTGTCTGTCCCACTGAAGGGCAGACCCTATCCCACAGCCTCCTGGAGCAAGGGGGAGGACTGCATCGATAAGGACCCCAAATATGAGTTCCATCATTCGGACACCACCAGCGTGCTCGTGATGCGTGAAGTGACCAGAATGGACACTGGGAAATACACAGTGAAGATTGAGAACGGAGTGGGAGAAGCCAAGAGCTTGACTCTGTCTGTGAAGGTCCAGGATACTCCAGCTCACTGCAACAACCTGGTGCTCAAGGATGTCACACGCGGAAAGGTGGGTCTTATTTTTTCTTCATAACAACGTAATTTAATTTTTTCAATATTTTTTTTTTTACATGAAAAAAATATATAATTTACAAGAAGACAATTGTGATTTTACAATATATTTTTTTTTGAATTTTAGAGGAACTTTTTTTAGATGACTTTTTTTTATTTTTTTATTTACATGTTTTAAAAAATGTACAACAACATTTTTGTAATTTCATAATTTTCTTTGTCATTTTACAAGAAATTTAATTTTTATTTTACAAGACTGCATTTGTCATTGTTCGAGAAAAAATAGTAATAGTTTTTATCATTATTATTAAATATTTTTTACAAACTGTCAAACTAAATAATGTGTTTCATTCGTTCCCTCGTAGGTAACCCTCTGCTGGGAGCCTCCGCTGCTGGACGGCGGTGCGAAGTCACCAACTACGTCGTAGAGAAGAGAGATTCCTCCAAGAGAATCTTCTCTGCCGTCACCAGCAAATGCACCGAGACCACCTACACCATCGAGGACCTGTCCGAGAAGACCAGCTACTTCTTCCGTGTGTTGGCTGAGAACGAGAACGGTATGGGCGACCCGTGTGAGACCCACGAGCCCGTGAAGGCCACCGAAACCCCCGGCCCCGTCAAGGATGTCTCCATGAAGGATTCGTCCAAGGAATCTGTCACACTGCAGTGGCTCAAACCGGACTACGACGGCGGCAGCATTATCTCCGACTACCTCGTTGAGAAAAAGCTCGCCGACGGAGAATGGGAGTTGGGCGCCGCTAGCAAACACTGCGAGTGCGAAGTCAAGAAACTGAAGGAGCACTCGGAGGTGTTCTTCAGAGTCGCGGCGAGGAACGAGAAGGGACAGGGAGATTTCGTCGAGACCGGCGGCATCAGAGTTATCGATTACATCATCACACCTGAAGCTAGCATGGTGGACTATCCGGGTGGAAGGATAAGCGTACGTCTTGGTCATAATGTCCATATCGAGCTCCCGTATGTGGGCAAACCCAAACCCTCGATCATCTGGCTGAAGGACAACCTGCCGCTGAAGGAGAGCGAACAGGTCCGCTTCAAGAAGACAGCGACCAAAGCAACGCTGATGATTAAGAATGTGAAGAAAGCGAATGAAGGTAATTAAATATTTTTATTTTTTTTACAATTTACTTTATTTAATCTTTCAGAGAGAAGTGTGCAGAAAAACTTCTCGTGACTTTAAAGCCCCTGGAAACCTGGTCTGAAATTATTTAAAAAATCAATATATGATATCAGAGTTGGGTGGGAGTCTCAATGCGCTTTTACAAAAATCTTATTGAAAATAAATGTTTATAAATATATAAATTATACGCCTTTTGGATAAATTTGATTTAATGTAACTCCTTTCAGATGCTTTACTATCATGCAACTACCTCCCCAAATGACATAGTTAGAAGGATTAGAAGGATTGATGGATTTGGATTGTTCAGGGGCTTTAAGTAAATAAAACATTCAATACACAGTTAAGGACATAGTCGAAAAATTCTCTTTTTGTCGCCTTTTAAATAAAAAATTCTTACTATTCTTTCCAAAACAGGTAAATACACGTTGACGCTTGACAACAGAGTCAACAGAAGATCCTCCCACATCCACGTCATAACTTTGGGCCCGCCTTCCAAGCCCGTTGGACCAATCAGATTGGACGAAGTGCGCTCTGAAAGCATTAGGATTTCCTGGGATGAACCCCTTGACGATGGCGGCGGCGAAATTAGCTGCTACACGGTGGAAAAGCGAGACACCACCCAGAACGTGTGGAAAATGGCTTGTTCCAACGTGCAAGACACCGAGTTCAAAGTGCCGAACCTGATCAAGGGAATCCAGTACCAGTTCAGAGTGTGTGCTGAGAACAGATACAGCGTCAGTGAACCTCTGATCTCACAGAGCGTCATCGCCAAACACCAATTCAGGTGAGAGAAAATATACAGTAGAATTATGTGTGAATTACATTTTTGTTGAAATGGAATCGAAAAATGAATTGTAGTTTTGTCGGTTTCACCATGATTTGAGCCCAATCCCAAAACGTTAACGGATTTTTCATCATGAAACTTTGCCAGTTGATTACTAACATTAAAACTATTATTTTTTGTATTTCATTAATTTGGCAATATCTTACAAATTATGTGTAAATTTGCATGTCTTAAAAAAAAATATATATATACTAAATTTTTCTCATACCAGATTAAATTTGTATACATTTTTGATATTTTTAAAATTTTTAACAAACAAACTTTGGCTTTGGGTCACGAAAATAACTTTTCCATCCATTCATTCATCCATTCATTCATTCATTCATTCATTCATTCATTCATTCATTCATTCATTCATTCATTCATTCACACAGGCCTCCAGGTCCTCCCGGTAAACCATTTGTTTACAACATCACAAACGACGGCATGACCATTCAATATGAGGTTCCTATCTACGACGGAGGAACGCCCATCCAGGGATACCACGTGGAGAAGAGGGAGATGAACAGCATTATGTGGACCAAGGTCAACACTATGATCATCAAAGACACAGACTTCAGGATCCCGGGGCTCATCGAAGGCCTTAAATACACGTTCAGAGTGTACGCACAGAACGATGCCGGACACAGCCGCATGAGCGACGAGAGCAAGACCGAAATGGCCGTCTCTCCAGTTGGTGAGTAAAAATGATACAATGTTTTTTTCCTTGTGACACGTAATAATAAGTTAAGCAAAATTATTTCTGCTCCAAAAATGTCTTATAATTGTGTAGTTAAGTCGGGAAAACTGTAGGTGAATTACTTAACTCGTGAAATACGCAAATGTGGCAATATATTACTAATTATGTGTTAATTTGCATCTATAGTTAAAATCTCTATTTCCTTATACTAGTATGAAAGAAGACATTTATATTATGGAAGCTGAATGGACAAAAATCTCTACATTGACCTTTGCTTAATAAAACAATATTTGTCCCTTAACCAAATGTGTGTGCTTTGGTCAATAAAAAAAAACAATCAAATGAACAAATCCTATCCCCATTTCTTTCAGATCCTCCTGGCCAGCCCGACTACACAGACGTCACCTTCGATTCCATAACCCTGAAATGGGACGCTCCCAAACGTGACGGTGGCAGTAAGATCACCAGCTACAGCATTGAGAAGAGGCAGGGCAAGGGTCGCTGGTTCAAGGCCAACCTCACAGACGTGCACGAGCCCGAACACACAGTCACCGGTCTGGCTATGAACGAACGATATGAGTTCAGAGTCACCGCAAGAAACGCCATCGGTGTGGTCAGCCCGCCTTCCAACTCCTCTGGCATGATCGTTGTCAGGAGTGAAAATGGTGAGTAATGATATAGATATAATATTTTTGTTTATGACTTAAATGTTTTATAATTAGAAAAGAAAAAAAAATGGCATGTCTTAAATTTTTGGGTATTTTTATTCCCCTATAGAACACTTTGAAATGCCTTGTGTATTAATTGTGTGATAGAAATAAATAATAAATGTAAATTAAATAAGAAATGACAGGTTAAGAGGGAGAATAGAAAAGTCTTCAGATTAGCTCATCTTTTGTGGACATAACATCTTTAAAAAAAATCAGTAAACTTACATAACCAAAATCTCGCCCTTTTTTCCTCAACCCACCAGCTTGTCCCAACATTGAGTTTGGCCCCGAATATTTCGAGGGTTTGACAGTGAAGGCCGGAGAGAACATCCGTCTCAAGGTAACCATCACTGGACGTCCCGTGCCTAAGATCGTGTGGACCAGAAACGACGTGGTTATCACTAAGAAGATGATGGATATTATCAACGTGGCCGGCAGTAGCACTCTGTTTGTGAGAGACGCCGATCGCACACACAGCGGACTGTACACCGTGGAAGCCACCAACGGATCCGGATGCAAGAAGGAGAGTATCCTGGTACAAGTCCAAGGTGAGAAGATTTTACTTTTCATAATGTGATTAAAATGTTATAGGGCAGTTGTTTTATATACCATTGCTTTATTGAGTTATTATTGAGCTTCTAAATGTTATCTTTGGCATTTTGGCTCTGGAAAAAATGAAGAGACCACTCCAAATGTTCAGTGTCTCTCGTTTTAACATTTATAGGCATATGTTTGAGTAGAATGAACATTTTGGTTTTATAATATAAACTACTGACAACATTTCTACCAAATTCCAATACATCTATAGTCATTAAAAGCATTTCCAATTTCAAAGTTATATAGAGATGAAGATTTAAGAAAAAAATCCAGACTGGTCTCTTTTATTTTTTTTCCGGAGCTGTATGAATCAGAGAAAAATATTTAGCTTGCTTTATAATGTACAAACTGACGCAAAAATGTAATTCATAGTACATTTTTTAAATTACATAATGCATCATTGAGGACCCCCTCGAAAACTAGATGCTACATCTCAAGGGGCTTATCCTCAAATAATTTTTTTTAAATGAAATGAAATCATTGTAACATTATGGGCTTTAAAAAAGAAAATTCTAACTTTAAAATCTCACCCTCTTATCTTAACAACAGACACCGCCGGGGAGCCCGTCGGTCCGATCACCTTCACCGACATCTCCGAAGGAAAATGTACTTTGACCTGGAATGAGCCGGAGAACGATGGCTGCTCTGAGATCTCACACTACATCGTGGAGAGACGCGAAACAGCCAAGCTCTCCTGGACTCTGGTGTCTGACGAATGCACCGAATGCTCCTTCAACGCAGGCAAGATGATCAAGACCAACGAATACCAGTTCAGGGTGTCCGCTGTCAACAAGTTTGGAGTGGGCAGACCGCTTGAATCCAGCCCCATCATTGCACAGATGCAGTACAGTAAGTTATATTTTTATTTGTTTGTGTTATAGTATTTAGCTTACAAAAGCTATGAGGAATTTTTAGATGTTTCTGAAATAGTCAAAATGTTTTCTCTGATCATCATGAAATACATGTAAGAGCAAACGAGACCATCAGTGCAGAGAAGGATATTTTTATATTTTTTCTTAATGCCTTTGTCATGGTATACGCTCACCCAGGAACAACAGCTGGCGTGTGAAAACACTACTGCTTTTGTCCAGAAGGGCCACTAGAATTTATACAAACCGAAAATTCCTCATAGCACTTAAATGTATAGTTTCTAAATGGTTTTCAGGTTCAAGTTGCTTTATTTTGTTAAACTATTTAACTCTACTTTGCAGTTGATAAAGCAAAGGTGTTCAGCTCAAACATACACATATAGTTGTCTATGTTAACTCAATGCAAATTTCCACTAATAGTGAGTAAAAAAGTAGTAAAAGCACTACCGCTTTTGTCTGCTAGAATTAATACAAACTGAAAGTTCCTCGGAGCTACTCTATTTAAAAAGTCCAGTGTTATTTTCTCAACGCAAACATTCCACTAATCAACTCGAACTTGTTTTTTTTTTTTTCAGCTGCTCCCGAATCTCCCGGCACGCCCGACGCCACCGGAGTCGACGGCGAAAGCATCACTCTGGCGTGGACGCCTCCTAAATCTGACGGCGGTAACCCCATCCAGTGCTACGTGGTGGAGAAACGCGAGAAGAAAACCACCAAATTCTACAAAGTCATCACCAAGAAACCCATCATCGACTGCGCTCACAAGGTGCTCAACCTCACAGAAGACATGGAATATGAATTCAGGTCATGGCCGTCAACGATGCCGGTGTGGGCGCTCCTAGCAACGTCTCCATGCCGATCAAAGCAGAGGAACCGAGGGATATCCCGTGCGCTCCGTCCGTTATTTGCGTGTCCGATTCCACCAGCACTTCCATCAGCTTGGAATGGACCAGGCCTGCAGAAGATGGCGGCATGGAAGTCATGGGTTACATCATTGAAATGGCGAAGGGAGAAGAGGAGGAATGGACCAGGATGAACGAAGATCTCGTGGCAGGCACAGAGTACACAGTCACTGGTTTGGTCACCGGAGTCGACTACAGGTTCCGCGTGGCAGCTGTCAATCATATCGGAAGAGGCGAAGAGAAGGAACTGCTTGAGGCGGTGCAGGCCGTGGAAAGGCACACAGCACCGCAAGTGGACATCGACGCCAACTTCAAGCAAACGCACATCGTCAAGGCCGGCAGATCTGTCAAGTTGGGAATCAACTTCAGAGGGAAGCCGAATCCCGCCGCCACCTGGGTCAAGGAGGACGGGGAGCTGGGAGTCCTGTCCGAGGTCACCACCGCGGAGGGATTCAGCTCTCTCAGCATGGAAAACTGCTCGAGGAACGACGCGGGCAAATACACCGTTAACATCGAAAACGCCAGCGGCAGCAAGGCTATCACGTTCACCGTGAAAGTCAACGACACCCCCGGAGCGCCGACGTCCGTTAAGCTGTTGGAAGTGGCCCAGGGAACTGTCACCCTCATGTGGAAGCCTCCGGTCAACGACGGCGGCTCCAGGATCTACCACTACATCGTGGAAAGACGCGAGGCGAGTCGCCGCACGTGGCAGCAGTCCAACGGCAACTGCACTCAGCCCATCCTCAAGATCAACGACCTTCTGGAGAACGTGCCATACTTCTTCAGGGTGTCCGCGGAGAATCAGTTCGGTATCGGTGAACCCTTCGAGCTGACCGAGCCCGTTACTGCCACGGCGGCTCCTTGGGCTCCGAAACGCCTGGACATCTTGGACACCACGGACACCTCGGTGGTCCTCGGGTGGCTGAAACCGGAGCACGATGGCGGCAGTCGCATCACCGGCTACGTCATCGAGTGCAGAGCGAAGGGAACGGACAAGTGGCACGTCGTGGGCTCCAGTCAGACTCTCACGCACACGGTCGATAAGCTGAACAAGGGAGACGAGTACGACTTCCGCGTGAAGGCCAAGAATGACTCGGGCTGCAGCGAACCCAGAGAGACACTGGTCGCAGCGCTGGTCAAAGAGCCACACATCGAACCGGTGGCGGACCTCAGCGAAATCACCAACCAGCTCGTCACCTGCAACTCCGGCAGGACTTTCACCATCGATGTGCCGATCAGCGGAAGGCCCGTGCCGAAGGTCAGCTGGAAACAGGAAGAGATGAGACTCAAGAGCTCCGACAGGGTCACAATCACAACCACGAAAAACAGGACTAGCATCTCCGTGAAGGACGCAATGAGAGGAGACGGCGGCAAATATTTCTTGTCCTTGGAGAATGTCGCCGGAAGCCGTACGTTCACAATCGACGTGAACGTTACAGGCAGACCCAGCCCTCCCACCGGACCTATCGAAATCTCAGCCATAACCTCCGAGTCCTGCGTTGTGTCGTGGGAGGGTCCCGAAGATGATGGTGGCACCGTAATCACAAATTACATCGTGGAGAAGCGTGAGTCTGGATCGACCGCGTGGCAACTGATCAACTCCAGCGTGAAGAGGACCAGTCTTCACGTGGGACACCTGACCAAGTACATGCAGTACACCTTCAGAGTGTCTGCGGAGAACAGGTTCGGTGTGAGCAAGTCCACTGAGTCCGAAACCATCGTCGCAGAGCATCCATTCAGTAAGTTTTACGTCATAAACTAACTTACTATATCAATATTAGTTTTTTTTAGGTAAGACACTGCCTTTATTGTAGGATCATATATTAATCTAAGTGTTATTTTTTATTAATTACAACAGCCTACACACATTTTTTTATGCAAACAATTTAAATACTTTATTTATGATTTTCTGTTTTTTAAGAACACAAACAGACAAATAAAAAGTGAACAAACAAACCAAAGACAAAATAAAAAATGAAAACAACTAACAATAAAACATTTCTAATTTCATCCATTCAGTAAGTATTACGTCATAAACTAACTTACTTATCAATATTAGGTTTTTAGCAAGACACTGCCTTTGCCTTTATTGTAGGATCATATATTAATCTAAGTGTTATTTTGTATTAATTACAACAGCCTACACGTTTTTTTTATGCAAACAATTTAAATACTTTATTTTATGATTTTTTTTTTAAGAACACAAACAGACAACTAAAAAAGTGAACAAACAAACCAAAGACAAATCAAAATGAAAACAACTAACAATAAAACATTTTAATTTCTTAATTCACAGCTCCTCCTGGCGCACCAACCAGACCAGTAATCGTCCACGTCTCTGCCAACTCCATGACAATGAAGTGGGAGGAGCCATACAACGATGGCGGCAGCAAGGTTACCGGCTACTGGATCGAGAAGAAAGAAAGGAACAATATTCTGTGGGTGAGGGAGAACAAGATCCCCTGCTTCGACTGCTATCTGCAGGTGGAATCTCTGGTGGAAGGCCTGGAGTATCAGTTCAGGATCTATGCCATGAACAGTGCCGGGCTGAGCAAAGCTAGCGAGGCCTCCAAGGGCGCAATCGCTCAGAATCCAGTCGGTGAGTTTTACATTTATTTATTTTCTCACATTGTGTTACACCTTGGTGACATATGTCCAAGTGACATATTTCTCCATTTGTATTGGACATGTACAAGGGCTAACAATTAGGCTAGAATTTATATTGCATATGTATCAATCCAAAATTGAAGATGTTGTCGTTTAAGTTTGATAAACTTTACAGAAATTCATTTGAGATGCTTTAGCTTTGAAACAAAAAAAATGTTTTGTGTGTGACTAAAACAATTTTTATAATTTTTTTTCTTCTAGATCCACCAAGTAAACCAGAAGTCACCAACGTCACAAGAACCACCGTATCTCTGAAATGGTCTTCTCCACTTAACGATGGCGGCAGTCCGATCACTGGCTACATCATTGAGCGTAAGCCCTACACTCTGACCGGTGAGGGTCGCTGGCTCAAATGTAACTACACCAACGTTACGGATACCTGCTTCACGGTTACCGCCCTGGGAGAAGGAGAGCCCTACGAGTTTAGAGTCATCGCAAAGAACGCCAATCAAGTCTACAGCGCGCCATCACTGTCCACCGGATCTGTGCAGTGCAAGAGCGAATTCGGTAAGATATTCACACGGCACATTTTGACACGTTTATGCTATGACCCTAACAAATGCAAATACCTTGAGTTAAGACACTGCAGGTGAATTAGGGGGTAACACATTTTTTACTTATAGATATCATCATGAAACTTTGTTAGCTCATTACTGACATTAAAAAAAGGTATTTTTTGCAATTTGCATCTCTGTATAAAAACTGAAATGTAGATATTTGATAAAGCTAGAGTTAAAGTCTTCAATTCATTTTTGGCTAAATGTATCTTTTGATTTAGTTATGTCATGGGAATCTAAATAAGACAAAACTCTCTAAATAACCAGTGGCTCGAGGAGACCAATTTTTTTTGCAAATTGACAAGCACATTGACAAACATCTATTTTTATTTCCTAACCATTTTGAGTTATGTATTTGTTGCTGAGGATTCCATTTGTTGGTTTTTAATTTGTTTATTTCCTTTTTCACTGCTCATTTTTAACATGTTCAATAAAGACTAAAACTAAACTATTTTGCTTTTCTTTCTTACCCCCCTTTACAGAGCCACCCAAGGCCATATTGGACAGCAAACTCATGACTGAGACCGTGATGGTTCGCGCCGGTTCTGACCTGGTGTTGGATGCTGCGGTTGGAGGCAGACCGGATCCCAAGGCCTCGTGGTCCAAGGGAACCAGAGAACTGGAACTGTGTGAGAAGTACCACCTCCAGTACACCGCCACACGCGCCATGGCCGTGATCAAGTTCTGCGACAGAGACGACACCGGCGTTTATGTTCTCAACGTGAGGAACGTCAGCGGAACCAAGACCGAAGAGGTCCACGTGAAAGTACTCGGTGAGTTAGAAAAAAACATTAAGACGATTTTTTATTGATTGATTGATTGATTGATTGATTGATTGATTCAATTTATTTCAGATATATCAAAATTACAAAACAAAATGAAAAGCATGAACATACAAAAAAATTATGTTCAAATGATTTCACAAAAAAATTTAAATAAACAAATTACATATTGAATTGATATGCCTGAAAAGGAGTAGGAAGAAGTATTTCAATGTAACCACTGACTAATAAAGTAACTTGACTTAACTTAACTCAAAGACCTACTTCACCAGTGGGAATATGGAGGTGTATTGAACTCTGAGATCCTATGTAGTATAAATGTGCAAACATTTTAGAAATCTGTTCATCCTAGCCTGAGAAAAGGCAGAAAGAGTGTTTTATGGTCTCACTGTCTAACCCTACATTTTACTAGTGTGACATCACACATGGGAAAATGTTGGGTTAAGATTAACAGGACAGCCGGGCCAAGGGAAGACTGAGGGAAGAAAAACCTCATTCATTATATTATAATAGCGATTTCATAATGATAGAACGCCGGGTCAAGTATTTATTTCACTTGACTTAAAAGGGGGGTTGATTTTCTAAGATTATCATTTAGGTATTTTATTCATTTGGTTATAAAGTGAACTACAATAACACAATGTGATTGGTGTCGACCAATCAAGGGACAAAGGATGCAAATTAGCACTTGCTACAATCCTGTATATTTACATGTAAATGTCTATTAATATGCAATGTCCCTTTAAAATAAATAAACTTAACACACATTATCTGTTTTTCCCCCCAGACACTCCCGGGGTGTGTGAAGGCAGCATTGAGATCAGCAAGATCACCGAGGAATCGTGCACTCTGAGCTGGAAGGCTCCTCTCGAAGATGGCGGTGACGAGATCGCTTACTACATCGTGGAAAGACGCGACACGAACCGTTTGAACTGGGTCGTGATGCACCCAGAATGCAAAGCGCTCACCTGTGACATCACCAACCTCTTCAAGAACACAGAATACCTGTACAGAGTCCGCGGCGTCAATAAGTACGGATCTGGAGTCATTCTGCAATCCGGCCCGATGGTGGCCAGGAATATGTTCAGTGAGTACAAATATTATAATAATAATGTAATGATAAACTGTAATTATATAGCACTTTTCATAACACTTTTTTTTTTTACTTTCATGCTAATAAAGCCCATTTTTAATTTAATTTAATTTAATTTGAACAATATTTTTTATTAGGAGTTTTTCAGAATTTTTTGAATATGGAATGTGTTTTTTACAACATATACTGTAATTGTCCAAAGTAGTTTCTACAGAACAGATTATCTATAATAATAATAATAATAATAATTATAATAATAATAATAATAATAATAATAATAATAATAATAATAATAATAATAATAATAATAATTATATAATAATAATAATAATAATAATAATAATAATAATAATAATAATAATAATAATAATAATAATAATAATAATAATAATAATAATAATAATAATAATAATAATAATAAATTATTGAATGTATTTTTTTTTCCCAGCCGTGCCCACTGCTCCCGGAGCCCCAGAGATCCTGGTTTCAGGGAAAGACTTTGCTACGATCGAGTGGCTGAAGCCGAGAGCGACGGAGGCAGTCCGCTGGTTCACTATCTGGTGGAGAGGAGAGAGAGGAAGAGCGCTAGATGGGTCAAGGTCAACAGAGACGGATCCTACCTAGACTCCATGCTCAAGGTACGGACACTCAATCTATCTATCTATCTGTCTGTCTGTCTGTCTATCTATCTGTCTATCTATCTATCTATCTATCTATCTATCTATCTATCTATCTATCTATCTATCTATCTATCTATCTATCTGTCTGTCTGTCTGTCTGTCTGTCTGTCTGTCTGTCTGTCTGTCTGTCTGTCTGTCTGTCTGTCTGTCTGTCTATCTATCTATCTATCTATCTATCTATCTATCTATCTATCTATCTATCAGTTAGTGTCACTACCTAGACACCATGCTCGAGGTACGGACACTCTGAATGAATGAATGATTTATTTCAAATATGCAACAACAATACAATAATAAAAATGCATCAACAGGAGTCAGCCCTAGTGACTCCTGCACTGATAAGGCCGCCAAGCACTCTATAAAAATGCCACAACATATTTGAAAAGGGGTGGGAAGAAGTAAAAACTTGTTCAATCCCACCCCACTAACCAATATATTAATTGGTTAGTGGTTATCATTTTTATTAGTTTTTTTATTATTATTATCATTTATTTATGTATTTTATTATCTTTATTATTATTATTATTATTTAAAATGTATTATTACGGAGTCTACCACTGCAACATTTCCCTGTGCACACTGTATTATCATGGGACTAATGAATCCTTGTGAATCTTGTGAATCTTCTAGGTTTGCGGTCTGACTGAAGGAAACATCTACCAGTTCAGAGTGACAGCCATCAACAAAGCCGGAGAGAGTGAAGCCAGCGAGCTTTCTCTCTACGTCAAATGCAGAGTGCCCACATGTAAGTTTAAGTTTATTTTAAATAATTTTTTTTTTTGGCATTTTTTAAACACATACATTGTAAAGTGAACAAAACAAATATACACAAATATTTGTTTTCTCTCTAAAAAAAGAAACAAAACATAACTTTTTGACTTAGATCTTTAATTTAAAATATATTTATTTCTGGCCATTATGCTTGCATATTGATTACTTGTGGACTTAAAGGTGGAGTCAGTGATTCTGGAGAACGCTTGTTGTCAAAATCACTTTTTGTCGAAATCAGTAAATATCTCCTCTCCCCCCCCCCATTGGAAGCGATTTTCTTAAAAAAAATACAAATTTAAATATTTTTTTAACGTTTTTTATTTTATTTATTCTCCCCCTCCAGGCACCCCCGCTCCCCCCTCCATCCCCCGTATCACAGACACCCACGCCGACAGCATCAGCCTGGCCTGGTCCCGTCCCATTGAAGACGGAGGCTCAGAGATCATGGGCTATCTGGTGGAGATGCAAGAGGCCGGAGCAGAAGAGTGGACCAAGGCTCACGAGAAGACACTTCGCGGGACAACAACAGAATATGTCGTTCCAGGCCTTTCAAAGGGCAAGAAGTACTGCTTCAGAGTGGCTGGGATCAACTTCAACGGCACCGGAGACTTCAGTGAAGCTTCTGCCGAAACCGAGCCCGTCGAGAGACTCGGTAAGTTATTGTAGGAATATGTTTTTTTTAATTTTTTTTATTGAAGGTTCAGGCAATAGTCACATTAAGTACTGAATATATATATATACAGAACCATATTTTACAGTTTTTTGCTTGCTTTAGAAAACACAAAAACAGCAGGGGACAAGACATCAAAATCAAGATACAAAACAAAATAAATAATGTGAGAGACATAACAAAAAACAAACAAACACATACACCACCAAATGGACATGTACATTCATAGAATTAATCTCCAATATTACAGGGCAACAGTCAGACCAGAGGGGTCAACAACATCCAAGACAGGCTGCCATATGTCAATAAATCCTTCTGCGTTTTCATGAAGGGTGTATGTACATTTTTCCAGAGGGAGTATTCTCAATACCCCTTTATACCAGTCGTCCAGTCCAGGGGCATCCTCTGAAATCCAGAATTTGAGAATAGTCTGGATTATTATTTTTTATTTTGGGTTAAAATCTATTTAGGATTTTTAGTTAAGACATTGAAGCAGAACAAGGGATTTTTTTTAATTTATAGATATCATCATGAAACTTTGCCAGTTGATTGCTGACATGAGAACTATTATTTTTTTGTATTGGAAGTTGTTTAGAAAATGTTTTAATAAATATGTAAATAGAGTATTCGGAAAGAATCTAATATTGAGATAATGTCCGTTTAAATATGGTTGTCTAGGAGTAAATATACAGACGCAAGCAGACAAGATTTAGTCAGATAAACACCTTAATGTACATGTACATGTAGAACCTTTAATTTAGTATGAAAGAAGACATGATATGGAAGACACAAATCAACACCAAAAAAAATTACCCAAAAAACAAATGCTTTTACCTGTCTCACCTTCAATAAACAAAATTTCTCACAATTTTTTTTCCAAATTATAACGAAAAAAAGTCCTTTTTCCTTAAACACCTATATGTACATGTTGAACCTTTAATTTAGTATGAAAAAAAGACATGTTATGGAAGATAAACAGACACAAATCTAAAAATATCAATGTTATTGCCTGCAGTGTCTCGATTTCAGACAGAAAATCTCCCCCCCCCCCCCCAAAAAAAAAAAATCCCAATTATAACAAAAAATAATTCCTTCTCCCTACTCCAGAAACTCCTGACTTTGAGCTTCACGACGACCTTAAGAAGACCGTCTGCCTGCGTGCCGGCGGGTCCCTCCGTATGTTCGTTAAAGTCACGGGACGTCCTGCTCCGGCCATCACCTGGTCCAAGCCCGATGTGGACCTCCACGCCAGAGGCTTCATCGAAGTCACCAGGGAGGGAACGCAACTCATCATCGATAAGGTAGCTACATGACTATGTACTCTGTATTATATTGTATAGTATTATATTGTACGTTCTTAGGAAACTCTTCTTTGTAACAGACTCTGTATATGTGTCGTTTTATTGTATTTTATTGTGTTTTTTAATGTGAAGCGCTTTGTGACCCTGGTCTGCGAGAGGCGCTATATAAATAAACTTTACTTACTTACTTACTTACTTACTTACTTACTTAGCTTCCTCCAGCCATTTCTCTTTAGTGACAGCTAGTGTATGTGTGAGTGTGAGTTTGTGTGTCTGCGTGTGTATGTGTGAGTGTGTGTATGTGTGAGTTTGTGTGTATGAGTGTGTATGTGTGAGTGTGTGTATGTGTGAGTTTGTGTGTCTGCGTGTATATGTGTGTATGAGTGTGTATGTGTGAGTGTGTGTATGAGTGTGTATGTATTTGTGTATGTCTCTCTGCATGTCTATGGGGCTGAGAGGGTTGGGTTCTTTACATTTTTATTCTCTTGATCTTATTTGCTTGTTTTTCTTTTTCTCTGTTGTTGTTTTTAATCTCTGTAAGGCACTTTGAGCAACTTTTGTATGAAAAGCGCGATATAAATAAAATGTATTTGATTTGATTTAAGGTGCATCGCTATGACGCCGGTAAATACACTCTGGTGGCCGAGAACTCCGCCGGAAAACAAGAAGTCAACATCCTGGTAAAGGTCTATGGTAAGTGGATGGGAATGCAGATTATTATTTTTTTTTTATAAATATGACAATCCAATTATCTATTTTTTTAATAGTCAGAATTTAACACTAAAAAAATTAAATAAAAAACATTTTGGATAGGTGTACAGGATGTAAACATCAGTTTCTGTAAAAAAGAAAAAAATACATATATAAAAAAAATAATAAAAGGTTTTAAATGTAAATGATACACAAATAAATAGATACAGTTGGATTTTCAAACCATTTATTTATATAATTCAGATGTGAAATATGTAGGAACCTTACTTAGTTTTAACAAAATATATCTTCAAACCCTTAGATACCCCTGACCCTAGACACTCATATTTACTGTATCATGAGAGTGTATTTCAGCCATGGTATGCCCCCTCCCCTGTACAGCGCTTTGAATAGCTGTGTGTCTGAATTAAATCAAATAAAATTGAACTTGCCTTGTTTAGTTTTAACATCATCTATTTTAAACCCCTTAGATACCCCTGGCCCAACCGGACCTCTGAAGATCAAAGAACTGACCAAGGATTCAACCACCATCTCCTGGGAGGCGCCTACAGTCGACGGCGGTGCTCCGGTGAATAACTTCATCATAGAGCGTCGCGAGGCCTCCATGCGCGCCTACAAGACAGTCACCTCCAAGTGCAGCAAGACATCCTACAAGATCGACGGCCTCATGGAAGGCATGCTCTACTACTTCCGCGTCTTGCCCGAAAATATCTACGGCATCGGAGAACCGTGCGAGACCCCAGATGTCATTTTGGTCTGCGACGTTCCTTTACCACCGGCGAAATTCGAGGTTATCGACGTCACCAAAACAACGGTGTCTCTCGGCTGGGAAAAGCCAGAGCACGATGGCGGTAGCAGGCTGGTGGGCTACGTTATCGAGGCCTGTAAGTTCGGCACCGATAAGTGGATGAAGGTGGCCACGCTGAAAATGACGGACCTTGAACACACCATCGAGAAGTTGAACGAGAAGGAGCAATATCTGATCAGAATCAGAGCGATCAACAGCAGAGGAGTGAGCGAACCCAAAGAGCTGGTTACAGCCGTCACCGTACAGGAACAGAGAGGTAATGACATACACATTACACACATACACACACACATGCACTTCCACACACATATCATGTTTTTAGGATATTTGAAAATTAAAGTGATTAACATACAACAAAGTAGTAGGGCCACATCCATGAAAAATATTTTCATATGATTTGATTTGATTTTATTCCAGACACAGAGAGAAAACGGTCCATAATACAATACAAAAACAGTAAAAAGACAAACAACAATAAAAAAGACTAAAAAAGACTCCAGCTGTCAGTTCCACACTACACAAAGAGTGTTCAGATATTAGCATATAGGCTAAAGCGCCAATGGTTCCATAATGTGGAAGTGAACCTAACCGCACTCATTGTAGGGTTCACTAGAGTTATGATTAATATAATTTCTATCTCTGTCTCTCTCCCCTCTGCAGTCATGCCAGTGGTGGACTTCTCCAGCATTCCTCAGAAGCAGGTCAATGTTCTGGCCGGTAAGACCCTCGAGTTGGACCTGCCCATCGTAGGCAGACCTCCTCCTCAATGCGCCTGGTTCTTCTCGGGCAAGAGGATCAAGATCACAGACCGGGTTAAGGTTCAGAGCACTGGAAAGTTCTCCAAGCTGACCATGTCCGACACCACCATTGAAGACACAGGAGACTACACACTGGAGGTCAAGAACCTAGTGGGAACTCTCCATGAGATCATCAAGGTCTGCGTACTATGTAAGTGACCATCACTTTTTTCAAAAAAATGCCTTTGTCACCCTGGAACTATAGCTGGCATAGTAAAAAAGGAGATCCTTTTAAGTTGACTACAACCATTCTCTCCACTCTTATTTCTCTCACCCAGACAAACCTGACGAGTATACCAAAAATATATATAAAATATGTATAGTGTATGTTTATCAATGGAGAACAATCAAGTAATAAACACCATTATTTCATTATTTCAGAACAGACTTGGTAGAAATTGACTTGAGTTGACTACAATGTAAAGTAAAGCGCTTTGAGTCTGTTAAAAAAAAACAGGGAAAAGCGCTATATAAGTGGAGTCCATTTACCATTTACCATTTTACAAACATTAATTCTCTCCCACTCTCTCCTTCCCTTCACCACCAGCCAAACCTGACGAGCCCACTGGCCCGATGAACTTTGATGAGATTGATGCCACTTCAGTGACCCTGAGCTGGGAACCTCCAGCCAGGGACGGAGGAGCTACTATCAGTGGCTACGCGGTGGAACAACGTGACGCACACAGGCCCGGCTGGGTGCCCGTCTGTGATGTCTCCAGACCCACGTACAAGTTTGAGAACCTGATCGAGGGAGATGAATATGTGTTCAGGGCCGCGGCCATCAATCGCTTCGGCACCGGAGAGTTCCTGCAGAGCGAAGTCGTCACATGCAAGAGCTTGAAGAGTAAGATTTTTTGGGATTTTAATTTAGATTTTCTTTTTTACATAAAATTTATAACAGGAGTGGATAACGTTAATACAAATTTTAAAAAACAGCACTTTAGACACTTTAAATTCTACAATACTTTCTGACCTTCAGAATAGTGCAAAGAATGATTATGGAAAGTTTAGTTGATGTAAGTGCCTTGAAGAGTAAGACATTTTGGATTTTCTGTACTTAAAAGACCCTGTAGTGGTCTGATAGATAGATAGATGGATAGATTGAGATTTTTGTTTCAGAGTATTGACAAAAAACGAATGTTAAAATGATGGCCGTTAAACTGTGTGTAGATGGGTGTATAGGACAAATATACAGAGACAAACAGACAAGGTGTTTAAAATGTAGCATCTTAATAACACGTATTTCCCCCTCTTTATAGGTGTATCTGGGCCTCCCGGCCGTCCCGTCATATTCGATATCTCCCGTGACGGTATGACCGTGGCCTGGATGCCTCCGGATGAGGACGGTGGCTTGGAGGTTTCGGGTTACGTGATCGAGCGTAAAGAGGTTCGCTCAGACCGCTGGATCAGAGCCAATAAGAATCCGGTAACCATGACGCGCTACCGATCCACAGAGCTGACCGAGGGGTTGGAGTACGAGCACAGAGTCACTGCCATCAACACGCGGGGAATGAGCAAACCAAGTCTGCCCAGCAAACCCGCCGTGGCTACTGACCCCATCGGTGAGAAAGCTGTTATTTTTATGTATAGATAATAGGGCTGTCAAATTTTAGAATTGGGATTAGTCATTGAATTTTCATAGTTAATAGCAATTTGATGCCCCTTTTTATTGCATGGGTCAAATTGCAATTCACTTAAAAAAAAATTCAGCATCAAACCTCTTAAAATAGAAAGTAATGAGTCAAAATAATATATTTTTAAACATTAACCTTCCCCTCTCCCCCTACCAGACCCCCCTGGCTGTCCCCAGAACCCCAGAATCACAGACACGACCAAATCGTCCGTGTCTCTGGCCTGGAGTCCGCCAGACGAGGAGGGAGACGCCCGCGTGGACGGATACCTCATCGAGATGCAGAAGGTACTGATTTATTAATTATATATTATATCATATATTCAATAAACAGGCATTCATATTTCCTTATCAGACATATCAATGCCTATTTATTGTTAAAAGGATCCCCATTAGCTGTCACCAAAATGGGAGGAGCTAGTCTCACAAAACATTTTTTTTAACAATGATAAACTAAAAACATTGTACATATTGACATCATGTTGTGATATGCTTTTTCATATTTTTTTTTCATCGAGATGCCGAAGGTATTCATTAATTAATTAATTATAGATTATATTATATATTCCTTAAAACAGCATTAGTACAGTATGTCCTTTTGAAGAAATAAAAATGTAGTTTTTTTTTTTTTTTTTATATATCTGGAAAAAAAATGTAATTAAAAAGATAATCCAAAAAAAATTCAATAAAAATCTAAATGTGAAAAAAAACAATTAAATGTATTCAAATTTTAAAAAAAATCTTTATTTATTCCAATTCCAGGTGGACACCATTCCCTGGATCAAGTGCAACACGACTCCGTCTCTGATCTGTGAGTACACTCTGACCAAGATGCCTCAAGGAGAAGAGTTCAAGTTCCGCGTCATGGCCTGCAACGCCGGCGGGTCAGGAGAACCCGCAGAGGTCCCGGGAACCGTCAAGGTTACCGAGATGTTGGGTAAGAATTTTTTTTCCAGAAATATTTTTATTTCAGTTTAAACAACATAAAATACAGTCTGTCACATTGTTATAGTATGAAGTACAATCTTACATTACTGCAATGACATAACAAAAAAAAAAAAAAAAAAAGTGTTTTCTGTTTAAAAAATGGTAATCTTTACAAGGTTTAGTAAATATAACTCAATACAATTTTTTTTATAACAAAGAAATTCTGCTAGCCTAGAAACTACACATTTTCACAATTATTCATTTTCTTGATCCTCTGTTAAATCTAAATCTTTAACATAGTTCATGAAGGGTTTCCAGATAGTTTCAAATTGTTGCTGTTTAGCTTTCAATATGTAAGTTATCCTTTCTAAAGGGGTTGGGTAAGAATTTGACTTTTATTTCAATGGTACTACGGTTATTTGTGTGTGTGTGTTTGAGAGGCAATGCAGGTGAATAGGGTAGATTTTTTAACTTATGGATGTCGTCATGAAACTTTGCCGGTTTATTATTGACATTGAAATAAGGAATTTTTGTATTGGAAGTTGTTCAGAAATGTTTGGATGGATAGGGGAAATTGGCAATATCTAACCTATTGTGAGAATGATTATGGAAAGTTTAGTTGATGTAAGGGCTTTAGAAGGTGAGATTTTTGGTTGTGAATATTGAAAAAAAAAACTAATGTTAGATACAGGCAAAATAGATTTGAAAACAAAAAAATCTAAAATTACTAGTATAAAAATATGATAAAAAAATAACCTCTTTTACCAACCAACTTTTATTATTTTCCAGAGATTTTTGGTTGAGAATATTGAAGAAAAAAAAAGTCTAATAAACAACTAAATGTAGATTTTGGACCTTTAATCTCAAAACATCCCAGTAATGCAGCATAAAAAAATAACTCTTCTATCCCTCATTATTTTCCCAGAATCTCCCGACTTCGACTTGGAGCTGAAATACAAGACTCTGTACGTTGGCGTCACGGTGGCGTTGTCAGACTGTCGTTCCCATCAAGGGAAAACCGCACCCGACCTGCAAGTGGTCTAAAGACGGCGACGTCGTGTCTGCCAAGGCCATGATTGCCTCTACGGAGGACGCCAGCGAATGTGTCATCAAATCCGCCGAACGCAGCGATTCGGCGTTTATAACCTGCTGCTTGAAAACAGGGTCGGCAAGAAGAAGGCCACGATCAAGGTGAAGGTTATCGGACGTCCTAGCGCGCCAGAAGGACCTTTAATCTTTGACGAAATCCAAGCTACCTCCGTGAAGGTGTCGTGGAAGGTTCCCTCGGATGATGGAGGTTCAGATATTCTGGGCTACATCGTGGAGAGACGTGAGGCCACTAGGAATGCGTGGTACACCGTGGACTCGAGAGTGACAGACACACATCTGCTCGTCAAGGGACTGAAGGAAGGAACAGAGTACTACTTCAAGGTTACGGCTGAAAACTCTTACGGTATCAGCGCTTCATTGAAGTCTGAGCAACCCCTGGTGCCCACAACTAAGCTGTGTAAGTATTCATTCAGTTGTGACTTCGTTTTGACTATATATTAGAGGCTAGATTTTTTTTACTTACAGCATTTTATAAACTAAAATATACTGTGTACAGGTCTTAAAAATGCATTTTTCGGTAAGTTTTCAAGAAGGAAATATATCATAAATCAGACAATGAACAACATATGAACAAATTCTTCTGTAATAACCTTCAGAATAGTGCTGAGAATGATTATGGAAAGTTTAGTTCTAAGTGCTTTAGTTCAGAGTTGAGATTTTTTAAGCAAAATCTCCAAAAATCTCCCATAAAATGCTTGAAAAAAAAAAATGTATCCGCTTAATTAATGAAAAAATTCTATATTTTTCTCCACAGGTGCGCCCGAGCCTTCCAGCACTCCCCCAGAAATCATGGACGTCACGAAGAGTTCTGTGGCGCTCGCCTGGTCCCGACCCAAAGAGGACGGTGGTTCGTCTATCAGCGGATACTTCATCGAGTTTAAGGGCGTTTCTGTGGAGACCTGGTCCAGACACGCGACTAAGATCTGCTCAACCATGTTCACGCTGCCGGGACTCACGCCCGACGCAGAGTACGTGTTCCGGGTCGTGGCCGTGAACGATATCGGAGAGAGCCAGGCCGGACCGGCGTCAGAACCGACCACATGCAAAGATCCATTCGGTGAGTTGATGGATGGATGGATGGATGGATGGATGGATGGATGGATGGATGGATGGATGGATGATGGATGGATGGATGGATGGATGATGATGGATGGTAGATGGATAGATGGATGATGGATGGATGGATGGATAGATAGATAGATGGATAGATGGATAGATGGAAGATGGATAGATGGATGGATAGATGGATGGATGGATAGATGGTAGGATGATGGATAGATAGATAGATAGATAGATAGATAGATAGATAGATAGATAGATAGATAGATAGATAGATAGATAGATGTTTTGTTTTTATTGTACATAAGAAAATACATAAATAGATAAGTAAAATAGGAGCAAGATACATATAGTAGGAAGTCAATAAAAAAGAAGAAAAAAAAGAAAACTAGCACAGAAAATGTGTAACAAAAAATGGGACATGAAATGGGAAATTAGATAAACGAATGGATGTATGGACGGGTAGACAGACAGACAGACAGACACACAGACAGACAGACAGATCGACCAATTGAAAAACAATTCCCAACAGCAACTCTTGATTAACTTTACTATTTATTCTCTTCCCAGACAAACCAAGCCAGCCCGGTGAGATCGACACGGTCAAAGTGGCCAATAACTCCATTGCCATCAAGTGGCAGACGCCCGAGTGTGACGGAGGCAAAGAGATCCTCGGCTACTGGGTGGAATACAGGAAGTCCATCACAAGCACGTGGCAGAAATGCAACAAGCAGCGCGTGAAGGAGAAGGAATTCGCTATGTACGGATTGGCCGAAGCCACGGAGTACGAATTCAGGGTCTTCGCTGAAAACGAGACCGGAATGAGCCGCCCGCGTAGAACGGCAACGTGCATCAAGACAAAACTCACCTGTAAGGGCACACACACACACACACACACACACACAGATAGATAGATAGATAGATAGATAGATAGATAGATAGATAGATAGATAGATAGATAGATAGATAGATAGATAGATAGATAGATAGATAGATAGATAGATAGATAGATAGATAGATAGATAGATAGATAGATAGATAGATAGATAGATAGATAGATAGATAGATAGATAGATAGATAGACAGACAGACAGACAGACAGACAGACAGACAGACAGACAGACAGACAGACAGACAGACAGACAGACAGACAGACAGACAGACAGACAGACAGACAGACAGACAGACAGACAGACAGACAGACAGACAGACAGACAGACAGACAGACAGACAGACAGACAGACAGACAGACAGACAGACAGACAGACAGACAGACAGACAGACAGACACAAACACAGACACAGACACAAAATAAATACATTACCTCATGGCAATGCATCCTGCCGTCTCTCTTTCACTTGCTTCCTGAACAAATAAAAAAATATATATATTAGACTATTCCACAACTTTGCCATAGTGACATTACCATGAGACAGTATTGACCATTATACCATAGTCTGTCTGAATACTCTATTCTGATTGGCTGGAGAACATTCCATAGGTGTGGATTAACCCCTGATGTATGGACACCTAGATGGAAATGTTTACATTATGTCCACTTTAATGCGTCGCCGCTGATTAAACTGTGTTGATAAGTGAGTTATAAAGCCTAAAATATCCTGCCGTGCAATAGCCTCTGTCTGACCACCAAAATCCTTATTTCTCACTCCACAGTTACCTCATGGCCATGCATCCTGCCGTCTCTCTTTCACTCGCTTCCTAAACAAATGCAAAAACAAAATATATATTAGACTATTCCGCAACTTGCTTGGGCCATAGTGACATTACCATGAGACAGTATTGACCATTAATTCATTATGTGTTTTCTAATCATCTAATCAAAATCCTACGATTAAACAGTGTTGATAAGGGATTTATAAAGCCTAAAATATCATGCCGTGCAATAGCCTCTGTCTGACCACCAAAATCCTTATTTCTCCCACGTCACAGCTGAGAACGCTCCCTGCCTAAGGAAAGAGATGGACGAAGTGACCGCCAAACTGGGCCAGCCCGCCGTCATGAAGTGCCAGATAATCGGCCGCCCGAGTCCCGAGATCAAGTGGTACCACGCGGGCAAGGAGATAGTCGAGTCTCGCAAGCACGAGATGAGCTCCGACGGACGCAACAACACGCTGACGATCATGACAGACGCGCAGGAGGACGAGGGCGAGTACACGTGCAAAGGAATCAACGACGCCGGTGAAGCCGAATGCACCGGAAAGCTGGTTTTGGAAGCGGCAGCGTCCTTTCCACCCCGACTACCCTCTCAAGGACACTTACTACGCGGGACTGGGCTCCACGCTCGCATCCACGCCGTCTACATCGGACGTCCCGAGCCCAAAATCATGTGGCTTCACGGGGCAAAGACGCTGGCGGAGATCGGAGGACATCAGCATCGAGACCACCGAGCATTACACACATCTGGTTATCAAGAACGTCCAGAGGAGGGTGCACGGAGGGAAGTACAGACTCAGACTGCACAACCACTTCGGACGGGCAGACCAGGCTTTCAATGTCGAGATCTACGGTAGGTTATGTGTAAAAGTTACAGCAGTGATTTACACGACAAAGCATTGATTGATTGATTGATTGATTGATTGATTGATTGATTGATTGATTGGTTGATTGATTGATTGATTGATTGATTGATTGATTGATTGATTGATTGATTGTAGTTTCATTGTTTTAATAGTATTCTTGCATTTTTCAATAGCTGATTTTCAAAGTGAAATGAAAATATAAAATAATGTCTGGCTAATTTCCTATACATAAAATGCAGTTGCTTACTTCTGCTTAATTTGAATATACCACCATAATAAAAAAATTCTAACACAATGTATTTGACTACTTAAAAAAATAAGCCTAACTTTACCAAACTAATAAAAAAAAAATTACATATTATTTTAAAATTACCATTTATTTTTTTTAATTAATTTTCTTTATTAAGTTTTTCCAGGGCTATACAATTTAACATTTCTAACATAATGTATTTGCAAAAACTGATTTTATTCCATTAATTAATTCTCTATAACTCTTTTATTTCTCAGACACACCCGACGTCCCCCAGGGCCCGATTGTGCTTGACGCGCTGCTGAAGAACTCAGTGATAATCAGCTGGAAGGCTCCAAGGACGACGGTGGATGTATGATCACTAACTACATCGTGGAGAAACGTGAGGACAAAGAGGAGGCCACAGAATGGGAGCTGGTGTCTTCATCCATCAACGGGACGTCCTGCCGCGTGCCTAACCTCATAGACAGCGCCGGTACTTCTTCAGAGTTTACGCTCAGAACAGATACGGCAACAGCCTGCCACTGGAAACCACCGAACCCATCCTCATCAAGAGTCAACTACGTAAGTTTTTCGTCTTTTTTTTTACAGTTATATGAAACAAAATGTATCATAAATCAGACAGTTAGGGTTAAACATATGAATGAATCCTTTCTGTAATAACCTTCAGAATAGGGCTAAGAATTATTATGGAAAGTTTAGTTGATGTAGGTGTTTTAAAGTTTAGAAGAATTTTTAAAAATAAATAGCTTTTACATGGTTTGTCGTGTTGTTTAAAAATATTATTTTGCTTATGTTGCTGTACAGCCCATTGAGGGCATTTTCATGTGGAATTGAGCTAAAATACAATTGTGATTATTGACTATGGTTTATTCTTTCTTCTATTTCCCAATCCAACAGAGAAACCATCCCCGCCTCTGTCGCCAGTCGTCTCTGGAATCACCAAAGATTCCTGCGTGGTTTCTTGGAAGCCTCCGCTCACAGACGGCGGATCTAAGATCAAATGCTACTGTCTGGAGAAGAAGCACAAGGTTTGATTCAAATTCAAATTCAAAAAAACTTTATTTGTCCCCAGGGGGCAATTGAAGGCACATAGAGCAGCAGCATTACAAAGGACAAGGCCATGTCCAAACATAAAACAAACAAAACAGCGTTGCTACCTGGCAGAAAAAATAAAAAGACAATACACACAAGCACAGGTGTCTACAAATACACAAATATATATAATATAAATATGCAAAATCCATGTTTATAAATGGAGAACTTAAAAGTGTAAAATGTGTCAAATATGACAGAAATATAAAGTGCAATCAATTAAATAAATAAATAAATAAATACCATGCTGGTTATAGGTTGACAAGAAGGACTGGACCGAATGGACGGCCGTGACCAAGGACGAGATCAAGCAGACCGTCTTCTCCGTGAAACGCCTCACAGAAGGACACGAGCACATCTTCAGAGTCAAGGCTGAGAATCTGGGAGGACAGAGCGACTACAGGTATGGAAATAAATTTCGTAAAAAATTTTTTTTCCGTTGTAAACTACATAGAAATGCACATAAAAATGACAAACAAACAGAGTGACTACTTGTATAAAAATAATAAGCCTACTTTGCATATAAAGCCCAAGGTCCCTAGTTCCGTTTCAGAGTAGATTTTAACATTTTAACAATCACTTTTAAAAGGTGGTGTCACGAACTCTTAAAGCTTTTTATTTTTAAGCAATTATAAATGAATGTAAAGCATTGTTACTTGATTGTTAAAAGCGCTTCAAAATAAAATATTTTTACAATTTTTTTTTTCTTCCAGTGAGGAGACTGCTCCGATCGTACCAACTGCCGCAGTGGACATCCGCGCCCTCCGCCTTCAAGGAGGAACTCAGAAACATGAGCGTAAGTACAAGAGCAATGCTACGCTCGTGTGCAAGATCTTAGGATCTCCCAAACCGGTCATTAAATGGTTCAGAAGAGGCAAAGAGATCCAGTCTGACGGAAAGAAAATCAAGATTCAGGAGTTCAAGGGCGGTTACCATCAACTGGTGATCGCAGAAGCCGACATGGAAGATTCTACCGTCTATCAGATCAGAGCCACCAACCAAGGAGGCTCCATCTGTGCTACAATCTCTCTGGATGTTGAAGGTATGTTATAGGCTTACATCATCATCATCATCATCAACCTTTATTTAAACAGGCAAAAATTGCTAAGAAACAATGTCTTATTTAAGCAATGGCCTGGTAGGAGGTGAATGACCTCCTGGGGGGAAAGGGGAGAGGGAGAGAACAAGACAACACTGAACTATAGCCAGTAAAATAGATGTACTTTTTTGGTTAAGTAGACAGTGCAGCTGAATACGGGGAATTTTTTTTACACATGGATATTATCACAAGACTTTGTTGGTTGGTTATCTTCCCTTTTTTATTACTACAATTTTCTTTTCTTTTTTTTTTTTTAAATGTTTGAATACATATGGAAATTGTATCTAACTAATTATGTGGACATTTATAGTTCTTGAAAAAAATAAAAACTTAAAAAAAACTAATGTTGAGAAAATGGCCATTAAAGATGTTTGTATAGGAGAAATATACAGACACAAACAGACAAGGTTTAGTCAAATAAACACCTAAAAAAAACATTTTGTACCTTTCATTTATACTAGTATGAGAGACAAAATGTTATGTATTAAGCAAAATAGACAAAAGAAAAATCTAAATTTACTTGTAAAAATCAGATGTTTTTTACCTACAGTGTCTTGCTTTGAATTAAAATAAAAAAATGCCATGAAACCTAAAATAAATTCTCTTTTTATTTTCTAGTACCTGCCAAGATCAACCTGCCCAAGAACCTCAAGGACAAGGAACCAATCCCCGCACTGCGCGGCGAAATGGTCAACATCAAAATACCTTTCAGTGGCAAACCCGACCCGGTCATCACGTGGCAGAAGGGTCAAGATCTCATCGACAGCAACGGCCACTACCAAGTCATCGTCACCAGATCGTTCACTTCTCTCGTCTTCCCCAACGGTGTCGACAAGAAAGACGCCGGTTTCTACATCGTCTGCGCTAAGAACAGATTCGGCATCGACCAGCAAACCGTGAATTGGACGTCGCGGATGTCCCGGACGCGCCACGTGGTCTCAAGGCCAGCGACGTGTCCAGAGATTCGGTCACGTTGAACTGGGTGCGCCCGCAAACGACGGCGGCAGCAAAGTGATCGCGTACATCATCGAGAAGTGCCCCACGACCGCCGAGAGATGGCAGAGGGTGGCGCAGTCTCGCGACACGCGCTACAACCGTCACCGACCTGTTCGGAGGCACCAGCTACCAGTTCAGAGTGATCGCGGAGAATAAGTTCGGACAGAGCGCCGCCTCGAGACCAGCGGAGCCATCATGACCAAGGAAGACAAGTCCCGAGTTTTGCTTTACGATAGAGAAGTCGACGATTCGGAATACGTGCCGAGTCGCAAGGCGCTTCACGGCGACGGCAAGAATCTGCACACCAAGTACAACATCGCAGAGGAGCTGAGCCACGGGCAGTTCGGCATCGTCCACCGCTGCGTGAGCGTGTCCTCGGAGAAACCTACATGGCCAAGTTCTTCAAGGTGAGAGGAGCCGATCAAGCCGTCGTCAAGAAGGAGATCGCCACGCTGAACCTCGCCAAGCACGCCAACTTCCTGCTCCTGCACGAGTCCTTCGAATGCCCGGAAGAGCTGGTGTTGATCTACGACTTCTCTCCGGCGCCGACATTTTCGAGCGTCTAGAGCGTCGCCGACTTCGAGCTGAACGAACGGGAGATCAGGAACTACATCAGGCAGGTGTGTTCGCCCTCGAGTTCCTGCACGACCAGAGCTACGCGCACTTCGACATCCGCCCGGAAAACATCGTCTACACAACACGCACAAGCTCCAACATCAAGATTATCGAGTTGGGACAAGCGAGACGCATGACCCCAGGCGATCAGATCAAGGTGCAGTACACTACAGCAGAGTACGCAGCCCCGGAGATCCACCAGTCGGACATGGTCAGCACCGTCACAGACATGTGGTCCGTGGGTGTGTTGGCTTACGTCCTGCTGAGCGGACTCAATCCCTTCACAGCCGAGACCAACCAACAGATGATAGACAACATCTCCAACGCAGCCTACACCTATGATGATGAGTCATTCAAACAGGTCAGTAGTAAGGGTGTCGTTGTCTGTCTGTCTGTCTGTCTGTGTGTGTATTATCACTATCTATCATCTATCATCTATCTATCTTCTATCTATTTATCTCTATCTATCTATCTATCTACTATCACATCTATCTATCTATCTATCTATTCTATCTATCTATCTATCTATCTATCTACGGTTTCGTACGGTCATGACATTTCTGGAAATAATAATTATTTTAAATAAAACAATGTTGCAAATTATGAATAGATTTACAATTTTAGAAGATAGAAAACTTTAAATGTTTTTAATTAATCAATAATTTTTTTTGTCATCCACCCTTTACAGGTCAGCGTTGAAGCATTGGACTTCACCGACCGCACCATGACCAAGGAGCGTAGGCACCGTATGACCGCTGCAGAGGCCCTGGCACATCCCTGGCTCACCAAGCCCGCCGAAGAGCTCAGCGTCCGCGCCATCAACACCACCAGACACAAGAGATACTACCAGTCCATGGTGAAGAAAGAGTGGAAGACGGTCGTGTCCGCGGCCCGCATAGCTAGCGGCGGCTCCATTCGCTCCCAACGCGGCGTTTTCGTCGCTAAAGTCAAGATCGCGCCGTTTGAAAATGGCCCTGTCGCCGGCCAGATCAGCCACGCGGTTGTCAACGAAGGGGACAGCGTCAAGTTCATCTGCAACATCGAGAACTACGACAGCGCCACCGAAGTCACGTGGTACTGCGGCGTGAGGCAGCTGGAAGCCGGCGCCAAGTACGAAATCGACTACGAAGACGGTCTGGCTGTTATCACGATCAGCAAGGTCACGAGAGCCGACGATGGCACCTACAGATGTAAGATCGTCAACGAGTACGGAGAGGACAGTGGCTACGCGGAGCTGTTTATCAGGAGCGTGAGATCCTACCAGGAATACTTCACGACCCGCGTGGTAAAGAAGACCAAACGCAGGGTGGACACCGCGAGAATGCTCCAGAAGCCACCGGAGTTCACGCTGCCGTTGTTCAACCAGACGGCTTACATCGGAGAGGACATTCGCTTCGGAGTGACCATCACGGTTCACCCCGAGCCCAGAGTCATCTGGCACAAGTCCGGACAGAAGATGTCACCCGACAGTGACAGCAAGAAATACACCTTCATCACCGACAAGGGGCTGTACCAGCTGATCATACACAAGGCAGAGAAGGAAGATGATGCAGAGTACAGCGTGGTGGCTCGCAACAGGTACATTTACATTGTTTACATTTTATTTATTTGTAAAGCATCTTGCAAAGGATTTTTAAAGGTTTCAGGTAAAGGGGGATTTTTTTTTACATTTGCAGAGCCTGAATTCAGTTTACAAAACATATTTTCTCTACATGTAATTGTTAGTTTTGAATAATTCTATCCATCATAGTTCAAAACTAAATTATTGTGAGGAACCTGACACCAAACGTAAGACTAGAAATGTATCTGTAAACATCAGTGAAACAGTAACTTTTCAGGAAGCTTTCTATAACTTCAAACAGTGTTCCAGGGATCTACATTCTCCTGTGAGGAAAGTTTGTTAATTCCGTTATTAGAAATATACCTTAGAAAATGTTTCACTTCTCTGACACACCCACACAAAGTTAAATAGCGCTCTTCTAACTAAATCAATCTCTCCAATCTCTGCCTCATTCCCAGGTATGGAGACGACAGCTGTAAGGCCCGTCTGACCATCGTCCCTCGACCCAAACCGGCCGACCTCACCCTGCGCCCGATGTTCAAGCGTCTCCTCGCTAACGTCGAGTGCCGCGAGGGCCAGAACGTCCGCTTTGAGATCAGGGTCTCCGGAAAGCCCGACCTGAAATGGGAGAAGGACGGCATGCCTCTGACACTGGGCCCCTCCATCGAGGTGGTCCACGAAGGTTTGGACTACTACATTCTCCACGTCAAGGACACTTTGGCCGAAGATTCTGGCGTCTACCGCGTCACCGCTTCTAACTCCGCCGGATCCGCCAGCTGTCAAGCCACGCTGAGAGTGGAACGCTGTGTCCACGTCAAGAAGGAATACGAACCGAGCGAGAAGGAGAAGAAGGCAATGGCGGGCAAGGCCGAACTGGACAAGAAGGTCCGTCTGCACCAGATTATGACCGGGACAGTCATCTCGCCGCTGCCACCCCTCGCGGTACAAGCCGTGCGCGAGGCTGCCACCACGTTCAAGCCGGCAGTCACCACCAAGAAGGGAGAGAAATCAGAGGCGGAGATCTTGAAGGAGAAAGAGGAAAGGAAGAAGCGCGCGCACGAGAAGAGAATGCGCATGCCTTACGACGTGCCGGCTCCGCGCGTCATCAACCCGGCTTCGCTGGAAGAGGACAACGAGATCAAGCACTTCCAGCCGCTGTCGGATATGAAGTGGTACAAGAAGCTGCGCGATCAGTACGAGTTCCCCGAGCCCATGGACAAGATCTCGCACAAGAGGATGAAGAGAATTCGCCTGTCCAGATGGGAGCAGTTCTACGAGATCCAGTCAGGATCAAGGACCAGTACAAACCAAGATGGAAGATCTCCGCTCTGACTCAAGATGATTTGGAGACCGTGAGACCTTCTAGACATCGCACACCTTCACCAGAGCTGGACGCTTACCACAGGATCCGGAGAAGGTATGGGCTCTTTTGGGATTTATTGGAATGTATTGGACATTTATCTGGTATAGGATGTAAAGGTCAAAATACTGACTAACAAAAGAAAGAAGAAATTACTATAATATTGGAATTGACTGACATTTTATTTTTTTTACTTAAAAAAAAAATTGTCCGCCAACATTTATACATACAAAACAAGAAAAACAATCCTGAGAATAACACACTTAACACAAATAATGGTAAAAACCATACTGATAAGATGAAGAAAAAAAAAGTGAATCAAATATAATCATATTGACATTTACTGGTATAGGATGTAAAAGTCAAAACACTGAATTTAAAAAGAAAGAAACATTTGCAAACTAAAAAAATATTTAGTTTTAATTTACCTTGAAATGTCCTTAAACAAATTTCCCCATGCATTCCACAGTCCTGTCAAACAGTCTAGACAAATACGTTTTATAATATTAATGAACAATTTTCTAAAACAAATTTCCCCATCCATCCATCCCATCCCTTGTAGATCCCTGGGCGACCTCTCAGACGAGGAGCTTCTTCTTCCCGTGAACGACTATCTCGCCATGAAGAGAACCGAGGAGGAACGTCTGCGTTTGGAGGACGAACTGGAGATGGGTTATTCCATGTCTCCACCGTCCCACAGCCCCGTTCGCTTCGAGCTGTCCGCCCTACGCCCCTCGTCTCCCCGCCGCGCATACAGCGACGACGAAGGCGAGGAAATTCACCGCTACGACTCCTACAGAATCCCGTCTAAGTACGAGGCCGGACCCAGCTTTGTCGATTTGCGTCAACGTCACGACAAGGTCACCTACAAGCCGTCCGGGCAAAAGCATCAAGTCTACGAGGAACGCGAGGATGAAGAGCTCCTGCGTCCACACAAAACCACACAGAGAATCACGTCCTACAAGAGCCAACTCAAGCACATGGAGTTTGAGGAGAAGACCAGGAGTTATAAGAAGGAATCTACAGTCAAAGTTACTAAGTTCTCCGAGGCGACTGAATCAGAGCACCTGACCTTGCACACAACAGAGTTTGTCCCCAAGCCGATCAAGAAGATGACGTACGCCGAGCCAGAGATGAAGACCGAACATCTCGGAAAGGCGGCCAAGACCGAAATCACTTACCCAAAAGTTGATTTCCAGTCAAGGTGTGTATATATTAAAACACTGCTGTGGTGTTGTAAAGTACAGTTTGTATTCTTGGTTTAATTAAATTTTTTACACTTAAAGTTTTGTTTTTCGTAAGAGAGTATTAGGGCCACGTTGAGGAAATGAAAAAATATATATTTTTGTTTTCTACAACTTATTTTTTGAAAACATTTTAGACTTTTCTAGTAAAATAACAACTTTATTCTCGTAAAACTAAAACTAAATTCCCCGGTTAGTATTTTTTTTTCTTCGATTTTATTAAGTTTTAACTCCTTTGCAAAGCTTCAGCAGTTTTGCACTGTTTTAACTTTATATCTATCCATCCAGGTATGAGGAGCGCAAATGATAATATTGTCGAAGTCACTTTTTTAATATTTTGTCTTTATGCAAAGTTCAATTTATTTATTTAAGTTTTGTAGATTTTCTTACTAATCTTAATCTTTCGATCTATCTATCTATCTATCTATCTATCTATCTATCTATCTATCTATCCATCCATCAACCCGGATAATTAAGACATTTAAAAAACATATGATTTAAACTAAGCCTATAGCCTAAGTGCCTATTATTAAAGAAAAAGATGTAATATGAATTAAAAAATGTTAAAAACCAATGCACAACGATTTAACCATTTATTTATTCCATCTAATCTTTCCGTCCATCCAGGTATGAGGAGCGCAAACAGGCCCTGAGATCCGAGAGGCGGTCCGTTGAGAGGAAAGTTGAGACCACGTCCCAATCTCCCTTCTCTCTGGACCACGCTCCCCGCATCAACATCCGTATGCGCTCACACACGAGTCCCCTACGGCACCAGCACCAAATTCACCCTCAACATCCAGGCCAAGCCCGACCCACAAGTAAAATGGTCCCACAACGGCAAGGAAATTCAACACGGCCACAAGTACCACATCACCAACTTCAGCGGCGTTTTAACTCTGCAAATCATCGACTGTGTCACCGAAGACGCGGGCACTTACAAAGTCGTGTGCACGAACGCGAGAGGTGAATGTTCGGATTACGCTACGTTGGATGTGGCGGGTTCGGAAATCTCGGCCTATTCTGCGCTGCGTAGGGAACAGGAGGAGGAAATGGAATCGGCGCCATCCTTCCACATGTCTGAATCCACCAGGAAGACGGAGGGATATCACGTGTCCAAATCGTCTTCGTCCAAAACTACAGTGACAGAAGTTAGAGAAATGAGCGAGACTAAAATGGTGAAGGAATCTACAACTTCTACTACAGTGGTGGAGAGGAGAGGAGTCGCTGCCAAGTTCATCACCAAACCAATGTCCCTCACTGTGGAAGAAGGAGCTCTCGTCAGGTGAGTGTTTGTTTATGTATTGCCAGCTTTGTTGAGCAGGGACAATGCACACTAATAAAAAAAACTAAAACTCATTTTAAAAGGATAATGCGGCATCCAATTATTTTTACCAAATATTTAAAATGTTTTACTTAGTATTACCCAGTGACTCAAAATCAGATGCGGAAATTAAAACCACAAAGAAATCACTTGTGTCAATATACTACATTGTAGGTCAAGATTTGGAGTCCTTGAAAATCTTGAATTTCACCCTTAAAAAGCTGTATGAACCCTGTATTTTGGATATAATAACCTCTATTATCGCTCTGTTTTTCAAATGAAATATCTCATTTTCAAATCAAATTCTTCCAGGTTCGACTGTGAATTCGATGGAGAACCGGCACCGTCTACCAACTGGCTGCGCGAGGGATCTGCGGTCGCTTCCACCTTCCGTCACCACGTGGTTTCAACGCAGACCAACTCTCACTTCGAGATCTCCGACGTCGAGCAATCCGACGAAGGCAGCTACAGCGTGGTGGTGGAAAACGCCAGTGGCTCCCAGGAGGCACATTTCACCCTCACGATCCGCAAGAACGAGTCCCGGGAAAAGGTCCTTTCCACGGCCAGAATCACCTCGCCGGAAGCCAAGTCTCCGGAGCCGATCAAAACACCCGGACAAGTGAAATCGCCAGAACCAATCAAATCGCCCGAGAGAGTCAAGTCCCCCGTTTCGGTGAAATCCCCGACCCCGAAGTCACCTGCACCAAAGTCACCCGAACCAATAAAGTCGCCCGAAAGAGTCAAGTCCCCTGTCTCGGTGAAATCACCTACACCTAAATCACCTACACCTAAATCACCCACACCTAAATCACCCACTCCTAAATCGCCGACACCAGCCATGATGTCGCCAAAGAGAGTGACGTCACCGACTAAGGACGCGCCGTATTTCACGCTTAAGCCGAGATCTCAGAACGTAAACGAAGGACAGAAAGTCAAATTTGAGTGTGAGATCGGAGGAGATTCTACAGCCGAGGTGGAGTGGCTGAAAGACAACGTGACGGTGAGTATTTTTTTTTTAAACACAGAAAGTTTAGTTTGAAAAAAAAAGGGTTGAGGGGGGAGGGGGGGTTTGAACTATTCTTTTTATTAATTGTTGACAGTGCAGATGAATAGGGGTAATATTTTTGAACTTATACCGTAGATATCATCATTAATTGTCCTGCGGAGAAATGTAGGAAGTAATAAGTTGAAGTTTAGCTATTCAAATGTGTGTATGAATGTGAATGAATACAAAAAAGGGCAAAAAAAAAAAAGGTGCTTCAAGGAACTTTTAAATATTTCTGAAACAGTCTAATCTTCCTCTGATGATCATAAATTACATGTAACAGCAAACGAGACCATCAGTGCAAAGAATGCTATTTTTATATAGTTTTTCTTAGTAAGAACACTACCGCTTTTGTCCAAAGGGGCCGCAAGAATGAACAAAAACTAAAAGTTCCTTGGAGAACCTTTTAAATGTATTAATTTGTCTCTAACCTAACATAACTCTATTTCTTTGCAATAAAAGTGAAAGTACAATATGGCCTAATGAAAACTGTTACAGGTAGAGTTTGGCAGATTTAGATAATGCTGTATTTCTCATTGGTTCTAAATATGACTCTCTGTCTCTTTGCAGATTTCCGTTGCATCCAAAATGCGCATGATCGCTCTAAGAACGTCTTCACTCTGGAGATCAGTGAAGCAACAATGGCCGACAGTGGAAAATACACAATAAAAGCCAGCAACCAGTTCGGACAATGTTCCGCAACTTCCTCCCTCAACGTCCTCAGTAAGTTTTTTTTAACGGCAACGCAACTAAACTCAACGCTGTTTTAAAAACACTGCCTCTCGGTGTTTTTAAATTTGCTTTGGATACTAACACGTGTTATGTTAAATATATATTAGACGTTACAACACCAAAGCAAAAATACATCTTAAGTTGAGACACTGCAGGTGAATAGGGTACACATTATTATTTATTTTTATTTTCAGTAATTCACCCTTTTGTCTTCTAATCTATTTTTCTCTCTCCTCATTTCTTTTTTTTAAATTAAAAAAAAATTAAAAGGGAAAAAACACTTTATTTACCCGCAGTGTCTCGCCTTAAAATGTAATTCAACACTTTAGCATTTAGCAAAAAAACCTAGCATCCCATCTTTACACTCACTGTCTGTCATACTTCACAGTATATACTCATTCGCCATGTGCTTTGTCTTTGTCATTTGCATCCTCCACTTGCAGCGCTTATTGAAGAACCAACACAAATGATAATTGTGGAGCAAAAAGCTTCAACAATTGACTCTGCTGGTGCCCTTGCTACCAGTGGCATGAAGCAAAGTGTAATGGCCTCCTCTCTCACAACAATGGACTCGGCCTCCATGCTAGCTAGCAGCGGGTTCAAATCCGCTGATTTTCCTATGAAAGCGGATCCGCCACTAGCATGTCTGCGGCTATGCTATCGGCTCAGTCAATGGTTTCTATGAGCTCATCATCAACAGCAACAAGCCAAATGATGGAGATGGAGATGGGATGGAAATGTCCTCTCACTCGCATGTTGAGGCCTTTTCTTCTTCTTCCTCTTCTGCTTCTTCTTCTGCGACTGCAATGAGCGCAGTCACAACCATAGGCGGTAAAAGAGGTGAGACGCGTTAAAGGTGCAGTCAGCCGATTCTGGAGAAGGCTTTTTATTTGTTGTTGTGCTCAAATCACTTTTTGTCAAAATCGGTTGAATAGCTCCTCATGATTCGCTTACCTGTGTGTGAGCTGGAGAAAAAAAATCCATTCTCAATACACAGCCTAGGCTCTGTAAATGGGCATGTTGTTAACTATGGTGGTTTCACTGATTTTGACATAGGGCTAAAGTGATTTTTGACAACAAGCGTTCTCTAGAATCGCTGACTAGACCTTTAATTTGCACTTAGAAGCTTTGATAATCTAAAACATCTTTGTTGAGAAATACAAAGATGGGTGCCCTGCGTGTTCATCCATGTTTGTTTGTTCCTCTTGTGAATTCATCAATAGACATTTATAACTTCTGCATTTTATGAATCAAAAAATACTATGTTCAGGTCTTAAACAAACCTTTAGAAGTTGAGATTTTTGGTTCAGAGTAATTGAAAAAAAATAATGTTGAGATAATGTCCGTTAAAGATGGTTGCATAGGAGAAATATACAGACGCAAACAGACAAGGTTAGTCAAATAAACACCTGAATGTACATTTTGGACCTTTGATGTATACTAGTATGAAAGAAGACATGTTATGGAAGAAAATAATCCACACAAAAAATCTCAAAATTGGCCAGTGGTTTAAAAAAAATATTCTAACATTGGTGACTGATCTCGAAGAAAATGTCTCATAGTTCAGACAAACAACATATGAACAAATCCTTCTGTAATAACCTTCAGAATTGTGCCTGAGAATGATTATGGAAAGTTACAACGATATAAGTACTTTAGATGTTGAGATTTTCGGTTCAGAATATGAAAAAAAAAAAAAAAACGAAAAAAAAAACGAAAATTAAAGAAACTATAAGTTGGTTGTAAAAACTTAGATGTTTAAGTTGGTCGAACATTAGAAAAATAAATAAAAGTTTGTTTTAAACATTGAACAAGTTTAGTAAAAAATTGATTTTGGTTCAGAGTATTTAGAAGGAAAAAAAATCAAGAATTAAGTTAAGGTTTTAAAAAAAATTGGTCACTAATCTCATTTTCCCTTTTTCTCCACAGGCGTCCCACCAAAGATTGAATCTCTGCCCCAGAACGTGAGTGCCGAGCCGGGCAAGACACTGACTGTAGCCGGGGTGATTTCTGGAGAACCGGCGCCCAATGTGCAGTGGCTTCGCGCGGGTCAAACCCTCCCTAGCGGAGACGGGCGCTTCCACGTCGAATACAGTGAGACCTGCCACTCTCATGATTTCTGGGGTGAAGGAAGGCGACTCTGGAGCTTACACACTCAAACTGTCCAATGAACAAGGCTCTGCTTCTGCAACTGTCAATGTTTCTATTCGGTCTATGTAAAAGAAGAAAATAAAGAAGTTGAAAAAAAAAAAAAAAAAAAAAAAAAAAAAGGTAATTTATTTTCCCCCAATTTTTTTTTCTTCCTTTACCTTACCTTACCTTACTTCCATCCAGAAAACCGTTTTATCTAGTGAAAATAGCAAAACGATTAATATATAATACTTGATATAAAAAACATCTGGATTTTCTTCTGTTCTTGTAAATATGAACTATTTTTGTACCAAACTTGACATTCATTTATGCCAATCCAACTAGACTACTAAAAGCAAAGAAGTCTAAAGAGTTGTTATAAAATGTGCCATATTGGACAATTATGACTTAGGAATTTTTGAACCCACTTTTCTGTGACATGTACATAATGTATATAGCCGAAATGAACGGTTATGGGAAATGTATGCGATTGTTATTTATGACAACCTGAAACTAAAAAGAAGTTAAAAGAATGAATTGAAGCAGGAGAAAGTTCCATTAAAAAAGGAACGAATACCCTGTGAGAAAACTAAGCAACTGAATCAATGTGCCTCAACCAGCGAGTTGACGTCTTTAAGATTTCCTCAACAGGTAGAGAGGCTTCCCTGTTGACGTTTTAATGAAACCAAGCGTAAATAAAAAAAGACAAAAAGTTATTGTTTTTGGACATGCAATTGTTGCGTGCGATATTACAGTTCCTGAATGAGTTATGAGTTATGTACCATGTGCCTAAGCGTAAGGCCCTGTGTGTTGTTTATCATAATACCCTCATGTTTAAGCAGCGCACACTGGCCTTGTGTCTCTAGACTATATGAAACTATACGTCACACGTTCAACCAACCGTGATTTTAACATTTTAAACACCAGCTTTTAAGAGGGCGAGCGGCCTGCACTCACTCTAAAGCTAAAGATTTTATTTTCATTTTATTTTATTTTCAAATTTTAATTTAAAAAAAAAAAAGGAGCGCTACTTCTGGCACTAGACAGTTTCAAAAAAGCAATTTTTCTTAAATTATTAACATCTATCTTCTGGCAATAAGATAAAAAATAGAGAAAAGTTGTTTTTGCGAAGTCTTTAAGTGCAGAAGTAGCGCCAATCTCTCGGAGGATAGCTAGCTATACCGTGTGTGCTCATGTGTGTGTGTATTTGAATGCGAGTGATGTTTAGCTTTTACTAGTAACTTTCACCGTGTCAGTAGTAACTTTCACCGTGTCAGTAGTCAGGGGTTGTCTTCTCCGATTGATACATCTCTTAGGAGAAGATAAAACAGCAGCCATTTTGTTTGTTTACCTACCCCTACGTTTAGATGAATTGATCTGTTGATTGTAGAATTTGATTTTGATCCTCCCCGAGTTTTAATGCATTTCTGATTTAATAAAGCGTGATTTCAGCACTATACATCCTCCTGTCTGCCTCGTTTTTGAGTTTTTTCTGAGTCATTTACTCCATTCTTCGACCAAAATGAGCTAATATACTGTATACAGCTGTGGGAAAAAATTAAGAGACCACTCCAAATGTTCAGTGCCTCTCGTTTTACTATTTATAGGCATATGTTTGAGTAGAATGAACATTTTGGTTTTATACTATAAACTACTGACAACATTTCTACCAAATTCACAATAAGAATATTGTCATTAAGAGTATTTCCATTAAAGTAATGTAGACATGGAGATCTAAGAAATCCAGATTGGTCTCTTAATTTTTTCACACACAAACAAACACTATCTTATAGACACATCATTTTTAGTGTTGAATAAATTTATCAAAAATAGATTTTATTTTGAGGATCCTGGAACCAAACGTAAGACTAGAACATGTTTGTAACAGTGAAAGAGTAACTTATCTATCTATCTATCTATCTATCTATCTATCTATCCATCTATCTATCTATCCATCCATCTATCCATCCATTCATCTATCTATCTGAGAAATAAGGAAGTATTTTTTTATGGTGATCTATCAGAATCAAACATTAGGCAATTCCGCCCCCTTCTGGTCCAAACTTGCAACAACACAAAATATATATATATGCTTTTTTTTTTTAAACAAATTCAAGGTGATAAAGTGTGTGTGTGTGTGTGTGTGTGTGTGTGTGTGTGTGTGTGTGTGTGTGTGTGTGTGTGTGTGTGTGTGTGTGTGTGTGTGTGTGTGTGTGTGTGTTTTTGTGGATGGTTTTGAAGTGTAAAAGTGTACAAAGATTCTCAAGAATAGCCAACAATTCCAGAGATAGTGTGTTTAAAGCTGCTGTAAGGAATTTTTCAGTGTGTGTTCATTCTAGCGCCCCCCTTTGGACAAAAGCAGTAGTGTTTTTACTATGCCAGCTGTTGTTCCTGGGTGAGCGTATACCCATGACAAAGGCATTAAGAAAAACTATATTAAAAACAGCATTCTTTGCACTGATGGTCTCGTTTGCTGTTACATGTAATTTATGATCATCAGAGGAAAATTGAGACTGTTTCAGAAATATTTAAAAGTTCCTCGTAGCACCTTCAAGCAACGAGGAAAATAATTGTACCAAATTGCTTCACATACAGCTACGGAAAAAATTAAGAGACCCAGTCTGGATTTTTCTTAAATCTTCATCTCTACATTACTCATTGAAAATGCTCTCTAATGACAAAAAATGTATTGGAATTTGGTGGAAAAGTTGTCAGTAGGTTATATTATAAAACCAAAATGTTCATTCTACTCAAACATATTCCTATAAATAGTGAAACGAGAGACACAGAACATTTGGAGTGGTCTCTTCATTTTTTCCAGAGCTGTATGTGAGCCTCATAAACCTGCAATACTGCTTTCACCCACTAGATGGAGACGTCTTACAATAAAACATTTGTCCTGCATTTTTCTCCCATATTTGAGCTCTAAAGGTGAGAACACACCGGGCGCGTTGGGTGTGGTGGCCGCGTTGAAAAATCCTATTTTTGCATAGGGAACCATTGGTTTAGGCGCGATGATCCGTTGGCCGCGGCAAAGCGTTGCTTTTGGCGGTTTGGGCGCGTTGCCAAAGCATCACCGCGCCGGCAAAGCGTCAAAAAAAGATGAAAATATTGAACTTTCAACGCTCCGGCGCGAGACGTTTAGCCGCGTTGGCCAATCAGTGGTGAGCTTGACCCTACGTCACTGGCAGAGCCGGAGGACAGAAAAATCTCAGACAAGATGGAGGAGCAAATTATCACCGCTGTGTGTGCGAAACACCGTGGAGGAAATGTATTTGCGGCTGGCTGGTGATATGAAGCCGCTCGGGGTGGGGAAAGTGAGCCAGGAGAATGGGGTTCCTGGTTAATTCAGTGAATATGTGTGGCTGTGCTTAAGCCGATAAACCAAGTTAGCACCGGTCGGATAGCGTTAGCTAACTCACCCGGCTGTGTGCGGCCACCACCTCCATATAATGAACCCAAACATAACGGCTAAAGTCCGGGGAACTTTCACAACGAGTAGGCTACAGCGAAGCACCGGTGTTTATGCCTATATCTACGCCAGCCACGGTCCCGTCACAGCCATGTAATGTAGGCTACTTGCCTTTATTTTCTACTGCCCTGTGCACAATGCTGCTGTAAATGTGTTTGGTATGGTGCTGCTGCCTTGCTGTTTGTGTTCATTTCCGAGTGGCGTGAATCTTCAATGCTGTTTTAAGGCTATTTGTTCCGTTCACTTGCTGTTTATTTGTCTTTTGGCACAATTGTTGGCCGTGTTGTTGTTTTTGTGCGGTCATGAACGCTGTTGTTTCGGGTCGGGTCGCAGCCATGGTTGATTAGGGGAATAAATATATCGGGGGGAGACTAGCTGTTTGGTGGCGCGTTGAAGCTTTGGTGGCGCGTTGGACCATTTTTTGACACAAAATGACCAAGCGCCAGATCGGGCGCGTTGGTCGCTTTGGCCCAAAGCGCCAACGCGCCCGGTGTGTTCTCACCTTAACATTCATTTCTATTTTAATAATAAAAAAAATTAAATAAAAAAAAATGATTTGTAGTATGAATATTTCTTATAAGGTAAAAACTGCAGAATCTAGATAGTAGATTTTTTTTTTAATTTTTAATAATAATTTTTAATAATTTTTATGTCTCGGCTATATGTTTATATTATAAGTATTTTTTTTCTCTACTTATTTTCTGTAATATTGCTTAAAATGTTGAAAAATCCAAATAAACAGATATAAAAATAAATAAATAAATATATCGTGGCGTCCCCTTTAAACAGTCAGTTTTCATGTGCACACACGTTCTCATGCCTTCTTCAATTCTCTCCTTCATCACACACACACACACACACACACACACACACACACACACACACATACACACTTCCCTGCAGTCTGATTCATTCTCTATCTGCAGTGTACTAGCGTTTACATGAATAAAACATTTATTATTATTTTGTTTCAAAAAACATAAATAACATCCAATATGTGTTTTGTGGGTTTTGTATTCTGAGGGGAAAAGGATTTCATTCTTTAGTCAATTCAGACTCATATCATCTAGCCTACAAGCCTGTGTGTGTGTGTGTGTGTGTGTGTGTGTGTGTCTGTCTCTGAACTTCAAAGTCCGTCCAGCTGAATATAATATAATGCAATACTGATATCACATGCAGACATATCTAATGATCTAAAGGGATTCACACACACACACACACACACACACACCACACACACACACACACACACACACACACACACACACACACACACACACACACACACACACACACACACACTAAACACAATACACTTTTTTACTCTCATTTGAATTTAGAGAGAGATTTTTAGGAGTGATGCAACCGAGTTGTTTGATG